>OU026148.1:8104120-8592320 GCA_907269125.1 Eristalis pertinax
CCACAGGTGTACACAGGTCGTAGGTACGCCTAGTTGGGCCGCTGTGCCAGTTGGAAGATCAGCCATGAAAAGGCTCCAAAATCTTTACTATACGCTGTCAATTTTTTTAGGTGAAAAATTCGATGTCGTCGGATCCACTCCAGTCTTTGGATTTCGATAATACACATCTAAACACATAACCACAGGTGTACACAGGTCGTAGGTACGCCTAGTTGGGCCGCTGTGGCAGTTGGAAGATCAGCCATGAAAAGGCTCCAAAATCCTTACTATACACTGTCAATTTTTTTAGGTGAAAAATTCGATGTCGTCGGATCCACTCCAGTCTTTGGATTTCGATAATACACATCTAAACACATAACCACAGGTGTACACAGGTCGTAGGTACGCCTAGTTGGGCCGCTGTGGCAGTTGGAAGATCAGCCATGAAAAGGCTCCAAAATCCTTACTATACACTGTCAATTTTTTTAGGTGAAAAATTCGATGTCGTCGGTTCCACTCCAGTCTTTGGATTTCGATAATACACATCTAAACACATAACCACAGGTGTACACAGGTCGTAGGTACGCCTAGTTGGGCCGCTGTGGCAGTTGGAAGATCAGCCATGAAAAGGCTCCAAAATCCTTACTATACACTGTCAATTTTTTTAGGTGAAAAATTCGATGTCGTCGGATCCACTCCAGTCTTTGGATTTCGATAATACACATCTAAACACATAACCACAGGTGTACACAGGTCGTAGGTACGCCTAGTTGGGCCGCTGTGGCAGTTGGAAGATCAGCCATGAAAAGGCTCCAAAATCCTTACTATTCACTGTCAATTTTTTTAGGTGAAAAATTCGATGTCGTCGGATCCGCTCCAGTCTTTGGATTTCGATAATACACATCTAAACACATAACCACAGGTGTACACAGGTCGTAGGTACGCCTAGTTGGGCCGCTGTGGCAGTTGGAAGATCAGCCATGAAAAGGCTCCAAAATCCTTACTATACACTGTCAATTTTTTTAGGTGAAAAATTCGATGTCGTCGGATCCACTCCAGTCTTTGGATTTCGATAATACACATCTAAACACATAACCACAGGTGTACACAGGTCGTAGGTACGCCTAGTTGGGCCGCTGTGGCAGTTGGAAGATCAGCCATGAAAAGGCTCCAAAATCCTTACTATTCACTGTCAATTTTTTTAGGTGAAAAATTCAATGTCGTCGGATCCACTCCAGTCTTTGGATTTCGATAATACACATCTAAACACATAACCACAGGTGTACACAGGTCGTAGGTACGCCTAGTTCGGCCGCTGTGGCAGTTGGAAGATCAGCCATGAAAAGGCTCCAAAATCCTTACTATACACTGTCAATTTTTTTAGGTGAAAAATTCGATGTCGTCGGATCCACTCCAGTCTTTGGATTTCGATAATACACATCTAAACACATAACCACAGGTGTACACAGGTCGTAGGTACGCCTAGTTGGGCCGCTGTGGCAGTTGGAAGATCAGCCATGAAAAGGCTCCAAAATCCTTACTATACACTGTCAATTTTTTTAGGTGAAAAATTCGATGTCGTCGGATCCACTCCAGTCTTTGGATTTCGATAATACACATCTAAACACATAACCACAGGTGTACACAGGTCGTAGGTACGCCTAGTTGGGCCGCTGTGGCAGTTGGAAGATCAGCCATGAAAAGGCTCCAAAATCCTTACTATACACTGTCAATTTTTTTAGGTGAAAAATTCGATGTCGTCGGATCCACTCCAGTCTTTGGATTTCGATAATACACATCTAAACACATAACCACAGGTGTACACAGGTCGTAGGTACGCCTAGTTGGGCCGCTGTGGCAGTTGGAAGATCAGCCATGAAAAGGCTCCAAAATCCTTACTATACACTGTCAATTTTTTTACGTGAAAAATTCGATGTCGTCGGATCCACTCCAGTCTTTGGATTTCGATAATACACATCTAAACACATAACCACAGGTGTACACAGGTCGTAGGTACGCCTAGTTGGGCCGCTGTGGCAGTTGGAAGATCAGCCATGAAAAGGCTCCAAAATCCTTACTATACACTGTCAATTTTTTTAGGTGAAAAATACGATGTCGTCGGATCCACTCCAGTCTTTGGATTTCGATAATACGCATCTGAACACATAACCACAGGTGTACACAGGTCGTAGGTACGCCTAGTTGGGCCGCTGTGGCAGTTGGAAGATCAGCCATGAAAAGGCTCCAAAATCCTTACTATACACTGTCAATTTTTTTAGGTGAAAAATTCGATGTCGTCGGATCCACTCCAGTCTTTGGATTTCGATAATACACATCTAAACACATAACCACAGGTGTACACAGGTCGTAGGTACGCCTAGTTCGGCCGCTGCGGCAGTTGGAAGATGAGCCATGAAAGGGCTCAGATATCCTTACTATACACTGTCAATTTTTTTAGGTGAAAAATTCGATGTCGAATCCGCTCCAGTCTTTGGATTTCGATAATACACATCTAAACACATAACCACAGGTGTACACAGGTCGTAGGTACGCCTAGTTCGGCCGCTGCGGCAGTTGGAAGATGAGCCATGAAAGGGCTCAGATATCCTTACTATACACTGTCAATTTTTTTAGGTGAAAAATTCGATGTCGTCGGATCCACTCCAGTCTTTGGATTTCGATAATACACATCTAAACACATAACCACAGGTGTACACAGGTCGTAGGTACGCCTAGTTGGGCCGCTGTGGCAGTTGGAAGATCAGCCATGAAAAGGCTCCAAAATCCTTACTATACACTGTCAATTTTTTTAGGTGAAAAATTCGATGTCGTCGGATCCACTCCAGTCTTTGGATTTCGATAATACACATCTAAACACATAACCACAGGTGTACACAGGTCGTAGGTACGCCTAGTTCGGCCGCTGCGGCAGTTGGAAGATGAGCCATGAAAGGGCTCAGATATCCTTACTATACACTGTCAATTTTTTTAGGTGAAAAATTCGATGTCGAATCCGCTCCAGTCTTTGGATTTCGATAATACACATCTAAACACATAACCACAGGTGTACACAGGTCGTAGGTACGCCTAGTTCGGCCGCTGCGGCAGTTGGAAGATGAGCCATGAAAGGGCTCAGATATCCTTACTATACACTGTCAATTTTTTTAGGTGAAAAATTCGATGTCGTCGGATCCACTCCAGTCTTTGGATTTCGATAATACACATCTAAACACATAACCACAGGTGTACACAGGTCGTAGGTACGCCTAGTTGGGCCGCTGTGGCAGTTGGAAGATCAGCCATGAAAAGGCTCCAAAATCCTTACTATACACTGTCAATTTTTTTAGGTGAAAAATTCGATGTCGTCGGATCCACTCCAGTCTTTGGATTTCGATAATACACATCTAAACACATAACCACAGGTGTACACAGGTCGTAGGTACGCCTAGTTGGGCCGCTGTGGCAGTTGGAAGATCAGCCATGAAAAGGCTCCAAAATCCTTACTATACACTGTCAATTTTTTTAGGTGAAAAATTCGATGTCATCGGATCTACTCCAGTCTTTGGATTTCGATAATACACATCTAAACACATAACCACAGGTGTACACAGGTCGTAGGTACGCCTAGTTCGGCCGCTGCGGCAGTTGGAAGATGAGCCATGAAAGGGCTCAGATATCCTTACTATACACTGTCAATTTTTTTAGATGAAAAATTCGATGTCGTCGGATCCACTCCAGTTGGAAGATCAGCCATGAAAAGGCTCCAAAATCCTTACTATACACTGTCAATTTTTTTAGGTGAAAAATTCGATGCCGTCGGATCCACTCCAGTCTTTGGATTTCGATAATACACATCTAAACACATAACCACAGGTGTACACAGGTCGTAGGTACGCCTAGTTCAGCCGCTGTGGCAGTTGGAAGATGAGCCATGAAAGGGCTCAGATATCCTTACTATACACTGTCAATTTTTTTAGGTGAAAAATTCGATGTCGTCGGATCCACTCCAGTCTTTGGATTTCGATAATACACATCTAAACACATAACCACAGGTGTACACAGGTCGTAGGTACGCCTAGTTGGGCCGCTGTGGCAGTTGGAAGATCAGCCATGAAAAGGCTCCAAAATCCTTACTATACACTGTCAATTTTTTTAGGTGAAAAATTCGATGTCGTCGGATCCACTCCAGTCTTTGGATTTCGATAATACACATCTAAACACATAACCACAGGTGTACACAGGTCGTAGGTATGCCTAGTTCGGCCGCTGCGGCAGTTGGAAGATGAGCCATGAAAGGGCTCAGATATCCTTACTATACACTGTCAATTTTTTTAGATGAAAAATTCGATGTCGTCGGATCCACTCCAGTTGGAAGATCAGCCATGAAAAGGCTCCAAAATCCTTACTATACACTGTCAATTTTTTTAGGTGAAAAATTCGATGCCGTCGGATCCACTCCAGTCTTTGGATTTCGATAATACACATCTAAACACATAACCACAGGTGTACACAGGTCGTAGGTACGCCTAGTTCAGCCGCTGTGGCAGTTGGAAGATCAGCCATGAAAGGGCTCAGATATCCTTACTATACACTGTCAATTTTTTTAGGTGAAAAATTCGATGTCGTCGGATCCACTCCAGTCTTTGGATTTCGATAATACACATCTAAACACATAACCACAGGTGTACACAGGTCGTAGGTACGCCTAGTTCAGCCGCTGTGGCAGTTGGAAGATGAGCCATGAAAGGGCTCAGATATCCTTACTATACACTGTCAATTTTTTTAGGTGAAAAATTCGATGTCGTCGGATCCACTCCAGTCTTTGGATTTCGATAATACACATCTAAACACATAACCACAGGTGTACACAGGTCGTAGGTATGCCTAGTTCGGCCGCTGCGGCAGTTGGAAGATGAGCCATGAAAGGGCTCAGATATCCTTACTATACACTGTCAATTTTTTTAGATGAAAAATTCGATGTCGTCGGATCCACTCCAGTTGGAAGATCAGCCATGAAAAGGCTCCAAAATCCTTACTATACACTGTCAATTTTTTTAGGTGAAAAATTCGATGCCGTCGGATCCACTCCAGTCTTTGGATTTCGATAATACACATCTAAACACATAACCACAGGTGTACACAGGTCGTAGGTACGCCTAGTTGGGCCGCTGTGGCAGTTGGAAGATCAGCCATGAAAAGGCTCCAAAATCCTTACTATACACTGTCAATTTTTTTACGTGAAAAATTCGATGTCGTCGGATCCACTCCAGTCTTTGGATTTCGATAATACACATCTAAACACATAACCACAGGTGTACACAGGTCGTAGGTACGCCTAGTTCGGCCGCTGCGGCAGTTGGAAGATGAGCCATGAAAGGGCTCAGATATCCTTACTATACACTGTCAATTTTTTTAGGTGAAAAATTCGATGTCGTCGGATCCACTCCAGTCTTTGGATTTCGATAATACACATCTAAACACATAACCACAGGTGTACACAGGTCGTAGGTACGCCTAGTTGGGCCGCTGTGGCAGTTGGAAGATCAGCCATGAAAAGGCTCCAAAATCCTTACCATACACTGTCAATTTTTTTAGGTGAAAAATTCGATGTCGTCGGATCCACTCCAGTCTTTGGATTTCGATAATACACATCTAAACACATAACCACAGGTGTACACAGGTCGTAGGTACGCCTAGTTGGGCCGCTGTGGCAGTTGGAAGATCAGCCATGAAAAGGCTCCAAAATCCTTACTATACACTGTCAATTTTTTTAGGTGAAAAATTCGATGTCGTCGGATCCACTCCAGTCTTTGGATTTCGATAATACACATCTAAACACATAACCACAGGTGTACACAGGTCGTAGGTACGCCTAGTTGGGCCGCTGTGGCAGTTGGAAGATCAGCCATGAAAAGGCTCCAAAATCCTTACTATACACTGTCAATTTTTTTAGGTGAAAAATTCGATGTCGTCGGATCCACTCCAGTCTTTGGATTTCGATAATACACATCTAAACACATAACCACAGGTGTACACAGGTCGTAGGTACGCCTAGTTGGGCCGCTGTGGCAGTTGGAAGATCAGCCATGAAAAGGCTCCAAAATCCTTGCTATACACTGTCAATTTTTTTAGGTGAAAAATTCGATGTCGTCGGATCCACTCCAGTCTTTGGATTTCGATAATACACATCTAAACACATAACCACAGGTGTACACAGGTCGTAGGTACGCCTAGTTCGGCCGCTGTGGCAGTTGGAAGATGAGCCATGAAAGGGCTCAGATATCCTTACTATACACTGTCAATTTTTTTAGGTGAAAAATTCGATGTCGTCGGATCCACTCCAGTCTTTGGATTTCGATAATACACATCTAAACACATAACCACAGGTGTACACAGGTCGTAGGTACGCCTAGTTGGGCCGCTGTGGCAGTTGGAAGATCAGCCATGAAAAGGCTCCAAAATCCTTACTATACACTGTCAATTTTTTTAGGTGAAAAATTCGATGTCGTCTGATCCACTCCAGTCTTTGGATTTCGATAATACACATCTAAACACATAACCACAGGTGTACACAGGTCGTAGGTACGCCTAGTTGGGCCGCTGTGGCAGTTGGAAGATCAGCCATGAAAAGGCTCCAAAATCCTTACTATACACTGTCAATTTTTTTAGGTGAAAAATTCGATGTCGTCGGATCCACTCCAGTCTTTGGATTTCGATAATACACATCTAAACACATAACCACAGGTGTACACAGGTCGTAGGTACGCCTAGTTGGGCCGCTGTGGCAGTTGGAAGATCAGCCATGAAAAGGCTCCAAAATCCTTACTATACACTGTCAATTTTTTTACGTGAAAAATTCGATGTCGTCGGATCCACTCCAGTCTTTGGATTTCGATAATACACATCTAAACACATAACCACAGGTGTACACAGGTCGTAGGTACGCCTAGTTCGGCCGCTGCGGCAGTTGGAAGATGAGCCATGAAAGGGCTCAGATATCCTTACTATACACTGTCAATTTTTTTAGGTGAAAAATTCGATGTCGTCGGATCCACTCCAGTCTTTGGATTTCGATAATACACATCTAAACACATAACCACAGGTGTACACAGGTCGTAGGTACGCCTAGTTGGGCCGCTGTGGCAGTTGGAAGATCAGCCATGAAAAGGCTCCAAAATCCTTACCATACACTGTCAATTTTTTTAGGTGAAAAATTCGATGTCGTCGGATCCACTCCAGTCTTTGGATTTCGATAATACACATCTAAACACATAACCACAGGTGTACACAGGTCGTAGGTACGCCTAGTTGGGCCGCTGTGGCAGTTGGAAGATCAGCCATGAAAAGGCTCCAAAATCCTTACCATACACTGTCAATTTTTTTAGGTGAAAAATTCGATGTCGTCGGATCCACTCCAGTCTTTGGATTTCGATAATACACATCTAAACACATAACCACAGGTGTACACAGGTCGTAGGTACGCCTAGTTGGGCCGCTGTGGCAGTTGGAAGATCAGCCATGAAAAGGCTCCAAAATCCTTACTATACACTGTCAATTTTTTTAGGTGAAAAATTCGATGTCGTCGGTTCCACTCCAGTCTTTGGATTTCGATAATACACATCGAAACACATAACCACAGGTGTACACAGGTCGTAGGTACGCCTAGTTGGGCCGCTGTGGCAGTTGGAAGATCAGCCATGAAAAGGCTCGAAAATCCTTACTATGCACTGTCAATTTTTTTAGGTGAAAAATTCGATGTCGTCGGATCCACTCCAGTCTTTGGATTTCGATAATACACATCTAAACACATAACCACAGGTGTACACAGGTCGTAGGTACGCCTAGTTGGGCCGCTGTGGCAATTGGAAGATCAGCCATGAAAAGGCTCCAAAATCCTTACTATACACTGTCAATTTTTTTAGGTGAAAAATTCGATGTCGTCGGATCCACTCCAGTCTTTGGATTTCGATAATACACATCTAAACACATAACCACAGGTGTACACAGGTCGTAGGTACGCCTAGTTGGGCCGCTGTGGCAGTTGGAAGATCAGCCATGAAAAGGCTCCAAAATCCTTGCTATACACTGTCAATTTTTTTAGGTGAAAAATTCGATGTCGTCGGATCCACTCCAGTCTTTGGATTTCGATAATACACATCTAAACACATAACCACAGGTGTACACAGGTCGTAGGTACGCCTAGTTCGGCCGCTGTGGCAGTTGGAAGATGAGCCATGAAAGGGCTCAGATATCCTTACTATACACTGTCAATTTTTTTAGGTGAAAAATTCGATGTCGTCGGATCCACTCCAGTCTTTGGATTTCGATAATACACATCTAAACACATAACCACAGGTGTACACAGGTCGTAGGTACGCCTAGTTGGGCCGCTGTGGCAGTTGGAAGATCAGCCATGAAAAGGCTCCAAAATCCTTACTATACACTGTCAATTTTTTTAGGTGAAAAATTCGATGTCGTCTGATCCACTCCAGTCTTTGGATTTCGATAATACACATCTAAACACATAACCACAGGTGTACACAGGTCGTAGGTACGCCTAGTTGGGCCGCTGTGGCAGTTGGAAGATCAGCCATGAAAAGGCTCCAAAATCCTTACTATACACTGTCAATTTTTTTAGGTGAAAAATTCGATGTCGTCGGATCCACTCCAGTCTTTGGATTTCGATAATACACATCTAAACACATAACCACAGGTGTACACAGGTCATAGGTACGCCTAGTTGGGCCGCTGTGGCAGTTGGAAGATCAGCCATGAAAAGGCTCCAAAATCCTTACTATACACTGTCAATTTTTTTAGGTGAAAAATTCGATGTCGTCGTATCCACTCCAGTCTTTGGATTTCGATAATACACATCTAAACACATAACCACAGGTGTACACAGGTCGTAGGTACGCCTAGTTGGGCCGCTGTGGCAGTTGGAAGATCAGCCATGAAAAGGCTCCAAAATCCTTACTATACACTGTCAATTTTTTTAGGTGAAAAATTCGATGTCGTCGGATCCACTCCAGTCTTTGGATTTCGATAATACACATCTAAACACATAACCACAGGTGTACACAGGTCGTAGGTACGCCTAGTTGGGCCGCTGTGGCAGTTGGAAGATCAGCCATGAAAAGGCTCCAAAATCCTTACTACACACTGTCAATTTTTTTAGGTGAAAAATTCGATGTCGTCGGATCCACTCCAGTCTTTGGATTTCGATAATACACATCTAAACACATAACCACAGGTGTACACAGGTCGTAGGTACGCCTAGTTGGGCCGCTGTGGCAGTTGGAAGATCAGCCATGAAAAGGCTCCAAAATCCTTACTATACACTGTCAATTTTTTTAGGTGAAAAATTCGATGTCGTCGGATCCACTCCAGTCTTTGGATTTCGATAATACACATCTAAACACATAACCACAGGTGTACACAGGTCGTAGGTACGCCTAGTTGGGCCGCTGTGGCAGTTGGAAGATCAGCCATGAAAAGGCTCCAAAATCCTTACTATACACTGTCAATTTTTTTAGGTGAAAAATTCGATGTCGTCGGATCCACTCCAGGCTTTGGATTTCGATAATACACATCTAAACACATAACCACAGGTGTACACAGGTCGTAGGTACGCCTAGTTCGGCCGCTGTGGCAGTTGGAAGATCAGCCATGAAAAGGCTCAAAAATCCTTTCTATACACTGTCAATTTTTTTAGGTGAAAAATTCGATGTCGTCGGATCCACTCCAGTCTTTGGATTTCGATAATACACATCTAAACACATAACCACAGGTGTACACAGGTCGTAGGTACGCCTAGTTGGGCCGCTGTGGCAGTTGGAAGATCAGCCATGAAAAGGCTCCAAAATCCTTACTATACACTGTCAATTTTTTTAGGTGAAAAATTCGATGTCGTCGGATCCACTCCAGTCTTTGGATTTCGATAATACACATCTAAACACATAACCACAGGTGTACACAGGTCGTAGGTACGCCTAGTTGGGCCGCTGTGGCAGTTGGAAGATCAGCCATGAAAAGGCTCCAAAATCCTTACTATAGACTGTCAATTTTTTTAGGTGAAAAATTCGATGTCGTCGGATCCACTCCAGTCTTTGGATTTCGATAATACACATCTAAACACATAGCCACAGGTGTACACAGGTCGTAGGTACGCCTAGTTGGGCCGCTGTGGCAGTTGGAAGATCAGCCATGAAAAGGCTCCAAAATCCTTACTATACACTGTCAATTTTTTTAGGTGAAAAATTCGATGTCGTCGGATCCACTCCAGTCTTTGGATTTCGATAATACACATCTAAACACATAACCACAGGTGTACACAGGTCGTAGGTACGCCTAGTTGTTCCGCTGTGGCAGTTGGAAGATGAGCCATGAAAGGGCTCAGATATCCTTACTATACACTGTCAATTTTTTTAGGTGAAAAATTCGATGTCGTCGGATCCACTCCAGTCTTTGGATTTCGATAATACACATCAGAACACGTAACCACAGGTGTACACAGGTCGTAGGTACGCCTAGTTGGGCCGCTGTGGCAGTTGGAAGATGAGCCATGAAAGGGCTCAGATATCCTTACTATACACTGTCAATTTTTTTAGGTGAAAAATTCGATGTCGTCGGATCCACTCCAGTCTTTGAATTTCAATAATACACATCTAAACACATAACCACAGGTGTACACAGGTCGTAGGTACGCCTAGTTGGGCCGCTGTGGCAGTTGGAAGATCAGCCATGAAAAGGCTCCAAAATCCTTACTATACACTGTCAATTTTTTTAGGTGAAAAATTCGATGTCGTCGGATCCACTCCAGTCTTTGAATTTCGATAATACACATCTAAACACATAACCACAGGTGTACACAGGTCGTAGGTACGCCTAGTTGGGCCGCTGTGGCAGTTGGAAGATCAGCCATGAAAAGGCTCCAAAATCCTTACTACACACTGTCAATTTTTTTAGGTGAAAAATTCGATGTCGTCGGATCCACTCCAGGCTTTGGGTTTCGATAATACACATCTAAACACATAACCACATTTGTACACAGGTCGTAGGTACGCCTAGTTGGGCCGCTGTGGCAGTTGGAAGATCAGCCATGAAAAGGCTCCAAAATCCTTACTATACACTGTCAATTTTTTTAGGTGAAAAATTCGATGTCGTCGGATCCACTCCAGGCTTTGGATTTCGATAATACACATCTAAACACATAACCACAGGTGTACACAGGTCGTAGGTACGCCTAGTTCGGCCGCTGTGGCAGTTGGAAGATCAGCCATGAAAAGGCTCCAAAATCCTTACTATACACTGTCAATTTTTTTAGGTGAAAAATTCGATGTCGTCGGATCCACTCCAGTCTTTGGATTTCGATAATACACATCTAAACACATAACCACAGGTGTACACAGGTCGTAGGTACGCCTAGTTGGGCCGCTGTGGCAGTTGGAAGATGAGCCATGAAAGGGCTCAGATATCCTTACACTGTCTGTCAATTTTTTTAGGTGAAAAATTCGATGTCGTCGGATCCACTCCAGTCTTTGGATTTCGATAATACACATCTAAACACATAACCACAGGTGTACACAGGTCGTAGGTACGCCTAGTTGGGCCGCTGTGGCAGTTGGAAGATCAGCCATGAAAAGGCTCCAAAATCCTTACTATACACTGTCAATTTTTTTAGGTGAAAAATTCGATGTCGTCGGATCCACTTCAGTCTTTGGATTTCGATAATACACATCTAAACACATAACCACAGGTGTACACAGGTCGTAGGTACGCCTAGTTGGGCCGCTGTGGCAGTTGGAAGATCAGCCATGAAAAGGCTCCAAAATCCTTACTATACACTGTCAATTTTTTTAGGTGAAAAATTCGATGTCGTCGGATCCACTCCAGTCTTTGGATTTCGATAATACACATCTAAACACATAACCACAGGTGTACACAGGTCGTAGGTACGCCTAGTTGGGCCGCTGTGGCAGTTGGAAGATCAGCCATGAAAAGGCTCCAAAATCCTTACTATACACTGTCAATTTTTTTAGGTGAAAAATTCGATGTCGTCTGATCCACTCCAGTCTTTGGATTTCGATAATACACATCTAAACACATAGCCACAGGTGTACACAGGTCGTAGGTACGCCTAGTTGGGCCGCTGTGGCAGTTGGAAGATCAGCCATGAAAAGGCTCCAAAATCCTTACTATACACTGTCAATTTTTTTAGGTGAAAAATTCGATGTCGTCGGATCCACTCCAGGCTTTGGATTTCGATAATACACATCTAAACACATAACCACAGGTGTACACAGGTCGTAGGTACGCCTAGTTGGGCCGCTGTGGCAGTTGGAAGATCAGCCATGAAAAGGCTCCAAAATCCTTACTATACACTGTCAATTTTTTTAGGTGAAAAATTCGATGTCGTCGGATCCACTAAAGGCTTTGGATTTCGATAATACACATCTAAACACATAACCACAGGTGTACACAGGTCGTAGGTACGCCTAGTTCGGCCGCTGTGGCAGTTGGAAGATCAGCCATGAAAAGGCTCCAAAATCCTTACTATACACTGTCAATTTTTTTAGGTGAAAAATTCGATGTCGTCGGATCCACTCCAGTCTTTGAATTTCAATAATACACATCTAAACACATAACCACAGGTGTACACAGGTCGTAGGTACGCCTAGTTGGGCCGCTGTGGCAGTTGGAAGATCAGCCATGAAAAGGCTCCAAAATCCTTACTATACACTGTTAATTTTTTTAGGTGAAAAATTCGATGTCGTCGGATCCACTCCAGGCTTTGGATTTCGATAATACACATCTAAACACATAACCACAGGTGTACACAGGTCGTAGGTACGCCTAGTTCGGCCGCTGTGGCAGTTGGAAGATCAGCCATGAAAAGGCTCCAAAATCCTTACTATACACTGTCAATTTTTTTAGGTGAAAAATTCAATGTCGTCAGATCCACTCCAGTCTTTGGATTTCGTTAATACACATCTAAACACATAACCACAGGTGTACACAGGTCGCAGGTACGCCTAGTTGGGCCGCTGTGGCAGTTGGAAGATGAGCCATGAAAAGGCTCCAAAATCCTTACTATACACTGTCAATTTTTTTTGGTGAAAAATTCGATGTCGTCGGATCCGCTCCAGTCTTTGGATTTCGATAATACACATCTAAACGAATAACCACATGTGTACACAGGTCGTAGGTACGCCTAGTTGGGCCGCTGTGGCAGTTGGAAGATCAGCCATGAAAAGGCTCCAAAATCCTTACTATACACTGTCAATTTTTTTAGGTGAAAAATTCGATGTCGTCGGATCCACTCCAGGCTTTGGATTTCGATAATACACATCTAAACACATAACCACAGGTGTACACAGGTCGTAGGTACGCCTAGTTGGGCCGCTGTGGCAGTTGGAAGCTCAGCCATGAAAAGGCTCCAAAATCCTTACTATACACTGTCAATTTTTTTAGGTGAAAAATTCGATGTCGTCGGATCCACTCCAGGCTTTGGATTTCGATAATACACATCTAAACACATAACCACAGGTGTACACAGGTCGTAGGAACGCCTAGTTCGGCCGCTGTGGCAGTTGGAAGCTCAGCCATGAAAAGGCTCCAAAATCCTTACTATACACTGTCAATTTTTTTAGGTGAAAAATTCGATGTCGTCGGATCCACTCCAGGCTTTGGATTTCGATAATACACATCTAAACACATAACCACAGGTGTACACAGGTCGTAGGTACGCCTAGTTCGGCCGCTGTGGCAGTTGGAAGATCAGCCATGAAAAGGCTCCAAAATCCTTACTATACACTGTCAATTTTTTTAGGTGAAAAATTCAATGTCGTCAGATCCACTCCAGTCTTTGGATTTCGTTAATACACATCTAAACACATAACCACAGGTGTACACAGGTCGCAGGTACGCCTAGTTGGGCCGCTGTGGCAGTTGGAAGATGAGCCATGAAAAGGCTCCAAAATCCTTACTATACACTGTCAATTTTTTTAGGTGAAAAATTCGATGTCGTCGGATCCACTCCAGGCTTTGGATTTCGATAATACACATCTAAACACATAACCACAGGTGTACACAGGTCGTAGGTACGCCTAGTTGGGCCGCTGTGGCAGTTGGAAGCTCAGCCATGAAAAGGCTCCAAAATCCTTACTATACACTGTCAATTTTTTTAGGTGAAAAATTCGATGTCGTCGGATCCACTCCAGTCTTTGGATTTCGATAATACACATCTAAACACATAACCACAGGTGTACACAGGTCGTAGGTACGCCTAGTTGGGCCGCTGTGGCAGTTGGAAGATCAGCCATGAAAAGGCTCCAAAATCCTTACTATACACTGTCAATTTTTTTAGGTGAAAAATTCGATGTCGTCGGATCCACTCCAGTCTTTGAATTTCGATAATACACATCTAAACACATAACCACAGGTGTACACAGGTCGTAGGTACGCCTAGTTGGGCCGCTGTGGCAGTTGGAAGATCAGCCATGAAAAGGCTCCAAAATCCTTACTATACACTGTCAATTTTTTTAGGTGAAAAATTCGATGTCGTCGGATCCACTCCAGGCTTTGGATTTCGATAATACACATCTAAACACATAACCACAGGTGTACACAGGTCGTAGGTACGCCTAGTTGGGCCGCTGTGGCAGTTGGAAGATCAGCCATGAAAAGGCTCCAAAATCCTTACTATACACTGTCAATTTTTTTAGGTGAAAAATTCGATGTCGTCGGATCCACTCCAGGCTTTGGATTTCGATAATACACATCTAAACACATAACCACAGGTGTACACAGGTCGTAGGTACGCCTAGTTCGGCCGCTGTGGCAGTTGGAAGATCAGCCATGAAAAGGCTCCAAAATCCTTACTATACACTGTCAATTTTTTTAGGTGAAAAATTCGATGTCGTCGGATCCACTCCAGGCTTTGGATTTCGATAATACACATCTAAACACATAACCACAGGTGTACACAGGTCGTAGGTACGCCTAGTTCGGCCGCTGTGGCAGTTGGAAGATCAGCCATGAAAAGGCTCCAAAATCCTTACTATACACTGTCAATTTTTTTAGGTAAAAAATTCGATGTCGTCGGATCCACTCCAGTCTTTGGATTTCGATAATACACATCTAAACACATAACCACAGGTGTACACAGGTCGTAGGTACGCCTAGTTCGGCCGCTGTTTCAGTTGGAAGATCAGCCATGAAAAGGCTCCAAAATCCTTACTATACACTGTCAATTTTTTTAGGTGAAAAATTCGATGTCGTCGGATCCACTCCAGGCTTTGGATTTCGATAATACACATCTAAACACATAACCACAGGTGTACACAGGTCGTAGGTACGCCTAGTTCGGCCGCTGTGGCAGTTGGAAGATCAGCCATGAAAAGGCTCCAAAATCCTTACTATACACTGTCAATTTTTTTAGGTGAAAAATTCGATGTCGTCGGATCCACTCCAGGCTTTGGATTTCGATAATACACATCTAAACACATAACCACAGGTGTACACAGGTCGTAGGTACGCCTAGTTGGGCCGCTGTGGCAGTTGGAAGATCAGCCATGAAAAGGCTCCAAAATCCTTACTATACACTGTAAATTTTTTTAGGTGAAAAATTCGATGTCGTCGGATCCACTCCAGGCTTTGGATTTCGATAATACACATCTAAACACATAACCACAGGTGTACACAGGTCGTAGGTACGCCTAGTTCGGCCGCTGTGGCAGTTGGAAGATCAGCCATGAAAAGGCTCCAAAATCCTTACTATACACTGTCAATTTTTTTAGGTGAAAAATTCGATGTCGTCGGATCCACTCCAGGCTTTGGATTTCGATAATACACATCTAAACACATAACCACAGGTGTACACAGGTCGTAGGTACGCCTAGTTCGGCCGCTGTGGCAGTTGGAAGATCAGCCATGAAAAGGCTCCAAAATCCTTACTATACACTGTCAATTTTTTTAGGTGAAAAATTCGATGTCGTCGGATCCACTCCAGGCTTTGGATTTCGATAATACACATCTAAACACATAACCACAGGTGTACACAGGTCGTAGGTACGCCTAGTTGGGCCGCTGTGGCAGTTGGAAGATCAGCCATGAAAAGGCTCCAAAATCCTTACTATACACTGTAAATTTTTTTAGGTGAAAAATTCGATGTCGTCGGATCCACTCCAGGCTTTGGATTTCGATAATACACATCTAAACACATAACCACAGGTGTACACAGGTCGTAGGTACGCCTAGTTCGGCCGCTGTTGCAGTTGGAAGATCAGCCATGAAAAGGCTCCCAAATCCTTACTATACACTGTCAATTTTTTTAGGTGAAAAATTCGATGTCGTCGGATCCACTCCAGGCTTTGGATTTCGATAATACACATCTAAACACATAACCACAGGTGTACACAGGTCGTAGGTACGCCTAGTTCGGCCGCTGTGGCAGTTGGAAGATCAGCCATGAAAGGGCTCCAAAATCCTTACTATACACTGTCAATTTTTTTAGGTGAAAAATTCGATGTCGTCGGATCCACTCCAGGCTTTGGATTTCGATAATACACATCTAAACACATAACCACAGGTGTACACAGGTCGTAGGTACGCCTAGTTGGGCCGCTGTGGCAGTTGGAAGATCAGCCATGAAAAGGCTCCAAAATCCTTACTATACACTGTAAATTTTTTTAGGTGAAAAATTCGATGTCGTCGGATCCACTCCAGGCTTTGGATTTCGATAATACACATCTAAACACATAACCACAGGTGTACACAGGTCGTAGGTACGCCTAGTTCGGCCGCTGTGGCAGTTGGAAGATCAGCCATGAAAAGGCTCCAAAATCCTTACTATACACTGTAAATTTTTTTAGGTGAAAAATTCGATGTCGTCGGATCCACTCCAGGCTTTGGATTTCGATAATACACATCTAAACACATAACCACAGGTGTACACAGGTCGTAGGTACGCCTAGTTGGGCCGCTGTGGCAGTTGGAAGATCAGCCATGAAAAGGCTCCAAAATCCTTACTATACACTGTCAATTTTTTTAGGTGAAAAATTCGATGTCGTCGGATCCACTCCAGTCTTTGGATTTCGATAATACACATCTAAACACATAACCACAGGTGTACACAGGTCGTAGGTACGCCTAGTTCGGCCGCTGCGGCAGTTGGAAGATCAGCCATGAAAAGGCTCCAAAATCCTTACTATACACTGTCAATTTTTTTAGGTGAAAAATTCGATGTCGGGATCCACTCCAGGCTTTGGATTTCGATAATACACATCTAAACACATAACCACAGGTGTACACAGGTCGTAGGTACGCCTAGTTGGGCCGCTGTGGCAGTTGGAAGATCAGCCATGAAAAGGCTCCAAAATCCTTACTATACACTGTCAATTTTTTTAGGTGAAAAATTCGATGTCGTCGGATCCACTCCAGGCTTTGGATTTCGATAATACACATCTAAACACATAACCACAGGTGTACACAGGCCGTAGGTACGCCTAGTTGGGCCGCTGTGGCAGTTGGAAGATCAGCCATGAAAAGGCTCCAAAATCCTTACTATACACTGTCAATTTTTTTAGGTGAAAAATTCGATGTCGTCGGATCCACTCCAGGCTTTGGATTTCGATAATACACATCTAAACACATAACCACAGGTGTACACAGGTCGTAGGTACGCCTAGTTGGGCCGCTGTGGCAGTTGGAAGATCAGCCATGAAAAGGCTCCAAAATCCTTACTATACACTGTCAATTTGTTTAGGTGAAAAATTCGATGTCGTCGGATCCACTCCAGGCTTTGGATTTCGATAATACACATCTAAACACATAACCACAGGTGTACACAGGTCGTAGGTACGCCTAGTTCGGCCGCTGTGGCAGTTGGAAGATCAGCCATGAAAAGGCTCCAAAATCCTTACTATACACTGTCAATTTTTTTAGGTGAAAAATTCGATGTCGTCGGATCCGCTCCCGTCTTTGGATTTCGATAATACACATCTAAACGAATAACCACAGGTGTACACAGGTCGTAGGTACGCCTAGTTGGGCCGCTGTGGCAGTTGGAAGATCAGCCATGAAAAGGCTCCAAAATCCTTACTATACACTGTCAATTTTTTTAGGTGAAAAATTCGATGTCGTCGGATCCACTCCAGGCTTTGGATTTCGATAATACACATCTAAACACATAACCACAGGTGTACACAGGCCGTAGGTACGCCTAGTTGGGCCGCTGTGGCAGTTGGAAGATCAGCCATGAAAAGGCTCCAAAATCCTTACTATACACTGTCAATTTTTTTAGGTGAAAAATTCGATGTCGTCGGATCCACTCCAGGCTTTGGATTTCGATAATACACATCTAAACACATAACCACAGGTGTACACAGGTCGTAGGTACGCCTAGTTGGGCCGCTGTGGCAGTTGGAAGATCAGCCATGAAAAGGCTCCAAAATCCTTACTATACACTGTCAATTTGTTTAGGTGAAAAATTCGATGTCGTCGGATCCACTCCAGGCTTTGGATTTCGATAATACACATCTAAACACATAACCACAGGTGTACACAGGTCGTAGGTACGCCTAGTTCGGCCGCTGTGGCAGTTGGAAGATCAGCCATGAAAAGGCTCCAAAATCCTTACTATACACTGTAAATTTTTTTAGGTGAAAAATTCGATGTCGTCGGATCCACTCCAGGCTTTGGATTTCGATAATACACATCTAAACACATAACCACAGGTGTACACAGGTCGTAGGTACGCCTAGTTGGGCCGCTGTGGCAGTTGGAAGATCAGCCATGAAAAGGCTCCAAAATCCTTACTATACACTGTCAATTTTTTTAGGTGAAAAATTCGATGTCGTCGGATCCACTCCAGGCTTTGGATTTCGATAATACACATCTAAACACATAACCACAGGTGTACACAGGTCGTAGGTACGCCTAGTTGGGCCGCTGTGGCAGTTGGAAGATCAGCCATGAAAAGGCTCCAAAATCCTTACTATACACTGTCAATTTTTTTAGGTGAAAAATTCGATGTCGTCGGATCCACTCCAGGCTTTGGATTTCGATAATACACATCTAAACACATAACCACAGGTGTACACAGGTCGTAGGAACGCCTAGTTCGGCCGCTGTGGCAGTTGGAAGATCAGCCATGAAAAGGCTCCAAAATCCTTACTATACACTGTCAATTTTTTTAGGTGAAAAATTCGATGTCGTCGGATCCACTCCAGGCTTTGGATTTCGATAATACACATCTAAACACATAACATGAAAAATTCGATGTCGTCGGATCCACTCCAGGCTTTGGATTTCGATAATACACATCTAAACACATAACCACAGGTGTACACAGGTCGTAGGTACGCCTAGTTGGGCCGCTGTGGCAGTTGGAAGATCAGCCATGAAAAGGCTCCAAAATCCTTACTATACACTGTAAATTTTTTTAGGTGAAAAATTCGATGTCGTCGGATCCACTCCAGGCTTTGGATTTCGATAATACACATCTAAACACATAACCACAGGTGTACACAGGTCGTAGGTACGCCTAGTTCGGCCGCTGTGGCAGTTGGAAGATCAGCCATGAAAAGGCTCCAAAATCCTTACTATACACTGTCAATTTTTTTAGGTGAAAAATTCGATGTCGTCGTATCCACTCCAGGCTTTGGATTTCGATAATACACATCTAAACACATAACCACAGGTGTACACAGGTCGTAGGTACGCCTAGTTGGGCCGCTGTGGCAGTTGGAAGATCAGCCATGAAAAGGCTCCAAAATCCTTACTATACACTGTCAATTTTTTTAGGTGAAAAATTCGATGTCGTCGGATCCACTCCAGGCTTTGGATTTCGATAATACACATCTAAACACATAACCACAGGTGTACACAGGTCGTAGGTACGCCTAGTTGGGCCGCTGTGGCAGTTGGAAGATCAGCCATGAAAAGGCTCCAAAATCCTTACTATACACTGTCAATTTTTTTAGGTGAAAAATTCGATGTCGTCGGGTCCACTCCAGGCTTTGGATTTCGATAATACACATCTAAACACATAACCACAGGTGTACACAGGTCGTAGGTACGCCTAGTTGGGCCGCTGTGGCAGTTGGAAGATCAGCCATGAAAAGGCTCCAAAATCCTTACTATACACTGTCAATTTTTTTAGGTGAAAAATTCGATGTCGTCGGGTCCACTCCAGGCTTTGGATTTCGATAATACACATCTAAACACATAACCACAGGTGTACACAGGTCGTAGGTACGCCTAGTTGGGCCGCTGTGGCAGTTGGAAGATCAGCCATGAAAAGGCTCCAAAATCCTTACTATACACTGTCAATTTTTTTAGGTGAAAAATTCGATGTCGTCGGATCCACTCCAGGCTTTGGATTTCGATAATACACATCTAAACACATAACCACAGGTGTACACAGGTCGTAGGTACGCCTAGTTGGGCCGCTGTGGCAGTTGGAAGATCAGCCATGAAAAGGCTCCAAAATCCTTACTATACACTGTCAATTTTTTTAGGTGAAAAATTCGATGTCGTCGGATCCACTCCAGGCTTTGGATTTCGATAATACACATCTAAACACATAACCACAGGTGTACACAGGTCGTAGGTACGCCTAGTTGGGCCGCTGTGGCATTTGGAAGATCAGCCATGAAAAGGCTCCAAAATCCTTACTATACACTGTCAATTTTTTTAGGTGAAAAATTCGATGTCGTCGGGTCCACTCCAGGCTTTGGATTTCGATAATACACATCTAAACACATAACCACAGGTGTACACAGGTCGTAGGTACGCCTAGTTGGGCCGCTGTGGCAGTTGGAAGATCAGCCATGAAAAGGCTCCAAAATCCTTACTATACACTGTCAATTTTTTTAGGTGAAAAATTCGATGTCGTCGGGTCCACTCCAGGCTTTGGATTTCGATAATACACATCTAAACACATAACCACAGGTGTACACAGGTCGTAGGTACGCCTAGTTGGGCCGCTGTGGCAGTTGGAAGATCAGCCATGAAAAGGCTCCAAAATCCTTACTATACACTGTCAATTTTTTTAGGTGAAAAATTCGATGTCGTCGGATCCACTCCAGGCTTTGGATTTCGATAATACACATCTAAACACATAACCACAGGTGTACACAGGTCGTAGGTACGCCTAGTTGGGCCGCTGTGGCAGTTGGAAGATCAGCCATGAAAAGGCTCCAAAATCCTTACTATACACTGTCAATTTTTTTAGGTGAAAAATTCGATGTCGTCGGATCCACTCCAGGCTTTGGATTTCGATAATACACATCTAAACACATAACCACAGGTGTACACAGGTCGTAGGTACGCCTAGTTCGGCCGCTGTGGCAGTTGGAAGATCAGCCATGAAAAGGCTCCAAAATCCTTACTATACACTGTCAATTTTTTTAGGTGAAAAATTCGATGTCGTCGTATCCACTCCATTCTTTGGATTTCGATAATACACATCTAAACACATAACCACAGGTGTACACAGGTCGTAGGTACGCCTAGTTCGGCCGCTGTGGCAGTTGGAAGATCAGCCATGAAAAGGCTCCAAAATCCTTACTATACACTGTAAATTTTTTTAGGTGAAAAATTCGATGTCGTCGGATCCACTCCAGGCTTTGGATTTCGATAATACACATCTAAACACATAACCACAGGTGTACACAGGTCGTAGGTACGCCTAGTTGGGCCGCTGTGGCAGTTGGAAGATCAGCCATGAAAAGGCTCCAAAATCCTTACTATACACTGTCAATTTTTTTAGGTGAAAAATTCGATGTCGTCGGATCCACTCCAGGCTTTGGATTTCGATAATACACATCTAAACACATAACCACAGGTGTACACAGGTCGTAGGTACGCCTAGTTGGCCGCTGTGGCAGTTGGAAGATCAGCCATGAAAAGGCTCCAAAATCCTTACTATACACTGTCAATTTTTTTAGGTGAAAAATTCGATGTCGTCGGATCCACTCCAGGCTTTGGATTTCGATAATACACATCTAAACACATAACCACAGGTGTACACAGGTCGTAGGTACGCCTAGTTGGGCCGCTGTGGCAGTTGGAAGATCAGCCATGAAAAGGCTCCAAAATCCTTACTATACACTGTCAATTTTTTTAGGTGAAAAATTCGATGTCGTCGTATCCACTCCAGGCTTTGGATTTCGATAATACACATCTAAACACATAACCACAGGTGTACACAGGTCGTAGGTACGCCTAGTTCGGCCGCTGTGGCAGTTGGAAGATCAGCCATGAAAAGGCTCCAAAATCCTTACTATACACTGTCAATTTTTTTAGGTGAAAAATTCGATGTCGTCGGATCCACTCCAGGCTTTGGATTTCGATAATACACATCTAAACACATAACCACAGGTGTACACAGGTCGTAGGTACGCCTAGTTGGGCCGCTGTGGCAGTTGGAAGATCAGCCATGAAAAGGCTCCAAAATCCTTACTATACACTGTCAATTTTTTTAGGTGAAAAATTCGATGTCGTCGGATCCACTCCAGTCTTTGGATTTCGATAATACACATCTAAACACATAACCACAGGTGTACACAGGTCGTAGGTACGCCTAGTTGGGCCGCTGTGGCAGTTGGAAGATCAGCCATGAAAAGGCTCCAAAATCCTTACTATACACTGTCAATTTTTTTAGGTGAAAAATTCGATGTCGTCGTATCCACTCCAGGCTTTGGATTTCGATAATACACATCTAAACACATAACCACAGGTGTACACAGGTCGTAGGTACGCCTAGTTGGGCCGCTGTGGCAGTTGGAAGATCAGCCATGAAAAGGCTCCAAAATCCTTACTATACACTGTCAATTTTTTTAGGTGAAAAATTCGATGTCGTCGGGTCCACTCCAGGCTTTGGATTTCGATAATACACATCTAAACACATAACCACAGGTGTACACAGGTCGTAGGTACGCCTAGTTGGGCCGCTGTGGCAGTTGGAAGATCAGCCATGAAAAGGCTCCAAAATCCTTACTATACACTGTCAATTTTTTTAGGTGAAAAATTCGATGTCGTCGGGTCCACTCCAGGCTTTGGATTTCGATAATACACATCTAAACACATAACCACAGGTGTACACAGGTCGTAGGTACGCCTAGTTGGGCCGCTGTGGCAGTTGGAAGATCAGCCATGAAAAGGCTCCAAAATCCTTACTATACACTGTCAATTTTTTTAGGTGAAAAATTCGATGTCGTCGGATCCACTCCAGGCTTTGGATTTCGATAATACACATCTAAACACATAACCACAGGTGTACACAGGTCGTAGGTACGCCTAGTTCGGCCGCTGTGGCAGTTGGAAGATCAGCCATGAAAAGGCTCCAAAATCCTTACTATACACTGTCAATTTTTTTAGGTGAAAAATTCGATGTCGTCGGATCCACTCCAGTCTTTGGATTTCGATAATACACATCTAAACACATAACCACAGGTGTACACAGGTCGTAGGTACGCCTAGTTGGGCCGCTGTGGCAGTTGGAAGATCAGCCATGAAAAGGCTCCAAAATCCTTACTATACACTGTCAATTTTTTTAGGTGAAAAATTCGATGTCGTCGGATCCACTCCAGTCTTTGGATTTCGATAATACACATCTAAACACATAACCACAGGTGTACACAGGTCGTAGGTACGCCTAGTTGGGCCGCTGTGGCAGTTGGAAGATCAGCCATGAAAAGGCTCCAAAATCCTTACTATACACTGTCAATTTTTTTAGGTGAAAAATTCGATGTCGTCGGATCCACTCCAGTCTTTGGATTTCGATAATACACATCTAAACACATAACCACAGGTGTACACAGGTCGTAGGTACGCCTAGTTGGGCCGCTGTGGCAGTTGGAAGATCAGCCATGAAAAGGCTCCAAAATCCTTACTATACACTGTAAATTTTTTTAGGTGAAAAATTCGATGTCGTCGGATCCACTCCAGTCTTTGGATTTCGATAATACACATCTAAACACATAACCACAGGTGTACACAGGTCGTAGGTACGCCTAGTTGGGCCGCTGTGGCAGTTGGAAGATCAGCCATGAAAAGGCTCCAAAATCCTTACTATACACTGTCAATTTTTTTAGGTGAAAAATTCGATGTCGTCGGATCCACTCCAGTCTTTGGATTTCGATAATACACATCTAAACACATAACCACAGGTGTACACAGGTCGTAGGTACGCCTAGTTGGGCCGCTGTGGCAGTTGGAAGATCAGCCATGAAAAGGCTCCAAAATCCTTACTATACACTGTCAATTTTTTTAGGCGAAAAATTCGATGTCGTCGGATCCACTCCAGTCTTTGGATTTCGATAATACACATCTAAACACATAACCACAGGTGTACACAGGTCGTAGGTACGCCTAGTTGGGCCGCTGTGGCAGTTGGAAGATCAGCCATGAAAAGGCTCCAAAATCCTTACTATACACTGTCAATTTTTTTAGGTGAAAAATTCGATGTCGTCGGATCCACTCCAGTCTTTGGATTTCGATAATACACATCTAAACACATAACCACAGGTGTACACAGGTCGTAGGTACGCCTAGTTGGGCCGCTGTGGCAGTTGGAAGATCAGCCATGAAAAGGCTCCAAAATCTGTCCATATACACTGTCCATTTATTTAGGTGAAAAATTCGATGTCGTCGGATCCACTCCAGTCTTTGGATTTCGATAATACACATCTAAACACATAACCACAGGTGTACACAGGCCGTAGGTACGCCTAGTTGGGCCGCTGTGGCAGTTGGAAGATCAGCCATGAAAAGGCTCCAAAATCCTTACTATACACTGTACATTTTTTTAGGTGAAAAATTCGATGTCGTCGGATCCACTCCAGTCTTTGGATTTCGATAATACACATCTAAACACATAACCACAGGTGTACACAGGTCGTAGGTACGCCTAGTTGGGCCGCTGTGGCAGTTGGAAGATCAGCCATGAAAAGGCTCCAAAATCCTTACTATACACTGTCAATTTTTTAGGTGAAAAATTCGATGTCGTCGGATCCACTCCAGTCTTTGGATTTCGATAATACACATCTAAACACATAACCACAGGTGTACACAGGTCGTAGGTACGCCTAGTTGGGCCGCTGTGGCAGTTGGAAGATCAGCCATGAAAAGGCTCCAAAATCCTTACTATACACTGTACATTTTTTTAGGTGAAAAATTCGATGTCGTCGGGTCCACTCCAGTCTTTGGATTTCGATAATACACACCTAAACACATAACCACAGGTGTACACAGGTCGTAGGTACGCCTAGTTGGGCCGCTGTGGCAGCTGGAAGATGAGCCATGAAAGGGCTCAGATATCCTTACTATACACTGTCAATTTTTTTAGGTGAAAAATTCGATGTCGTCGGATCCACTCCAGTCTTTGGATTTCGATAATACACATCTAAACACATAACCACAGGTGTACACAGGTCGTAGGTACGCCTAGTTGGGCCGCTGTGGCAGTTGGAAGATGAGCCATGAAAGGGCTCAGATATCCTTACTATACACTGTCAATTTTTTTAGGTGAAAAATTCGATGTCGTCGGATCCACTCCAGTCTTTGGATTTCGATAATACACATCTAAACACATAACCACAGGTGTACACAGGTCGTAGGTACGCCTAGTTGGGCCGCTGTGGCAGTTGGAAGATCAGCCATGAAAAGGCTCCAAAATCCTTACTATACACTGTCAATTTTTTTAGGCGAAAAATTCGATGTCGTCGGATCCACTCCAGTCTTTGGATTTCGATAATACACATCTAAACACATAACCACAGGTGTACACAGGTCGTAGGTACGCCTAGTTCGGCCGCTGTGGCAGTTGGCAGATGAGCCATGAAAGGGCTCAGATATCCTTACTATACACTGTCAATTTTTTTAGGTGAAAAATTCGATGTCGTCGGATCCACTCCAGTCTTTGGATTTCGATAATACACATCTAAACACATAACCACAGGTGTACACAGGTCGTAGGTACGCCTAGTTGGGCCGCTGTGGCAGTTGGAAGATGAGCCATGAAAGGGCTCAGATATCCTTACTATACACTGTCAATTTTTTTAGGTGAAAAATTCGATGTCGTCAGATCCACTCCAGTCTTTGGATTTCGATAATACACATCTAAACACATAACCACAGGTGTACACAGGTCGTAGGTACGCCTAGTTGGGCCGCTGTGGCAGTTGGAAGATCAGCCATGAAAAGGCTCCAAAATCCTTACTATACACTGTCAATTTTTTTAGGTGAAAAATTCGATGTCGTCGGATCCACTCCAGTCTTTGGATTTCGATAATACACATCTAAACACATAACCACAGGTGTACACAGGTCGTAGGTACGCCTAGTTGGGCCGCTGTGGCAGTTGGAAGATCAGCCATGAAAAGGCTCCAAAATCCTTACTATACACTGTCAATTTTTTTAGGTGAAAAATTCGATGTCGTCGGATCCACTCCAGTCTTTGGATTTCGATAATACACATCTAAACACATAACCACAGGTGTACACAGGTCGTAGGTACGCCTAGTTGGGCCGCTGTGGCAGTTGGAAGATCAGCCATGAAAAGGCTCCAAAATCCTTACTATACACTGTCAATTTTTTTAGGTGAAAAATTCGATGTCGTCGGATCCACTCCAGTCTTTGGATTTCGATAATACACATCTAAACACATAACCACAGGTGTACACAGGTCGTAGGTACGCCTAGTTGGGCCGCTGTGGCAGTTGGAAGATCAGCCATGAAAAGGCTCCAAAATCCTTACTATACACTGTCAATTTTTTTAGGTGAAAAATTCGATGTCGTCGGATCCACTCCAGTCTTTGGATTTCGTTAATACACATCTCAACACATAACCACAGGTGTACACAGGTCGCAGGTACGCCTAGTTGGGCCGCTGTGGCAGTTGGAAGATGAGCCATGGAAAGGCTCCAAAATCCTTACTATACACTGTACATTTTTTTAGGTGAAAAATTCGATGTCGTCGGATCCACTCCAGTCTTTGGATTTCGATAATACACATCTAAACACATAACCACAGGTGTACACAGGTCGTAGGTACGCCTAGTTGGGCCGCTGTGGCAGTTGGAAGATCAGCCATGAAAAGGCTCCAAAATCCTTACTATACACTGTCAATTTTTTTAGGTGAAAAATTCGATGTCGTCGGATCCACTCCAGTCTTTGGATTTCGATAATACACATCTAAACACATAACCACAGGTGTACACAGGTCGTAGGTACGCCTAGTTGGGCCGCTGTGGCAGTTGGAAGATCAGCCATGAAAAGGCTCCAAAATCCTTACTATACACTGTCAATTTTTTTAGGTGAAAAATTCGATGTCGTCGGATCCACTCCAGTCTTTGGATTTCGATAATACACATCTAAACACATAACCACAGGTGTACACAGGTCGTAGGTACGCCTAGTTCGGCCGCTGTGGCAGTTGGCAGATGAGCCATGGAAGGGCTCAGATATCCTTACTATACACTGTCAATTTTTTTAGGTGAAAAATTCGATGTCGTCGGATCCACTCCAGTCTTTGGATTTCGATAATACACATCTAAACACATAACCACAGGTGTACACAGGTCGTAGGTACGCCTAGTTGGGCCGCTGTGGCAGTTGGAAGATGAGCCATGAAAGGGCTCAGATATCCTTACTATACACTGTCAATTTTTTTAGGTGAAAAATTCGATGTCGTCAGATCCACTCCAGTCTTTGGATTTCGATAATACACATCTAAACACATAACCACAGGTGTACACAGGTCGTAGGTACGCCTAGTTGGGCCGCTGTTTCAGTTGGAAGATCAGCCATGAAAAGGCTCCAAAATCCTTACTATACACTGTCAATTTTTTTAGGTGAAAAATTCGATGTCGTCGGATCCACTCCAGTCTTTGGATTTCGATAATACACATCTAAACACATAACCACAGGTGTACACAGGTCGTAGGTACGCCTAGTTAGGCCGCTGTGGCAGTTGGAAGATCAGCCATGAAACGGCTCCAAAATCCTTACTATATACTGTCAATTTTTTTAGGCGAAAAATTCGATGTCGTCGGATCCACTCCAGTCTTTGGATTTCGATAATACACATCTAAACACATAACCACAGGTGTACACAGGTCGTAGGTACGCCTAGTTGGGCCGCTGTGGCAGTTGGAAGATCAGCCATGAAAAGGCTCCAAAATCCTTACTATACACTGTCAATTTTTTTAGGTGAAAAATTCGATGTCGTCGGATCCACTCCAGTCTTTGGATTTCGATAATACACATCTAAACACATAACCACAGGTGTACACAGGTCGTAGGTACGCCTAGTTGGGCCGCTGTGGCAGTTGGAAGATCAGCCATGAAAAGGCTCCAAAATCCTTACTATACACTGTCAATTTTTTTAGGTGAAAAATTCGATGTCGTCGGATCCACTCCAGTCTTTGGATTTCGATAATACACATCTAAACACATAACCACAGGTGTACACAGGTCGTAGGTACGCCTAGTTGGGCCGCTGTGGCAGTTGGAAGATCAGCCATGAAAAGGCTCCAAAATCCTTACTATACACTGTACATTTTTTTAGGTGAAAAATTCGATGTCGTCGGATCCACTCCAGTCTTTGGATTTCGATAATACACATCTAAACACATAACCACAGGTGTACACAGGTCGTAGGTACGCCTAGTTGGGCCGCTGTGGCAGTTGGAAGATCAGCCATGAAAAGGCTCCAAAATCCTTACTATACACTGTACATTTTTTTAGGTGAAAAATTCGATGTCGTCGGATCCACTCCAGTCTTTGGATTTCGATAATACACATCTAAACACATAACCACAGGTGTACACAGGTCGTAGGTACGCCTAGTTGGGCCGCTGTGGCAGTTGGAAGATCAGCCATGAAACGGCTCCAAAATCCTTACTATATACTGTCAATTTTTTTAGGCGAAAAATTCGATGTCGTCGGATCCACTCCAGTCTTTGGATTTCGATAATACACATCTAAACACATAACCACAGGTGTACACAGGTCGTAGGTACGCCTAGTTGGGCCGCTGTGGCAGTTGGAAGATCAGCCATGAAAAGGCTCCAAAATCCTTACTATACACTGTACATTTTTTTAGGTGAAAAATTCGATGTCGTCGGATCCACTCCAGTCTTTGGATTTCGATAATACACATCTAAACACATAACCACAGGTGTACACAGGTCGTAGGTACGCCTAGTTGGGCCGCTGTGGCAGTTGGAAGATCAGCCATGAAAAGGCTCCAAAATCCTTACTATACACTGTCAATTTTTTTAGGTGAAAAATTCGATGTCGTCGGATCCACTCCAGTCTTTGGATTTCGATAATACACATCTAAACACATAACCACAGGTGTACACAGGTCGTAGGTACGCCTAGTTGGGCCGCTGTGGCAGTTGGAAGATCAGCCATGAAAAGGCTCCAAAATCCTTACTATACACTGTCAATTTTTTTAGGTGAAAAATTCGATGTCGTCGGATCCACTCCAGTCTTTGGATTTCGATAATACACATCTAAACACATAACCACAGGTGTACACAGGTCGTAGGTACGCCTAGTTGGGCCGCTGTGGCAGTTGGAAGATCAGCCATGAAAAGGCTCCAAAATCCTTACTATACACTGTCAATTTTTTTAGGTGAAAAATTCGATGTCGTCGGATCCACTCCAGTCTTTGGATTTCGATAATACACATCTAAACACATAACCACAGGTGTACACAGGTCGTAGGTACGCCTAGTTGGGCCGCTGTGGCAGTTGGAAGATCAGCCATGAAAAGGCTCCAAAATCCTTACTATACACTGTCAATTTTTTTAGGTGAAAAATTCGATGTCGTCGGATCCACTCCAGTCTTTGGATTTCGTTAATACACATCTCAACACATAACCACAGGTGTACACAGGTCGCAGGTACGCCTAGTTGGGCCGCTGTGGCAGTTGGAAGATGAGCCATGGAAAGGCTCCAAAATCCTTACTATACACTGTACATTTTTTTAGGTGAAAAATTCGATGTCGTCGGATCCACTCCAGTCTTTGGATTTCGATAATACACATCTAAACACATAACCACAGGTGTACACAGGTCGTAGGTACGCCTAGTTGGGCCGCTGTGGCAGTTGGAAGATGAGCCATGAAAAGGCTCCAAAATCCTTACTATACACTGTCAATTTTTTTAGGTGAAAAATTCGATGTCGTCGGATCCACTCCAGTCTTTGGATTTCGATAATACACATCTAAACACATAACCACAGGTGTACACAGGTCGTAGGTACGCCTAGTTGGGCCGCTGTGGCAGTTGGAAGATCAGCCATGAAAAGGCTCCAAAATCCTTACTATACACTGTCAATTTTTTTAGGTGAAAAATTCGATGTCGTCGGATCCACTCCAGTCTTTGGATTTCGATAATACACATCTAAACACATAACCACAGGTGTACACAGGTCGTAGGTACGCCTAGTTGGGCCGCTGTGGCAGTTGGAAGATCAGCCATGAAAAGGCTCCAAAATCCTTACTATACACTGTCAATTTTTTTAGGTGAAAAATTCGATGTCGTCGTCGATGTAGTTGGGCCGCTGTGGCAGTTGGAAGATCAGCCATGAAAAGGCTCCAAAATCCTTACTATACACTGTAAATTTTTTTAGGTGAAAAATTCGATGTCGTCGGATCCACTCCAGTCTTTGGATTTCGATAATACACATCTAAACACATAACCACAGGTGTACACAGGTCGTAGGTACGCCTAGTTGGGCCGCTGTGGCAGTTGGAAGATCAGCCATGAAAAGGCTCCAAAATCCTTACTATACACTGTAAATTTTTTTAGGTGAAAAATTCGATGTCGTCGGATCCACTCCAGTCTTTGGATTTCGATAATACACATCTAAACACATAACCACAGGTGTACACAGGTCGTAGGTACGCCTAGTTGGGCCGCTGTGGCAGTTGGAAGATCAGCCATGAAAAGACTCCAAAATCCTTACTATACACTGTCAATGTTCTTAGGTGAAAAATTCGATGTCGTCGGATCCACTCCAGTCTTTGGATTTCGATAATACACATCTAAACACATAACCACAGGTGTACACAGGTCGTAGGTACGCCTAGTTGGGCCGCTGTGGCAGTTGGAAGATGAGCCATGAAAGGGCTCAGATAACCTTACTATACGCTGTCAATTTTTTTAGGTGAAAAATTCGATGTCGTCGGATCCACTCCAGTCTTTGGATTTCGATAATACACATCTAAACACATAACCACAGGTGTACACAGGTCGTAGGTACGCCTAGTTGGGCCGCTGTGGCAGTTGGAAGATCAGCCATGAAAAGGCTCCAAGATCCTTACTATACACTGTCAATTTTTTTAGGTGAAAAATTCGATGTCGTCGGATCCACTCCAGTCTTTGGATTTCGATAATACACATCTAAACACATAACCACAGGTGTACACAGGTCGTAGGTACGCCTAGTTGGGCCGCTGTGGCAGTTGGAAGATCAGCCATGAAAAGGCTCCAAAATCCTTACTATACACTGTCAATTTTTTTAGGTGAAAAATTCGATGTCGTCGGATCCACTCCAGTCTTTGGATTTCGATAATACACATCTAAACACATAGCCACAGGTGTACACAGGTCGTAGGTACGCCTAGTTGGGCCGCTGTGGCAGTTGGAAGATCAGCCATGAAAAGGCTCCAAAATCCTTACTGTGGATTTTTATGTGGAAATTCCAGTTGACTTCGTTCACAATGAAACAAATTACAATTAATCAATAATTTATTTAATGCTCAATGAGTTAGACCAGCCCTCGTTACATAACGCAAATGTCTTAACAATCTGAAAGTAATTCCTTAACTTGAGTCATGTATGAATGACGATGTCTTCTTGTAGTAGTTGAGTGGGGTAATTGGTTTGACATGCAAAACATCCTGCAGCCTGTAGCCCCTCAGTGGCCTCCACTGAACCTGATTTTTCGGTGTATACGGAGACTCTTCCAATGCGGGTGACTTCTGGTCGGATGGCATCTCTCTCTTGAAGCTACGTGTCCGATTTTCCTCTCCGTGCTTTGGCGTCCAAATGGAATAGAATGCGTCGCTGGAAAGGCCACGCTTCGCCTCGTCCGCATATGTCCACTTGCCGTGATTGCTGCTGCGTCTGAAGTCCTGTCTGGTATTTATATCCCGAGCGAATGCATGATAGCTGTGGTCATGGGTTGGTGGCGATGGCTCCACTGGTGATGGTGTATATGTCAAGTCAATTGTTGCAATCGGCGTCGGCGATTTCTTTGGTCGCCTTTTGGTTACTTTGCAGAGGGGAGTAATGAATTGCCTCGGTGTTGGCGATACGTCGTCATGGGGGAAATTGTAAACTATGCTGAAGCAGGGTGACGATGACATGGTTGTGGATTTATGATAAACCGATAAAGATGGTAGGAATTTGGTGAATTTAAACTGGTTTTTAAGGAGCCTTAACACGAGTCTGTGAATCTATTTGACAGATTGAGTAGACAGTAATGCAATAACGGCAATATAAAGTTAGTCAAGCTGCTAGTGTGGTCAGCCACAGTGGACAGCGAGAGAATCATTCGTTTGGGTTTGAAATCCTATGGTCTTCCGAATGATGTCACCGGCTATGATGCGCAAAAGATATATTTCTTCGTGCGTAGATAAATAAATGACACCTCAATTATGTCCATCTAACAATTTAAATCCATTTTTGAAGTCGAAGTGAAAACGGATATTTCTTTTAAAAAGAACACGAAAAGCCACTGAACACACTCACTGAACGAACGAACCTAACATCTGCTCAAACTGACACATGTTAGGTTGGCCAACCTGCTCGCTAACCACAACGGCAATCGTTTTTTTTTTCAAAAAATCACCAAACGCACGGCTTCAAATTGAACACAAATTATTTCAAACTGATTTCGCAAGAATATTTAAAATATTTTTCACCCAAAATACAACATTTATCCGTGCTAGCAAAGCAAACAATCCAGAGTAAGCCACATGTACGTGCTGGCCACGTATTACTTGAACACATGAGAAATAAGTTAACACACAAATTTTGGAATACGCAAGTAGATTTGAAAATAAAATGTCTTTGGAAAAATTTCAAGCAACAGAAATATGGAGAAATAAATTTAGAAATCATCTATTGGCCGAACGGTAAATATTATTAGAATAGATTTGAGCCATAACCAAACCCCCCTCACTTGATAGTAAAGTAATTGATCACCATTCACAGTCGAATAGCTTTCGTAAATTGCTCGAAATTTTTCCAATTTCCTTGTGCTGCAAATTCAGTGCGTTTTTGTTGATTTCTTTTTGCGATTATTGCGTGCACATCAGTAGTAGAAGACTTGCATGTAGCAACCTAAAATTGTTTGTTAACATTCCACTGAAGCAACAAAAAGCTATAAAATCTCGTGTGCTTCGTCCTTTAGCAAGCCTCCGCTACCTGTTACATCAGCTGCTCCAGTTGTGCGACCGCCACATCGTTTGAGCTTTCAACTATCCGAAGACCTGCTGGTCATTCTTGAGGAGAAGAAGATTCCGGAAGGCGGAAAAATGCCACGCGTCCGAGGTGGAGAGGATGATAAGGAGAACTGCGACAAGCCACAGCACGAGCGGGTCCATAATACGCCGACAAAGTTGAAGCGGACACACAAGTATGATGCCACCATGCTGGATGAGACCAGCGATGTGCTGCAAATCACCAACACAAGCTTCTCCACGCTGGAGGAGATGTGCGAGAAGACTGCATCTGATCCGGATAGTACGCTGTTCCGTTACTTGCATCACGAGACACAAGTGACCAGAAGCGTAAAGCCTCCGACGCACGACGAAGAAGCGGATGCCCTTCAGCGGCTGCTCGACGAGTTGAATGTTGAAGAAACAGAAAAACGCTTGGCGCAGCCATCGCCGAACGACACACAGTTGGATGACATTGAGGCGCCGTCGAGATTCTGGGAGAACACCCTCACCCCCGAAACACTGCAATCGATCTCGCCTGTGAAGATGGTCGGTCTGATGAGGCAGTCCACAATCATGGAGGAGTGCTCTGATGTGTCCGAGACAGAGACGAGTGGCACGAGCTACCAGAGCGCCACAAAGACCGGATGGACTAGCGAAACCACGGGCTGCTATGAGACGGCCAGCGATACAGTCTCTGGCAGTGAGCATGGCCCGGCGAAGAAGGTTTCCATCAACTCGTCCGCTGCATCATCGACATCCTCGGACCTGTTCCAGCAGAGGTCCAGCAGACAAAGATTCTTCAGCGACTCCAAAGAGGAGGTCCACGAGAAGTCGCTGCATTTGATCGACTTGGACGCGACAGCTGTGGTGTTGTCCTCCCCGGAGGCAGATTCTTCGGAATCTCTCGACTCTCCAGATTCCTCCAATTCTCCTCAATCCTCGAATTCTGCCGACTTTTCAAACTCTCCCGACACACCCGACTCGCCGCAACCAGTTGAAAACGCCACGAGTTCATCTGACGAGCCAGAGGACTCCCTTGGACTGGAGCCACTCAAATCCTCCATGGAGTCGACGCAGGCAACACAAACGGACGTGTCCAGTTCGGTCATCGACGTGTCCGATGACGACTCGCTGGGCACGAAGATTCTTGAAAAAGTCGAATCCCAAGAGGCGGACAGCGTGCTGAACCGCAGCTTCACCATTGACGCTGGCCACGCCGACGACGAGGATAAGTCGCTGCATTTCAACGACACCATGGAGGAGGTCGAGTACATGATGAAGAAGGGCATGCAATACATGCAGGCAGCTAAAGTGGAATCATCGACGGTCAAAAACTGTCTGACGCCCGTGAAGAACGCCGATCGGTACCGTTCACCATCGCCGATGCTCTCGTCGCCATGCACTCCGAGTACGGTCATAGCCAAGCCCAAGCCGATAAATAAGTTCGCAATGGACATCAAACCGTTCCCCAAGCTGGACCTGTTCAAAAAACCACAAGCCACCCGCTTAAAGGCGCCCGCAGTGGACAATCGGTTTGTGGCTGGCGTCAAGAAATCCCAGTACGCCCACGTGTACAGTCCCATTCGGGCGTACATCAACAAGACACCGACTACTCCGCTGATTTCGGCCATCAAACCGAGTTGCACGGGAACCTCGAAGGCATTCATGCAGCTGGATATGGACAGTCGCATGGGGCTGAGCAGTGGCCCAGCACATCCCGCCACAAGTTCGCCGCAGAAATTCCCTCCGTGCTCCCTGCCCAAGAAGGCGTACATCTCGTCGGACCTCAAACATGTAAGACCGCACTAGACCGTCGTCCACAGTCGAGTCTCATCTGGTTTCTTCTTTTTTTTTTTGTTTAGATCGTCGATGAACGCACCCCGGTGACCATTCCCGGCGGACAGAAGATCCACCGCTATCTGACGAACGCCCTGCTGCCGGCTGTGGTCCGGCACGACGGCAAGGCGAAGTTGCCGGCCGACATGCGGCCGAGTGATATGGGACCACCTGCGGCTCCGCGACCCACCGATGACAGCTTGGCCGACCTCAGTCTGGCGTCCGGCGACGTGTCCTTGTACACCATCAAGGACGCGCAGAAGTTTTAGACGCCTACCTTGTACCTCGTGTTAAGTTACTTAAGTTTTTCTCTTTTGCTGTTTCGTTGGGAATGCGGGTGCAGCCTAGACACGCACCCAGGCTATGCGCGCGCACCACTTTCGTTTAATTAATTTATCAGACCTTTGCGTCTCTCGCTCGTTATTTTATGTATGACTGGTAATAAATGGGGTTTCTTTGTACATTCGTCGTGTTTTCTTTTGCCATCCGCCGAAGGGCGACGTGTGCGCTGAAGCAACAGTCAAGTCTTTCAAAATACATAGAAAAACATAGAAAATAGACAAAAAAAAAGTGTAGATTTATTTGTTTAACACATCACTGCATCGTCTGAATACAATCAAAAGTCAAAATAAAGAACAGAATATTCACAAATGAAGGCGACTTCCTCCTCTACAGATACAGCGACGCCGCAAAAACGATGTCCCTCTTGAGCAGACGCACGCCCTCGGAGAACTTGTTCTCCAGATCTGTGTTGCCGATGGTCTTGGCGGCCTGGCACATCTGCCGCAGCAGTTCCTCCAGTCTGCGCATGCACCGGATGATGGATCCCTCGAAGATGTCGGTCATTTTGCAGACGCTGAGGAACGAAGCGCCCTTGCACCACGACAGGACGACGTCCATAAGGAACGGCTTGAATTTGTCCACGTACGACTCCTCGTCCAGCTCCAGCTTGCACTCGTTCGAGATCTTTGCGATACGTCGTGCCAGGTCCTGCATCGATCGCAGTGGCCCCGAGAGCTCGTCGGTGGACTGGGGCACTTCTGCCGACTTCTCATCGCAGACGAAACACGAGAGCAGTGCCACGGACTGAGCGGTGGTTAGCTCATTGAAGACGCCGTTGAAAATCATTTCGGTCATGAGGAGCTCGTCGGCCGAGCTCAGTTCGCAGGCGACGCGGCCTTTGAACTCGATCACGTCCGCCGCCGTGCAGTACTCCATGCGTCGGAGGACTCGTTTTCGGTGCTTTAGCTCGTCCATCTGCAGCAGGCTGCGGGCCTCCTTTAGCTTCGCCTTGGCGTCCTTCAGCTCATTTTGGATCTTCATTTTGTGCGTATACATGACGTACACGGTCTGCAGCTCCTTGGCGTTATGCAGCGGATGCGCGAAGAGGCGCTCTTCGAACTTGTCGATGGACTCAACGATCTGCTTGAATTCCGGCTCCTTGATGTGCATTTCTTTGATGGGATTCAGGAGCGGCGGGCCTTTGGGAAAGCGCTTCTTCACCTCGTCGATCGTCTTAAGGACACTTCTGCGATTGTCGGCGGGACGCAGGTCGTTCGGGTAGTACACTCTCAGCGAGGAGATCTGTGAGATGAGCTTGTGCACCACCGGCACCACTTCCATGTTGCCCTTCATGCCAGGCAGGCAGGGCTTTGGTGCGTCTGTCTTGGCCGATTCTTCGGTCACGTGCAGCAGCACGTCAATAACGACGAGTGTCTCCGACTTGAGCGGGTTCCGCACGTTGGTCGCCTGCTTCTTGAAGTTCACCACAATTCCCCAGTCGAACTCGTTCTCCTCGTTCTGAACCTTGATCAGGCGCCCTGGCTGCAGGAATGGTATCAGGTAGTCGGGCTTGGTTATGTACTTGCGGAACTGCTTGCCGAGGTTGTCCAGCTGCTCACGGATGTGATGGTATGACGCCACGCTGTGCTCATCGGTGATCTTCACCTTCTCGAGAGCCTGTTGCTTCTCTTGGACCTGCAAGGAGGAGTCAGGGAGTGTAAATGCGGATGACAAGGAGGGCTGAGGCTTACCTGTTTGTAGAGCTCGGGGATGGAGCTCTGATTCTGGAACTGAAAGAAGGACCGCTCGAGCATGTACTCGGGGTTTATCTCCTCCACGCGCAGCAGGTTAAGCACCATGTTGTACGTCAAGTGGAAGGCGGAGTTGATGGGGTCAGCTTTGCCCTGTACGATGGCACGGCCAACAGCGGGCGAAACCTTCTCGTCGATCATCAGAATGACGATACCCTTGTCGTCGATACCACGACGACCAGCACGTCCCGACATCTGGATGTACTCACCCGATGTGATCCATCTGAAGTCCTTGCCGTCGAATTTGCGCGGCGCCGTGAACATCACTGTCCTGGCGGGCATGTTCAGGCCCATGGCGAACGTCTCGGTCGCGAAGAGCGCCTTGATCAGACCCTCGCCGAAGAGGATTTCAATGATTTCCTTCAGGATGGGCAGCAAACCGCCGTGATGTATGCCGATTCCACGACGAAGCAGCGGCAGCACGTTCTCCACTTGGGGCAGCTGTCGGTCCTCCTCGGAGAGGACGTCGAGGGCGTTGTTGAAGACCTCGTCGACCAGCTTCTTCTCCTCCGCAGTGTTGAAGTCCAGTTTGGCCATCTGCATGGCGTACACCTCGCACTCCTTCTTGCTGAAGGAGAAGATGATGACGGGCGCGAAGTTACGCTCCATGATCATCTTGACTATCTTGAAGATGTTCGATTGACCGGCGTTGACACCCTTGACGCCACCTTTGCGGCCCTTCTGGTCGCCTTTTGATGCCTCGCCCGTGCTCTGGAGCACCTGCATGGCCGTGTTGAAGTTGTCCTCCTTGAAGACGCCCTTCTCGTCGACGATCAAGTGAATACCATCGCCTCCAGCCGGGAAGATGTAGTGCTGCAGCGGCGTCGGTCTGTAGTCCGTGTAGACCACGTGGCACGGCTGCTTGTGCAGGTGGCAGACCCACTCGGCGAATTGACTCGCGTTTGGAATGGTCGCTGAGAGGAACACATATCGCACATTGTCGGGCAGCAGAATCAGCGTTTCCTCCCAGACAACACCGCGTTCCTTGTCACGCATGTAGTGAATCTCATCGAAGACCACCCAGCCCACCTCTCGCATGATCTCCGAACCACGGTACAGCATGTTCCGCAGGATCTCTGTTGTCATGATCAGGCACGAGGCGGACGGGTTGATTGTGACATCGCCGGTCACCAGACCGACGTCTTTGAACTCCTCGCTGAATTCACGATACTTTTGATTGGACAGCGCCTTGATGGGCGTCGTGTATATGACCCGCTGCTTCGCCTTCAGCGACTTGGCGATCGAATACTCCGCCACAACCGTCTTGCCAGCTGATGTGTGCGCCGATACCAGGACACTCTGGTTGTTGTCAATGCAGAGAATAGCCTCCTTCTGGAAGGGATCCAATATGAACGGATACTCCTTTGACGGTGGCCCGGTGAACGCCATCAACGGAAGGTAATCCTGGCCAGGATATGTGGCCACCTCGTGTGTGCATGAGTCTGGCGACTCGATCACGTGGACCGAGATGCGAGTGTCCAAGGAATCAACACAGATGTCATCGAGTATAGACTCGGTCACTTTTGTCCTCTTCAGCGGCGACTCGTCCTCACTCACTGAATGCTGTCTCTTCTCCACGGGTTTCCTAAGTAGTTAAAACAAAAACAAATCGTTAATCAAATGATGTTCGGCTTGCCGTTTGGCTGTGGCTCACTTGTCTGTGTCGACTTCGTCCACAACTGGCCCACTCGTAGCTGCTCCTTCACTGTCAAAGCAATCGAATAGATCAGCTATGTCTGCCATGCTCTTGGTTCTATTTATTTTCTACGGCTCGTGTGTGTTTTGCTAGAATTTTGATTCACTTCCCTTCAGAAATTGGATGCTAAACAAGATAAAAAAAAATGTGGAAAAACGCTCAGCGCGTTGTACGATGTTCGGAAACTTTTGACAAATCGCTTTCTGTGTGCATGCCCGAGTGACATTCGGCCGGGGTGTGTGGTGAGTTTGGGGTGCAATGTACTAGATGAGACATGGAAATCCGTAGCGAGGTGAAAGAGGCAAGTTGAACTTCGGTTTGATTTGATTTCAATTGCAACACAGCCTCGAAGGACGTTCTGTGGTCTCAGATGTGAACAGTGTCCGGAGGAGGAGTCCTTCTTTTCATGGTTGCAGGTAAGTACAAGTAATATGTAGTCCATTTCATACCCTATCGTCCTTCCTTCTCTGCTTGCCTCCTGAGCAAAGCAGGGCAGCCACCAACTCTCACAAATAAAACGCAGGCGGATCTGTCTGGGTTGGCAGATAATGTCTGCTCTCCTGGACAGATCCTAGAGTCCTGCAACAAAAAGTCAACCCAAATGTAAAAAAAAGCCCACACAAATGGTCCTTCTAAGGACCCGACATAATACACCAACCAGACATACATTCCCACAAACAAACATACCCGCAACCCAGTGCCAAAATCATGACGCAACCTCTACACATCGAGCACGATGTGCAAAAAATCGAATTTTCATACAAAAGTGCCAGCAAAACACCAGGCCACCAGAATGCCAGCAAAAGCAGCAGGTATACCCTCGGTATACCTTGAAGTATGCAATGATTTTTCGCCACGGGCCACATGGTCCATGGTCATTTTTCAGAGAAAAAATCATTGCATATCGTCCGGGCTTAAATTTGGGATACCTGCTGCATTTTCTTCATTTCTGGTGGCCTGGTGTTTCGGGGCGATTTTTGACTGAAAATCTGGATTTTGGCAGCTCTAGTTGAGCGGACCTGGACGGTCGGCGGTCTTTTGGGCGGTACATGGTACGGCGTTTCCGATCGTATTGGCATCGGTTTGCTAAGCTGTTCAGGAGGCGGTATAGAGGGTGGTACATGAGACGGTAGGAAAAGCGGTATGGGAGTGGAATGTGAAGCGGTACTAGGGCGGTATGTGGTCCTGCGGCGATCTGTGGCGCGGTATGGGAAGCGATCAGCAAGACGGTACGTGGAGCAGGACGGGAGCGGTGCGTTGTCCAAGAAAATGCAAGTTTCCAACTAAAATTGGGATACCTGCTGATTTTTCTGGTGTTTCTGATCGATTTTTGGGTGAAATCGAGCGATTTTTGTCGGTCTGGGGTGAGGCGCGTTCGAAGGCATCTTGGGCGGCACATGCATCGGTGCGTTGTCTGGTATGTGCGACGGTTTGTAGAGCGGTACAGGGATAGTACAAGAAGCGTTATTGGAATTTTGCTCATGTTTTGTGGTTTTTTGGTGTGACTTTAAGGTTGCCACTTGAAAGGGCCACTTTTTTGGGCATGCGCTGGACTGCTGGCTACTTACCTTGCTTGGAACCTGAAACAAGTGGTCCTTAGAAGGACCCTTTTTGAGAGCCTTTTTCACATTAGGGTTGACTTTTTGTGGCAGGACGCTGGCATCTGTCCAGGAGAGCAGACTGTACCTGCTGACCCAGACCGATGCGCCTGCGTTTTATGTGAACATTGGTTACATGCTTAAATTAGCTAGAAAAAGGACTCAAATGTGATTGAGACGATCCTCCAAGGGCACAGCTGCTGTAATCCACACGTACCTTCAATCCCCAAGAGCGTAAGCTTACCTCTGAACTGCATGACGCTCCTGTCCGTCTCCCTCACCCTTTCGCTTGCCAATCACAAACTTGGGAGGACTAAAGTGAAGCAAAACAAATACCAAACAATAAAAGCAAACAAAGAAGATATGAGGAAAAAAAAAATCAAAAATGTATTTCGAACTTAAAGCAAACAAAGGACAATGAGGACGAAAAATAAAATGAAGCAAACTTACAACAAAAAGGACATAGAATAACATAGAAATGAACAATACAAACACTAAACTAACACCGTAGTCGTCCAGGGCTGCGGCAGCAACCAACCAAGACTCCCACGAAGCACATAAATTAAACGGACAAAACTAAAAACTAAACGTTAACTCATCGTACTTACTCGAATCTGCTGTGCAAGGCTTAGAACTAAAGGAAGCATCTAGTATGTACAAGGCTGTTTGGCTTACACTTCCAGAGAAGCACTTAATATCTTACGAAATGGACGGATTCATCTGATATTCGAGAGTCGCAGCGACAGCCCCCGGTCTTACGGAAGCGGTGCCGCACTCTCGGGCGATACTAGAACTAGGCTTAGGGCTAAACGGAAACGTTGGACGCTGTCTTACAAATAATTTAAGATTTATTAAATAATTTCGAACAAAACTTAAGTAAATCCTCGAGCGAGCACTCCTCTTCGGCGCGAGCACTCCTCTTCGGCGCTAAATGCTATGAAATGTCGATTCCGGGGGGCTTTATACAAACGCTGCGGGGGTGTGCCTATGTACAGAAAGTGCATCGTTTGGGCTGCGCTGCTTACACTAGGGGCTCTACACGGACGTCTGGGGAATGCCCTCTATTAGCTGCGTTCGACTGACGGCCGATTTCATTGCGGACGCGGGCCCGGGCGCCGGTCCTGTGGATCGCGCCTGCGGTACCGGTGTCGTACTGCGACTTTGGATGACCTTCTCGGGCATGGGAGTGGACGACAACTGTGGCTCCCGCTGCAGCAGTCTCTTCTCCTCGATCGGCTTGTTGCCGTTGGCAACGATGGATGCTATGCTGCGGCCTCCTCTCGGCTCTGTGTCCATCTTCTGCTGCTTGACGCTGGGATAGGTGCCGTTGTCCTTGACTGAGTACGCACCGATGGAGTCCTTCAGGGAAATGCCACTCTTCAGGGAGGTTTGACTGCCAGTCTTTGCCAGCGAGCTCGGTGCACGCACGGAAGTGGTATCCGTCTGGGACTTCGTGGCGAGGGTCTTTGTCGACGGCGAGTCTCGGAACTCGTAGATGTTGTCGCGGGATCTAACGGCGTGGTGGTTGGTCACCATGTGGGCGTTATCAATGCCCGCCGGACCACTGACGACAGATCGCCTGTCGCGCTCCAGTTCCACGCCGTCGTTTAGGAACACATCCTCGTCGTAGAAGCGGTCCGCTTGTCTGTGAGAAAGATCATTAAATTCAGAGCCAGTGTGTGTGTGGCTTGGACTAACCTCTTGGCATTCCGCCACATAATGCAGCAAATAACCACTAGGACGATGAGGAAGAAGCACGCCACCGACATGCTCCAGAAGGCGATTTGGAGGGGCTCCTTCGGCTCCCACCAGAACTCTGTGGTCGGCGGGTATGTCGGGACCAGCACACCAATCACTGTCGGCAGGTACTGGGTCCAGAAGGCGGTCTCCGTCTGTCTGTAGTTCAGCAGGATGGACGAGTTGTAGGTGGTGTTGATGTTCAGATAGCGCAGCTCGCCTTGGTACGCCCGTTCGTAGTGGATGCCAAGCACCTGCTCGGGCGTTGGATTGCTGAAAGAGAAGTCTGATTAGCCACTTCCGGGTATCGGCGGAGGAAACTATGGACCTACCCGTATCTGGCGAAGTTTGAGAAGGTCTTCATGAACAGATGGCTCATGTTGCGGTCGTTGTCTGTCCACATGTTCCGCTGCAGATGGTCCTTCTTCGGGAAGAACTCGACGTCCATGAATGGGGCGCCGGTCAGGAAGTAGTGCTCGATGTTATGCGGATACTTGCGCCATTGCTGGTACTTCAGCGCTTCCACGGTTGTGTTCAGCACGTACAGATACACCGGCACTTTCTGTTCCAAGAGAATCTTCGCCATTTTGTCCACCGGAGCGCGGTACAGCATGTCGGACATCATGTTCACGTATTGGTCCCTCATGAGCGTGGTGTTGTTCGGGTCCGGCCAGTAGGTGTACATGTATTTGATGGCTTCGTAGATCCCAATCGGATTGAGGGTGTAGTTGTAGCGGAACACGTGCTCGCGAATCTTCTGATCGAAGAACTTCTCGTCGATGTCGTAGCTGGGCGATAGGCTTTCGTTTTGGTAGAGGAAGAAAGCTGCTTCCTGCGTGGTGACCCCGGTCATGTACTGCAGTCCCTTGTTGAATTTGCCCTGTCTTATGAGGCTCTCGGGGGTTTCACTGAGGAACTTCCAGTCCTTCATGCGCCAGCCCTCGTACCAGTCGTCGCCGGGTAGGGTGAAATTGTAGTCCAGAACCGGCGCCCAAGGGAATGTGCCGACGTGAGGCGGGAACTCCGCGTTTCCAAGTTCGTAGAAGCTCCTGCCGGTCCTCAGGCAGTTGACCAGCTTCCAGGAGGACTCAATCGAGCAGCCGAGCAGTTGTCCGAGAACGCGGCTGGTGTTCTGGGCGCGGTACTTGTCCTCAATGAATCCCCAATCGGCGAGGGCCGATCCCGACTCGGCTATCACTCGCTTGACGATGTGCCGCGTTTGGGGGGCCACCATGAGGAGCCCCGCCGAGGCGGCACCTGCGCCGGGACCGAAGAGCGTTATTGCCTCTCGGTCGCCGTTGAAGAACTCGATGTTGTCGTAGATCCACTTCAGAGCCATCGCCTGGTCAAGAATGCCGTAGTTTCCGGGCGAGTTCTCATCGCCTGTCGACAGGAAACCCAGACCCCCGAGGCGGTAGTTGAGGGTGACCACGATGACGTTGTAGAAGCTTGCCAGTATGTGACCCTGGAAGAGGTTCGAAGCGCCTCTGATGAATTCGCCGCCATGGATGTGCACCATCACCGGGTACTTCTGAGCGACGCCTGCTCCAGTCTGTGGGGAGGGTTAAAATGTAAGTCATTCGGTCGCAGGCGAGGCGTTGATGGGGCTTACCTTCGGCGAGAAGATGTTCAGATACAGGCAGTCCTCGTCCATGTCGTTGATGCCTTTGGTTGCTCCGGTGTATCGCACCGGCTGAGGGCAGGCGGGACCGAAGTCGACCGCCTGCAACAGCTGCCATCCACGATGAATGCGAGGCGGCTTGAAGCGCCCCTCAAAGGTTGGCGGTATCGCGTAGGGTATTCCCAGGAAAACCGAGCACTCCCCGGTCACCCTCTCCACAGGACTGTGGTAAGGACGATAGAAGGACTTCGGATCGGGATCGTCGTACATGTACACCTTGAATCCCTGCACCTGGCCGTAGTTCGTCGTCACAAAGACATCGCGATCGAGCCTGATTGAGTCGCGGCGCTCCTTGCCTTGCAGGTCTTCGCGCCAGCCACCCAACACGCCGGGAAACGGTGTCTGCTGTGCATTCGGATTGTTCTGAAACGAGATAGAGAGAGGGTGTTGACGTTGATGAACAGTGCCTCATTGATTCTAATTGTCTGTTCGAAGACAGAGATCGGTCATTGAGGTCAGAGCAGCGCAACAATCGGCTGTTTGACTCCGAGGCACTCTGCCATGTGCACACGCCATGACTCATGGCGGATAGCACAGAGCGAACCTGAATTCAATTAGAGCAACAGACTGAATGCGAAATCAGATTCCCGCAGATTGGAAACAAGTAATGAGAGGCAAGATGACGAATCTTGATATCATCTGAATCTCCGAGTACACGAGTCGCTGTTAATTAATGTGATTCAACCCGGCTTTGCGCTGCGGTTGATTAGTGTGGGAAGTTGATTGTTGTCTGATGAGTGTGCCGCCCGTGAAGTGGACTTGTCGAGCCCTTCTTAGCTAAAAAAAAAACTGATCTGTTCACTTACCGGATCGAATCGATATCCAGGTTCATTGGGCATTCCTTGGGGATACTGTCCGGGCGGGTTGCGACCAGGGTAGTTGGCGCCATATCCATTCGGCGGGTAGTGTCCGTAGCGGCGATCATTGAACAGGTACGTCCTGGCGATTAAAGCAAACATTGATTCGACTGCTTATTCGTACACTCTACTGTAGACTCTCACCTGTATTCAGGATCTCCCGGATTGGGATACGGTGGATCGACACCGGGCCTGGAGTAGAATCGTGGATCCCGGGTTTGTCCATCGACGGCTATTGACTTACACAGAACTAATAAGCTAACTAAGCCTAATGGCAGCCACGACTGCAGTTTGTCGCGGTATTTGAAGTTTCGCTTCAGCTTCTTGTCCATCTCGCAGGAGACTGGACGTGCGGAGGAGGGCTTCAAGTGTGTGTACGTCATGTTTGGTTTCAGTTTTGGGCTGTTGACGGGCGTTTACATAGTCCTTCGGAGGTGAGTTCTGATCTTGAGTTATGTTGAAGGCATTTCCTTTGACGATTGGATGGAGTTGCCTGAAAGGAGGGAAGAGAAACTGGAGTTAGAAGGGTGGAGTTTGTTTAAGTGTTTGGCAAGCAATAATGGAGTGAAATAAGGCAGCGATCGGTCTTCAGTCAGAGAGAGAAAAGGCGTAGAACAAATGAATATGGCCAGCAGTCAATCGGCCAAGCAGCTCAGACTATGAGCAGACATGAACTCACGATGAAACTCATCGGCGTCATAATGGGGCACGGTGCAATTGGAAACCAAGTCCGCAGGATGGGTGTCCCCGTAAAATGATTTCTGCAGAAGCTACATGGAGGAAGAGGTTCACTTCATCTGCTCGTGCAGCCTCTTCACCGCCTGAGGTAGTCTAGGCCTCAGATTTTGCAGCAAACTACTTGTGCTGTGGTCCACTCATCAGGAGTGGAAGAAATCTAGAGTCGCCTTACGCCGATTTTGACTTCTTTTAGAAGCTTACACTCAAGCTGGTCTGAGCTTGCCAATGAGTTCAGGTTCATATTGTGAATACGATCTCTTCACCTCGCATCTTCAAAACTTCTTCGAAAGTAATGAGTTGGGACAAACTGGTTTAGTTTTATTGTTCCCAGCGGTAAGTGGTTAAATGAGTCCCAAATGATGGCGCTTAATTGCGTGCGTTTAGTCTTTTACGATAGCTTTTCGAGTAATCTACTACTGTAGCAGACCACTTCCCTATTCGGGTAGGGGTTAGAATTTACCCGAGATAAGCCATACCTGTCGTAAGAGGCGACTATCATCCTTGAGCTGAAAACGACTGGTTTTAGGAAACGCTCCTACTCCAATGATCGTTGAATATGACGGTTAAAAGCTCGCAAAGAAAATAAAGAAAAAAGTGGACAGTTTGAATCATAAATTGGCGCAAAGAAAATACGACTCTTTGAACATTAGCGGCCCGTCTGGGGTTGTTATGACATCCTATTGGTAGCTTGACTAAAGGCCACGGGAGAACAGGAAGTCTCCTGAGACCCGCATAGGTGGGAGAATCGTGGGCGCTGTGGTATGAATTGTGTGGGCAATTTTGTTGAGGGCAGAAATTAACGAATGAGCCGCCATTTTCGTGATGTACCCATTTTTCCAAACGAGTGTGCGTGAATATGAGAATGTTCGATGACTTGCAAACAAATGTCAAAAATTTGTGAAAAAACCGTCAAAAATTAAGTGAATATCCGTCAAATACAACGATTGACTAGGAAGCAATCAGCCGTGAAGTCGGTTATCTCTTATTTCTGATCCAAGTCTATGTGGAGTTGCAAAGGACCACCGGGAGTTACGACCTAAGGAGTAGCAGAGGTTTTAGATCGGCCTCACCAGTTCACTAAAGTGAAGAAATAAGTCCAGAGGCTTATTTCAAAACTTGGTCCTTGAGATTCCTACTGAAGGCGTCTGGTGGAGCGTCAAAAATGGTCTTAGGAGTAAGAGAACTCGTGGTATAAGCCTGATCGGCAGGTGATCACGCAAATCAATTTGTAGCAGATCACTCTGTACTTTAGATGGGAATAGATTTCTTGGTTCGATCTGAGGGCTTTACGATTGAGGCTCTTTCATTGTTTCGTTCCATTGATTGATGGTATTCTCCTATGAAATTTTGAGGCGTACCACATATACAGGGTGGGCCATCTTGTGGTTTTCTTTTAAATCATAGGTTATGTTGACACTGACAGTTGTTTCCCACTCGAAATCTTGACAGAAAGTCGGTATCATTCCTCCGCCGAAGGAAATGCGTCGCTTTGCGCTTGAACAAGCTTGGAGAATTTTGAAAACTTATTTCCAAAGTGAGTGCTGTGTAGCCCCAACTGTGGGTTTTTTTTTAAAAAAAAGAAAAGAAGTAGTTTTGACCCACGAAATGAAGCACTCACCGCAACTGCTGTACGCCAGTTTGTGCAAAAAGTTCGTGAGCCTAGTATGTTAGTGGACAACACTCATGGTCCCCGCCGGCGTACGGTGCGCACTCTTCGAAAATGTGACTGGGAACTTGACTTCGGTCAACGGTGGGCGTTACAGAACAATGTTAACCGACTTTTTTTTTTTTCACTGAAAATGAAGATATTGATTTGGACGACCTCTGGTTGGTGCAGGATGGCGCGTCATATCACACAGCCCATGCCACAATCGATCTTTTTGCACACCAAATTCCCAAATCGTGCTATCAGCCGTCGTGGCGATGTCAATTGGCTGCCTCAGAGTTGCGATTTGACGCCTTTCTGTGGGGAACCGTGAAGGAGCGATGTTCTGCCAACAATCGTGAAACGATTCAAGCACTTAAAAGGCCAATATTATTCAAATCCATGAGCTACAGGAATACAGCCCGAAACCATCAAAAAGGTCTTTGGAACTCAGCCACTTGAATGACGTTGTATTTCATAAAATAGAATGGGAATGTTTGTTATCTCTAATAAAGCCATAATACATGGGAAGAATTTTATTTTGGTCATTTGGTTGGGTTTTTAAAAAGAAACTTGTATTTGGCCCACCCTGCAATGCACTCCCACTCTCCTTTCGATCCATGAACACACGTCGGGTTCACATAACAAAATACGCATGTTTAGCAAACTAACGAAGGACCTGCTTCTATTGTGCAAGAGCACTGCAAATGAAATTGAACAAGAATTAATGTCGGGACGGCGCGAACGCCATTCCCGGCTACCAAAAATTACACGCACGAGTTGCTCGCATTAGGAACAATCGCGGAGGTCAATCCAACCGATAGTGCAATGGCCAGACCTCACTCCGGGGGAACCGCCTTCATGATCACGGTAACCCCTACGCCAGGTAAGTATGCTTTCTTCCGCTCTCACTTCACCTCATACAGCAATTGCTGCATCAACTTCTTGTGAATTTTATTCGAACGAATGAAATTTTTCCACTTTTCCACCAAGGGCTGAGGAAACTCTCCCTTCGTGCGGTGAAACTCAGTTTCCCATCATTGTTTCATTCATTGTCCCTTCAATTGATTAGCCATTGTCTTGTGTGCCAACTGCCAGTTCAGTTCTTGCGGAGATCTTATTGTCGGCTTGTGGTTTCGGATCGACCCACAAACCCCATGCGTCGTCGTTGCCACAGGGGCCACAATGGGAGCGTACAAATCGTGCTCCAGTTTGACGTTGCATTTCTCGTGCACCTCCGATGGTGGTTTTCCTTTCTTAATGACTCAATTCACTGGAACAAGCGCAAAGAAAATCTGTGCTCAACAATCGACAATAAGAACGCAACAACAATGTGGCTGATTACCATAAGAAGAAGATGTACATGTCTTGCTGTGAATATACATAATTTTTACGTTGCACGGTGCATGAGTTCTATTGGCATGCTTCCCGTTCCACCACTCTCACTTCGCGTGTGCACCAGCCCCCAAGCCGGGGCCGGGGAGAGTCTTCGGCATTCTGTGCTCTGGAATTCAGCTCTTTCATCTCATTAGTGTGCCCCGTTAAATCTGGGTGGATGTTCACTAATTGATGTGATGTCGCATTGATTATGCAGAAAGCGTCTAGCCGCTAGATGGGATCTTAATTGGTTTTCGCATGAAGTGCGAGAGTTAAAGACGTTTTGAGGCTGCTCTCTGTGTTGCCGGTTGTCGGGTAATTAATTGAAATTTAATGGGAAGGCAGGCGTGAAAATTGTCCCGTAATCGTTTCCTTTGCTCATTCGATGCGTTGCTGGAGTTTTTTTTTTCTTTCTTTTCCTGTTGCGAGCAGGTGTTCACGTGGAATGTCACCTCTTCAATGAATGCTACATCCTCTGATATGTACAGACCGCGTGTCGGCAAGGACAAGTGATGTCGTTGTTGTCACATTAATCCGACAGCGTGAGTTAATAGCTGTCCATGGGACCGTCATCGATAACTCAAGTAGTTTCTCCTGACACATTTGTAATGCCTCGCTTCATAGTTCAATGTTCACTCGAATTGTTGCTAACAATTCAGACCAGTTTCTAGTGGTATTGAGAGCCGCTTCCAATTTGGTAACTGATCCGTCCTAGCCTTTCGATTTCTGAAGCCAATAAATCTTACTGTAACTCGATGAACGTCAAATTCGCTTTTACCAACAACGAGTGCCACCCCGTTCTCCACTGCATGGCTTCCTGCTTTTTCCGTCGACTAAAGAAGTGCGGACAACATGAGTGAGTGTTCATCTCACACAGAAGAGTTCACGACGAGGGAAAGTTGGGCGTCTAATTGCTCGTTAGGCGATTACGATCTTGCAAGTTTTCCCATGACATAACAGATTACTGCACTTGGCTGCTGGAGTTGGCTTCGTCAAGGTGTGGATGGGAACGCCAACGATTCAGGAAGCGTCGAAAAGATATTATCTTCTCCTGCTTCTTGGGGACTGGTGGCTGTGTGTGAATGGATCTCTTTCAGTGGAATTCCTTTTCTGCTGGCAGGACATTACTATTCCATTTTTCTGTCCCTTGGAGGATGTACCCTTTCCACAGAGACACGCTCTCTCTCTCTGGCAACATTGTTCAGAAACGTTACGAATTCCACTTGCCACCTAGAATCGATTGCCCCACGTTGCGATCCAATCGAAAAGCAAATTAATTCGAGATAGAAGCGATGGAAGATAGAAATGAAATATTCTCCGACACTTGGTATTCTCCACAGCTGGTCGCCGCAGCAATCACTCAGCAATGTCTTACAAGTCCAACAACTCACGCATTCGCGCCAGGCTCTGCGTCGATCGGTCGAAGTCTTAAACAAGAACCAGTTACACGTCCGAAAGTTGTCAACACACGCATCATCACTCTTCGGTTAGGCGGCGCTCTAAATGAAAGCCAAACAGGAAGACGCAACATCCGCGACCGTTTTTTTTTTCCCACCACTCCAGGTCATGGCTTTCAAGAGAACTTGCTGCCATCTAATCGAATGAATAAATTTGCGGGATAGCTGCAATAAAACAAAAACAAAAAAATACTGCAAATCTCCGCCTGATATCAGGTGGAAAAAAGTCAATCGTCGCGCTGATTCATTGCCAGACCTCGTGTTGAGTCGAGTCGCCACAGAATTCCACGCACGTTTCCTGTCGAACGTCAATTTGAACGTGGCATGCATTCTGAGTGAAAGACAACTCCAAGAAAGACCTTTTCCCCCCATGGAACCGTTTTCCACAGTCTATTACCAAATTATGCCAACTGTTTGGCCAAACGAGTGGGCTACGTGAGGAAATGTAACGGACAACAGAATTCTGTTTTATTTTTCCCTCATTTTCGGCATCTTCTTGCTGGACTGAGTGACCAACTGCTTCAATCGGTCTCTTATGTGTTTGTGTTCTTGTTTACCAAATGTTGCAACAAAAGAAAGACACACGGGGCAGCACAGAGTAGGTATGACGATTCAGGTAAGGCGGTGGCAGAAACTGGTTTTTCTTTCTTTCACGCAACCCTGGTGGGTTGGTTGGCTGGTTGGTTGGTAATACCTGCTTTGGCTTACATCCATGGCGTCCACTACCTGACGTCATTGTAAAACGTTCACTCTTTCGGTTTAATTTCTGTTTCAGAATTCGTAAGAGTCGCCCGTATAAGGCGCACGAAAGCAAGAAGTCAACAAATGCCGAACGAATATCGCTGGTTTTGGTACAAAACGAAACACAAGAAAATGTTCATCTACTGAACACAGATACAAATGAGATGTGTTGAGAGCGTTGCCAGGTGGTGGAGGTGTTAATTTGAATAAATTCATGTGATGTGCTTTTTTTTGCTTTGAGGTTGCTCTTGAAATAGCCACCGAAACAGAGATTTGTCACGGAATGAGGGAGGTGTCAATTGTCATGTGTTGCTGTCGTTTCACGGCAGATTATTGCTTTCATGCGCTTGACAGGGGATTCATCGTGTGATGGTGGAAAAATGAGACTTGGGCGCATTTGTTTTTCAAATGTTTGGGTCTTTAAAATTAGCCATGGACTGGCAGCACTGGTTTATGTATACAATGTTGCAGTGACATCAAGGGGAATTCTGAAGAAACAAGACTAGTTCGGTCGGCAAAAACTGCCTGCTGTGAATTTAAACGTAACTAAACCTCATTGTGGCGGCCGAGGCGTTGTGTGTCTGTACGTCGACTCCTACGCACTTGTCTGGGTTCGATTCCCAATACGATCAAAATAATGTTCACGGCCCACCACTTTCGAGTCACTAACAATGCTGAAAGAGAGTATTCCACTGCCTAGAAAAAAGCTTCTCAAACTTGGCCGTTCAGGTCTTTAGGTCCTGTGAGAGAACAATAACTCGCACAACACAAGGGGTTGCTGAGAGCTAGGCCCTGGCCATCTACAGGCTGTAGCACCATCCATATTATTGTTATTACGTGAAGATAAATTCTAAAGAATAGAACAAGACTAGATCTGCCGACAAAAACTGCCTGCCTTTAAATTCAAAAGGTCACTAAACTTCATAAGGCGACTTTAAAAAGTCAGAATTTGCACACTGCCGAGTTCAGAAACGTCAAACTGCGACATACCTGCAAGATTTGCGTATAATTCATTATAAATGTCAATTAAATTGCATTGACAGCAGTCGGTAGCTGCGTTCATAAAAGCAAAGCGACAGTCAAACGATCAGGTTGGCAGTGATTTTTATTTTGTTGCAGAATTTCAGGGACACCGAAAGGTGGACTTCATCATGCGAAAATGGTTCCTAAAAAAACACCATCCGGAAATTCTCTTGTTTCTGAACATTGTCCTGACTTCCAATTCTTTTTGTTTAAAAGCATCACCATTTTGCTTCGTATTTTGTGCGCAATATTTTGTTTAGCAAAACAAATAAAACGTCCCCCAAACACTTTTTGCATCGCCTACTTATGTTGCATTTATGAATACCTTTTTGGCAATGCTGCCCTGCTGCTGTACCTAATTGTATTCATAAATGCATCGAGAAACCATTTTGTACAGTGCAGGGGCAACAACGTCGCATTTATGAACTCAACCTGTCCTAATCTTCGATCTCTCTGTCAAATTTCTTCCCAACATCGTCTGCTCAGCGTGCAAATCACACTTTAGAGGCGCTTCTTAGTTTTTATTTACACGAACCCTCAAAGGATTGAATTGCCAGACACTCGACACCCAGTTTGAGTCAAACATGATCACACCAAGACTGCGTGAGAAACGTTCATAGCCCCAACTTCCCCCCAAAAAAGACTGGTCCCTCAACCTAAAAGAAAATATCACTCGCACAGCTGTTCAGTGGCGCAGTATCAATTTTTCATATTCCGATATCTACACAGCCGTAAACTAAACAAAATCACCGTCATACTGGGCAATTAGTCACGTTCGCTTATCAGCCAGCTCGAAGAGAATCGAACCACAAACGGAGAGTGTGTCTCAGATATCGAATGAATCACCAAAATGAAGGGAAACAAAACTTAAATCTGGTAACACCTGTAACCTGCACACAGGTACCCGTACCGCGCCACCGTGGTTGTGTAGTAATAACAAACAAACAAGAGACAAAGGTAACCATCGTCAGTCGTCACCCTCCTCGGCCTCCTCCCTCGCACTGCCATACAGCCACACATGCAAAGGTGTGGAGAGTCACCGATATTCTTGCCGTTGTTGTTGCTGCTGAATGCTGATGACGATTGGTGGATGTAATTTGGTTCGAACCAGTAACAGACAATATGGTGGACGACACGGGATATGCCCGATGCCCGATGCCCGATGCCCGATGAGAATGTGGAACAAGGACTCTTCCTCAACCGCCCGCCCGCCGAATGGCATTTGAACACTGAGTGCACTCACCTCTCTGCCGTTGGTGGTCCCGTGGATGTTCGACAGCAAAATTCCGGAGAATCAAACAAATCAACACTTTCACTAGACAAATATGAGAATTCTTCACAAACACCTCACTGAGCGTACTGAGTGCTGCACCTGTGCACAGCAGTTGTTCGGTCTAACTTCAGCACTTTATCTAGAAGATACTTGAATTTTACGCAACTATCGGTTGTAGATAAGCGTATCTAATCTAATCACTGCGAAATTCACGAAAGCGCGCACTGGGACGACTTTAAGCCCGCACGCAGAGTTTCGAAAGAGCTCACGGTTTGGGAGAAGGCGCGACAACGCCCAACTGGCGTGCTGTGCGGTGCGTTTGGGTACACATCAAGTGCCAAGAGAGCGAGAGAGAGCACCAAGAATCGAACCGAACGCGACGGGTAACTACGTTAGACTGACTCGGTGCCTTGGTGAGCCAAGTGATTAAGACCAGCGTGAGTGTGCTCTCGTACTAACACTAACCAAGCGGGTACTGGGCAACCAGATGGAGACGGGAGAGTGTATGCGAAAGAGAGACAAAGTGGAGGTGGTTCGGGCGATTTGTTGGTTAAGATAGTGCACACATTGGTGCTTGATCCGAGAGCTGGCTAGTGAGTGAGGGTGAGTTGGCAGGTATTGAGAGACACAAACGGAGAGACGGAGAGACTCACGATTGTGGCCTAAATTTGCTTTTGTTAAGACATTGGCAGTACGGGCTCTGGTCTGTGCTGTGCTGTTGGCTTGGTGTGCGACTGGAAAGCTGGTGAACATTGCCTGGATGATCGAGAGTTGTGCACAGTGGGGTGGGAGTGGTTTTTTTGGGGGTAGGTCAGTGGTTGTGGCGGAATGAGATGTGGGACTTGAGACCGTGCTGCAGCTAGAGCGACTTAGTCACTTAAGCGATCGCGCTTAGTTCAATGTCAAATGAAGGCGCAACTAGACGACTAAGACATCATTGATCGCGCACTGCTGACACTTAAGACAGGTTTTCCAACTCAAAGTCCATCAGTCTAGACTTCTCTGAAACGTGGATCCACATTAACGACCATTTCTAGACCGAATGCTGATGACCACAGTCGTTGATCGCGGACAGCTTACACTTAAGACAGCTGTTCCAACTCAAAGTCCATCAGTCTAGACTTCTCTGAAACATGGATCCACATTCACGAGCACTTCTAGACCGAATGCTGATGACCACAGTCGATGATCGCGGACAGCTGACACTTATGGCAGGTGTTCCAATTCAAAGTACACCAGTCTAGACTTCTCTAAAAACATGGATCCACGTCAACGATCATTTCTCGACCGCCTAAGATATTATTGATTGCGCACAGCTGACACTGGATCCACGCCCGCTCCACACAATCGCCGAAGCGAGGCTGATACGCTTTCATTTGGAGTAGACCTCCATTCCGAAAATCCACCGGCACCATTTATCTCCGTCACTTAAGCTTCGATCTGTAAGCAACAGTCCCAGATGAGTGGCCTCAAACTTAATGAAGCCAAAATCAGCAAGAAAGCCTTCAAAATAGACCGACAGCATCCCTCCACCAGCTTGGCTTCAGAGTCAAATTTCACAGAATTCTTCGGTTCACAAATAGAAAACGAAGTCATCGAACTTTGGTTGAAATGTGACGAAACTAAAGCGTGCTAAAGATTACCTCAACTCAAGCTTAGTCACTGGACCCAAGTCAAGGCCACCGTGGTGAGCTATATTCTCAGCGTGACTCAGGAGAAGAATGAATAGACCTGTGACGCAAGTCGCCGCTTTGCTCCTGATAAGGGTTGTGGCTTGAAAAACCAGTGAATTGGATGACTCTCCCTCTCCTGCCGAGTAGGAAACCCCACTGTTTCGCACTGGAAATGCGGGTGACTCCTCCACGGCACGATCATCACGATTGGCGTTTTCAGTTACCGCGGCGACAACTCCACGCTCCGTGCCGGCAGAAAAGAATTTCTCCTCGCAAAGAGAGAGAAAGATTCCCAACGGGGACCCGTTATAAGAGAATGTACACCACACCAGGCTTGTGGCGCATCCCAAACCACCGGTGAATGCCAGAAACTGGATACATTAGCCCGGTCATTAGGGGTAGAGTAGGTGTTATATGGTTCGAAATCGTGATTGCAAAAAATTATGTCCCTCCGCCAACCCACTGCTCCGTGGGCGAGACTCTTGTGCCGTGCCGGTGTTAGATGGATCCACGAGTGGTTTCTGTGTTCTTCATCTTCGCTATCGTCACGAGCATCTGGTTTGATCCTCGAACAAGTTTATTCCAGGCACGCCGATTGCACTTGTGGCGGCGGCGTCGGCGGAGGGAATCCGAGAAACAAATCCAAATTCAAATTGATTCAGAAGGTTATCGGTGCGGTGTTATCGACGGAGTGCGACCAGCAGAGTAAGCCGCTTACCTAGGCTGCCGTGAGGATTGGCCGACTCACAGTCGCTGCTGGTGCTCTTATGATTTATACTTCATAGCGGAACGTAATGATGGCGGCGTTAATGGTGTTTGCATATAATTGCCAGGCTGTCGTTGAAATCCATGAAATATCGTTTCCGGGTTAGATTCGTGATTCGGTTGGCGGTTATTGTTGTTTCGGCGCTTTGCCCGCGCGAGAATGCATATCAAACTGGTTGAAGGAGATTGAGAAGGAGTTGGATTATATTTAAGTGTTGTCGCCGCTGGTGCTGGACGATTTTTGTTTGCCATAGAAACTGGTATCCTCATTAGACATTGATGTTCCTGCGGAGTTATCTGGAGATATGAATCGATTGCTTGTTAATTGAATGGCCGCGGGGCTTAATGGAACATCTTAGTGCAGGCGGCACGTTGCCGGATTGAACATAATTGACACGATTATGTGCTGCTGATACTGCTGAGGATCGTTGCTGGGGTCTTAGTGAAGAGATTATCTTCGTCCAGTTGGCATGGTGGACGGAATGTGCGGAGGAAGTGCTCATCGAATGTGGGGCAATAGATGTTGCATTAGAAAGACAATCTTTTCTTGGTCTCCCACGGTTCTTCGTCGACGCGACTTCCCGAGGAGCATCTTGATTGATGGCCAACCAGACACCTACACTTGAGTCCAACCCCACTGACCCATATCTTCGATTTCACAACCAATTTGTCAGCAATTTTCCAACTTCAATTTGGAGCAACTCCCCTCCTTCCATCTCCCTCGTCTGTCCAGCTCTCATTCGTTCACCGGGTGATTGCCAATTTCGAAACCACAACATTTTCATCCTACACCCGAACCAAGCACACCGTCACGCGGCTGCGGTTCAATTCGGTTCGTTGGCACACCGCTGAAAATGGCAAACTAATCGAAAAAATATCACCTCCTCATCCCTGCCGCCAATTTAAGTGGTCTTTGCACCGCGCGCGTCATTCAATACGAGTGCACGTTGGGACCGCAGAGCACGGCTCATGCCATAACTTACTCATCAAAATCGTAATTCGATGATGCCACTGTAACCCGAAGCTGGATTGCGATTGGAAAACCGAGCATTACATAACCACTACACACGAGTTGGGTCAAGAACTTGGTTGACCCGCTTTCCGAGGCCTTAATTCATTAACATCACTTAAGAACGGATTAAAAGACAACTGCTCCTGCAGCCCGCATTGGCGAGTCGGCTTGCAATTAGTGAGCTCCCCACTCCATCCATGATCTTCCTCATGCGGTCACACTTAATTAATCGAAGATCAAGCAGTAGGTGATGGCATGGGGCCTCCTCTGATCTTCAATCAGCGACGCGACGGAACAAACCGAATGACTACGACGACATTTCGCTTTGACTCCAGCAGTCAGCGTCTTCTTGTTTGCTGGTCGACGGAAGGCGGCTGACCTGAAGGGGTCACCGAATTAGTCTAGATCACCGAACGTCGAACACTGAACACCCTGCTTTCGTCGTTGTCACTGTGTTGTGAGTCGTGACCAGCAATTGATGGTGATTAAAACGAATTACAAAATGAATTTGTTATTCCATCGTCGAATGTTGAAGCTGACTAGCAGCCGGCACCAATTGAATCGAATCGGAATCGACTCGGATTTGTTTGGGCGCACTGATGACGACGGAAATGTGCTGCAACCCTTATTTTCGGTTAAGGGCAAGTATGTATGTTTTCTTTTTTGCGCTTCTCCCAATTCACAGTTGCTTTGAACGGAAAACGAAATAAGGAATGAAGCGAGAGCGGAGAAAATCATACTTACCTGGCGTAGGGGTTACCGTGATCATGAAGGCGGTTCCCCCGGAGTGAGGTCTGGCCATTGCACATTCGGTTGGATTGACCTCCGCGATTGCTCCTAATGCGAGTAACTCGTTCGTGTAATTTTTGGTAGCCGGGAATGGCGTTCGCGCCGTCCCGACATTAATAATCATTCAGTTATTTAATTTCTTTGTTTTGAGTTGGAGCTGTTGTATGGACGGTGGCTGACGGTAGTGTTGAGAGTTGACGCCCCGACTCGCGTGTACAGAACTCAGAAGTCGTATAAGCCTAGCTGTGCCACTGTGACAGTTAGAAGATGAGCCATGAAAAGGCTCCAAGATCCTTACTATACACTGTCAATTTTTTTAGGTGAAAAATTCGATGTCGTCGGATCCACTCCAGTCTTAGGATTTCGATAATACACATCTAAATACATAACCACAGGTGTACACAGGTCGTAGGTACGCCTAGTTGGGCCGCTGTGGCAGTTGGAAGATCAGCCATGAAAAGGCTCCAAAATCCTTACTATACACTGTCAATTTTTTTAGGTGAAAAATTCGATGTCGTCGGATCCACTCCAGTCTTAGGATTTCGATAATACACATCTAAATACATAACCACAGGTGTACACAGGTCGTAGGTACGCCTAGTTGGGCCGCTGTGGCAGTTGGAAGATCAGCCATGAAAAGGCTCCAAAATCCTTACTATACACTGTCAATTTTTTTAGGTGAAAAATTCGATGTCGTCGGATCCACTCCAGTCTTAGGATTTCGATAATACACATCTAAATACATAACCACAGGTGTACACAGGTCGTAGGTACGCCTAGTTGGGCCGCTGTGGCAGTTGGAAGATCAGCCATGAAAAGGCTCCAAAATCCTTACTATACACTGTCAATTTTTTTATATGAAAAATTCGATGTCGTCGGATCCACTCCAGTCTTTGGATTTCGATAATACACATCTAAACACATAACCACAGGTGCACACAGGTCGTAGGTACGCCTAGTTGGCCCGCTGTGGCAGTTGGAAGATGTCCAGACGCATTCATTCCTCGTTGTTAGCCCATAATGAAGTGGAGAACAATTGAAGATTATAATGAAATATATAATATATTTATTATAGTTGTTTTCAAAGTCTATTTTGTTTTTGTTTGTTCCTTCAAACATTTACACAATATATATGCTTGTATACAATTACACATTTAATTCATAACTTTATCTGTTTAGCCGCCCTTTGCAATTGAACGTAATCCTGTTTTTGTTTGTTTATTTTTTTAATAGTAAAATATACGGTATCCACATATTAGTCATCTTAAATGTAATTATACAATTTATTATTTCAAATGTGTGTAGCAACATCCATTTATTAAAAGTTTCTCGAAGACAAAAGTACATTTTTTTTTTGTTGGCTTCCGGCTAAAATTGAATTTTTTGCGGATTCGAACAGTCGATAAAATGTTTGATTCTGGGAGCAAAATTGATTTTCTTTTTTCAATCCTAGTAGAAGTGCAGCTTGGGATTATAAATAGATGAGAGGGAAACGGAAGGTTGATGTGGGTATGTGGGGTTTGCGATGAACACTGTTTGTGGATGGCTACTGATTGATGAGGCAGGCGCAACTGACTTCACATGCTCTTCCGTGCAGTTGGAGAGAGTTTTCTGTGATTGCCATCGCATTGTATCACAACCAAAGAATATTTTCTAGTAGTTTCGTCATTTTTTTTTTTCAGCAAAAATGGATGGCTTTTTGGGCGATATATTGTGTGAACTAGCTTTGCATTCGATGGTATTATATACTCTCTATTCTAAGTGAGATGTAAGCCCTTTCTACATCGTGTTCGTTGTTCCAAGTAATCTTCAACTGATGCTTTAAATTGTGGACTATACGCAATGGAGGTGGCCACTGACTAAGATGTGGTCATCAAACCACGAAGTTCAAGCTCCTGAGCGGGAATGAATGTTGAACTATACCCAGCCTCATGCAGATAGCCTCTTCAAACTCAAACAACAACCAGTAGCAATCCACAAAGTAGCATTTCTGCCAATGTAAAGCAATAGAGGTCCATTTCAAAGCCACAAAAGTCGGTCTATAGAGTGAAGTCTCAAGGGGCTGGATGGGCAGAGGGCCGGATGGTTGAGGAGATGGATAAAACAAAGGACTATTCGTGTAATATTACTATTAATTAATAAAAATACATTTAAAGCAACATTTTTTTTTTTCTCTTTCATAAGACATTTAAGGTTATGGTATTGTTAATTGTTTTTTTTTCTTCTAATTTATCATGATTCTATACCTCGCTTCCACGTAATACTCGGTAAAAGTTTAAATATTTAAAAAAAAAAAAAACAAAGTCTCTCTCTTGGTTCCCGTAAAACATCACTTTCATAATTTTTTTGTTGCCATTTCCTTTTGAGCGTAAATAAATCCTCTTCTTTTCTCTTCTTGTTTAATATTTACAAAGAAATCAAATAAAACAAAGTAAAGTACGCAACAAAGTAGCCAAAAAAAAAATCCCTTTCCCCCCGAGTGCGACCAAGTGGATGGTGGACTATCCTCCCGCACTCGAAGTCAAAGGGGAAAGAAATCATATAAAACATAACAAACACCTGGAACATAAGATCCACTTATGATCTGAACCAACTAAACACTTGCTTCTTACGAAAAAAAAAAATAGAAAATAGAAAATTCTGCAAAAATAAAACAAAAAAAAAGGAAACATAAGCTAATAAAAGAAGTCTATCTGTGTTCGTCTCTGTCCGTGCGACACGCCTACTTGACTTGGGCCCGCCTAGTCGATGTTCAATGTGGACATTCGTTTTTCAACTCTGCCGAGAGAGAGAGAGAGGAGGAGAAACATGATTAGGGGAGGTGTTCGGGGGCATTCGATTGAATGATGCACTTGCTTACGTTATTTCAATATCTTGGAAGAGTTCACCAATCCATGCTACCACAAGGCAGTAATGCTGAAACAGTTGCACTAAGAGTTCGCCTTCGTCCAGCATTTCCAATCGTTCGATTCGATGTCGTTCAGTTGGCGATATACTTTGATAGACCTGCACCATGTCCCATGCTCGGCTGCCAGTCCAGCCGCAGTCAATGAAACGTGATGTCTGCGTGTCGAGTGAGAGACACGATTCGACGCCGGCAAGGCTGCAACCACGGGCACGTAGATTACTGAGCATCACATCGCTAAATCTGTCGTTCATGTTCACCTGGGAAAAAAAAAACGAGGAATCTGAGCAATTGTCGAACGAAATGTGTGCGATGTGGCGAGCTGGAGTATCATGATTCCCCGAACTGTTGCCTTCGTTGTTTGTGTTAATCCTAATCCCTGACAAAAACGTGTATTCAAACACGTTTGTAATCCAAATGTGGGTGGATGTACAAAACCACCGAATGTTGCGGTAGATCCAGTCAACACGCATGTTCAGTCGTAACAGGATTTTCCATTTTTCTCGGAACTTCCAATCGATACTGCTGTTTACAAAAGGGAGTACGACTGTTTCATACACAACCCCATTCGTTACAAAGCTACCCCTACTGATACTATTTCTGTAACCGCTTGTAATTGCATTCAGGAAGCGCACCGTGCCATCGCCTACCTTCGCGTGCCCATGAACATTTCAATTTACGCAAGGAAATCCTTGAAATCAAGACACTCCTTCCATCGCCTTACCCCCATCCACATACCTGTTCATAATTGACTAAGACCGCTGTCTGGAATTTGCTTGCAATCCATTTGAGTAGATTTTTGCAGTTCTGCGCCTCGATATACACCAGTACACATTCTGCAAGGAAAATCGTCGGCAGTGTGTAGTCAATCTCGGCCTGTTGCAGTTTATTATCGACCTCGTCAATGTTTCTCAAGTCCACTCCCATCAAATGGTAGCTGGGTCCGTGCAAATCGGTGGGGCTCAACTTCACCTCACCATCCTCGTCGTGAATCTTTGACAGCAGTACCTTGTTGCGTTTGATCATGTAGCATTTCCTGGCCGTCACTGTCGGAAAGTCCAGCTCAATGAAGTTCTTCACTTGATGCACTGTGTCTCGCAAGCGCCAGTACAGTGTGTCGAAGCCGCATCCAAGGTTGATTATCTGGCAATTTCCGTTGGTTTTCTACAAATATGAACAAATGAAGAGCTAATGAATAAGTTCAAGGACTTAAAATTGCATGCAACAGCTGCAGCACTGACCTTCAGGAACTTCTCTACACACATTTCGACGCCCTTGACCCGTGCAAAGTAGCCTCGATTTATCTCGGGTGCCTTGCGCTCCTGATTGCGTACGAAAAACCCAATGTAGTCGTCCTTCCAGTAGCCCAGACGTACGGCGCTTCTTTTGCAGTCGCTGGCATCGTCATTTGTGGCGATAACCGCCTCATCACAAGGATGAAACGAACTTGGCGGTTCCATATCCACCGAGCGAGACAGAGGCTGTATGCGAAAACGAATCTGTTTGCGTTTGTGGCCCACCCCCCTTATGCAGTGTTGTTCGCGTTCAACCTTGAAAATTATCTCCTCCTAGTGTGTGAAATTTTTTTATTGCAATGAAAGTATTTTTACCCTAGTCGCGTTTGGAAAAAAAATGTCTGTTTTCACACACGCACTTCACTCGCGGTTTGACACACGAAACCGATTGATTGCGCGACTGTCTGATGTCAAGATGGGAGCTTTCCCCCGTGCACTTGGAGTTTTTCGTTTTGGTCTTTTCTTCGGACGTTTGGAGAATTGTGTTTTTTCTTTTTTATCGAATTTCTATTCCAAGGGTATATTCAGTTTCTCGGCGACTCTTGCAGAATTTTGACAGCAGCTGACTGAACTGTGTGTGCGTGCAATGTTGTTGGTAAATTTTTTTTTTGTGTTCCTTTTGCCTCTGTTGCTGAATATTTTGACCGGCGCAATGAAAGATGCGAAATGGAATAGATTGACGTTTTCGCAGGTAGTAGATGATGACATTTCGGTGGGATGTGAGTTTGAAGTGCACTGATTGAGTGGTAGTAGATGCAGCTGTGGTGGGTTGGTGTATGAGCTAGATTTTGAAAATCGTTGGATGTTGTGACACGATGCACTAGTACATTTTTGATGGTTTCATTAAACGATTTAACATTGTCCTGTGGCCGGGATGCGTCGCTTATTGCCTTCAACATGTATCAGGCAAATCACTGAATAGCGGCGATCACATTCGACAATTTGCGATACGATTTGCTTGACAACCATCCTTGATGTGCCAAATCGTCATATGTGAACGCTCGTTACTACGAGTAGGGCGCTCGTTACTACTGTAGTACGGTAGACAAGGCATTTTGACGTTTTTACAATTTGTCGTCAAGCTAATCGTATCGACAAGTTGTTCAGTGTGTGTTTACTTTACAGTCGTCGCCAATTCTCCGACAACAATACAGTGGACTCCCCGAAAGTAGAACTCTCTCTAACTCGAACTAAATTCGAATTACAGGGAAGCGGCTGTATTTACAATTTACATTTTCAGTGCCTAGAAGCATTAGTTTTAACGAAAAGTTCATCCTATTCTCTCTATTTTTGGCTTCGGAATCATATGGCCACGTCGTCCCATTCCGGAGACACATCTGTCACAAGAATAGAATACGCAACAAACGGACAAGATACACACTCTCCGCTATAGATTCATAGACGAATTGAATAATTGACTCAGATTTTCTTCCGAGGAGTGTTGGACTCCTGCTGCTTTTTGCTGATTTCTGGGCGACTAGTACTTTGGCTGGATTTACGTAGTTTTTCTTGGATTATCTTGGCCCTAGGCGTGTGTTCTTACTTGATGATTGTTGTGGGATGGGTTTGAGGTGAAGATCTGGGAATATGTTTAAGTCTGGCTGGTGAGGTGGAAGAGGAGACTGTTGGTGCTTATGGTCAATGTATTGGACATGAAATTGTGTTGTGGCTGGACAGCTAATCACGAGGTGGTTGCTGATGGGATGACGTTTTTCTCGGTAGGTAATGTGCAAAGCAAGTTCTCTGTAAACAATCATTTGTTCCTGGTATGCAATCCAATCTGGCCGTGTTTTGTTACGCAGTTCGTTAGTAGAGACCGGTGACAGCTAGATGGCGCAGTTGCTTGAGTGCCTGCCCTTGATTAGAGGGCAGTCTTCGGTTAGAATCCTAGTGAAAGCAAAATTAATATGACCCAGTCACCATTTGCCGTTGGGATCAAATTAACGGCACTATCACTAGAGATGTCGATCAGTAGTAGCAGTCTGACGGATCTGATGGAATGGACCAACTATGGTCTAACTGTGTTGGCGATTTCGCTGGCAGGCCACCCATCTACCTAGTAGTGACCGGGTATCATCTCAGTCTGGCCGTTCTTACGAAATATGATCGTTGCCTTGACTTCGACTGACCCTAGCGCAATATACATCTCCCTTTTCTTCTTTAGATGGAGCTACCGTACTGTGGAGGCACATAAGCCCTGGAGCTGTGTTGTCCATGCGCTGTATATGATAAACGAAGTCCTGGACTAGCATATCTGCTTCTGCTGTCGCTGTGGTCTTTGCTTTGACTGTCCCATCTTCTTCTGACGAAGCTACAGTCCGTGATGGACATGTGGCATAACCAAGGACCTGGAATAGTGCTGTCCATGCGCATGGGATGAAGGCCTTCACTACCATCTGCCTATTCTGACGTTGTGGCCAAATCGTTGATTGTTTTTGCCTTTCTTTCCTTTATACTTCGTTTTGCTCTCATTCTATGCTCAACTGCGAGATAATATTCTTCTTTGTTTGGCGCTACAGTCCGGCGTTGACCTGGGCCTCAACCAACAAGCCTCTCCAGCCAGCACCATGCGCACACCAAGTTGGTTGAGGTCCTTCTCCACTTGTGTGCGCCATCTCCTTCGAGGACGTCCTCTGTTGCGTTGTCCCAATGGCTAGGAATCGAAAACTGCGAGACAATGCATCCTTTTTGAAGACAGCCCTCAAATCCTAGACCAAGGGAAGGGGATACAATAGATCTTTATGGTTGCAGTACTAGTGTCTTTCTGATACACCCCGATTTCTTCATCTTCATTTCATCGGCCTTTTAGTTACAAACTGTGTCAGTTACTGACTGATGGTTCCCTTGGAACGACTAGCTAACCTGTTGTGTCATTCGTCGAGTTGCTTTGTGGCTCAGGAGATAGAAGCTATAGCCTTGGTGCCAGGATGACTGTTCTCCTATGCTCTGCCTTGGTTGTGATCTAATTTGGCGACAAGTCTCCCTCTTGTAATGAAAACTCCGAACCACGCTTGAGTAATGTGACTCAAAGCTGCCATTGCTCTTGAGCTCACGTCTGAGACTTGCTCGCCAGGTTCCCTATTCTAATCTTGCTGGATAGAGTACGTCGATACTTTGTGAAAGGTATTGTGACGGTTAGGTTGTTAGGCTGAAACAGTTGTGCTTCACTTAGATCCTGTTCGGATCAATTGTGGTATCACTAACCGGTGATTGATTTACCGATTCCTCGAACTAACTGAAACCTAAGAAGTGCCTGCTGGTATCCATGTGGTCTCTTCAGAGATTGTCCACTTCATTTCTGGGTTCTGAATTATTATATTTGACATTTCTTCGAGGCTGCTGAATAAATAGTCGCCTAGCGTACTTTTCCTTGTTCTTGCAAGGGCTGAATAGGTGCCGAGGTAGTGTAGCGTGGTCTTTGCTTCTTCCTCATCTCTGTAGCTTCTGCAGAAGTCGTTGTCTACTTGCGTGTGAGCCAGTGACCTCTGTGATGATCCCTACGACCTTACTGAATATATTCCTGCTGATGCTTAGGAGTGTATTTATTCTTTACGGATTGATTAAAGGCCATAATTGCCTCGAAGTCCTGTGATATTGGCACCTGTATGTAACATGGTATTCATTACTTGAATTGACGGGTAGGAGGTCTCCTAATGAATTGCCAGTGACAGGCCCAAACTCTGTTCTAGATAGTTTGTCGACTCTTTCATTGTCTGGGCTGCCACTATGCCCAGGGATCCAGCATAGAGTAAGGTTGCATCTAACTGCTATCTCCCTGAGAAATAGGCGCCAGACACACCATCTTTGCTTTGGTTGATGGTGTGTCCAGAGCCTTGATGGCCGCCTGACTGTCTATTGTGGGCGGTAGGTTGTTGCATTTGGTACAAGCTCGCTCTGTCCCAAATCTAGGATTCAGCTGTGACTATGTAGCCTCCACAAATAAGACTCTCAGAGTCTGACTGCTGTGCTTAGGTCGAAGATATAGCATGACCGTCAGACTATTCGACCTCGGAGCTGTCGTAGTACCTTTACGGATCATGTAGGAGTACTTTGTCTCGAAAGCTTCCTCCGAATGAGTCTACAATGGCATGGTGCGACTGTGCCTCGATGTCAATGTTGTCTGATCAGCACAACAGCTCGACCGACTCATGGCCTGCTTCAGCCAACTATCCGTGCTCAGAACTTACTTACTTCTCAAGCCAGCGACACATTCTTGACAGCCCGCTTCTAGTTGCCACCCAGGGCATCATTGTCGTGTCCGGAAGCTGTTCAAATGTGCCCATTAGCAGCCAACCATCCAATCCTCCATCTCCCTCCAGGACAGCCGTCCACAAATGAAGCTCTCATTCCGTTTCTTTTCAATTTTAAAGAACAAACTCGTTTTTTATTCACATCTCTATTTTGTATAATTTGATTTTTTTCTTAAATATAATTTATAAGACGCTTCTCCTCCTTCCGAGCGAGCGAGAAGTTCGTTTCGCTAAATAGTCTCACTTAAACGCTAGGCTAACTCCTTTTACTAGTAAAATTTCTTTATAAATTCCTACACATTGAAAACCTTAAACAGAAAAAAAAAAATAAAAAAATAAAACAAACACATATGTACAACTTTGAAATCAGAAAATAAAACAGAAAGGATAGAAAATCAAGCCAAAATAGAACAGCAGCATAAATAGGATCGAGATTGTGGCACTTTGCTTGAGTGCCTGACAGATAGCACGGGGCGACTGACCCCTTTGTCACAATTGTAGTAGATTAACGTCTTTTGCTTAAATGTTAAAGTTTATCGGTTAGTCTCTTGTTCTGTTTTGTTGGTTTCTTGTAAATATCAGTCAGGGTTGATTATTTTGGTGAATGGGATTGATTGCTTTGAAAAAATGGAACCAGACTATGAGTTTCTGGCATTGGCACAGTCCAAGTTCTTGCCACTTCTGGGTCTGCATCGATCATTTGGCCATTCAATGCTTAGCCTAGAATGACTGCAGTTCAGCAGTTTATGTGTTTCAAAATAAACACACGAGTGGCGCTACAGCTCCAGGAGGATCTGGACCTAGCCTCTACAGCAAGCGAAAGGGAAATCACCTGAAGGGTGGACAGAAAACGAAATGAAGGCGCTGAAGCTGTAGTATCGCTAAGAATAGCACGCTAGCACGCTAAGTACACATGAATGACTCGTCTCAAGTGGCTGATCCTCCTTCAAGATCCCACTTCGTTCCGTTCTCAGACAGTTCTCTTAGCATTCCTGCCATTTCTCGTGGCCTTCCCTCCGTGCAGGCGTCAGTACTTTCTGTCTATCTACAATCTATCGGGCAAAAGGACATGTTTAGACTTAAAACTAGATGAAAACTATTTATATATATGCTTATGTGTGTACGTAGAGTCGGAAGAATTGCGGGCGTGGTTGTGGTGAGTTGGGATGGCGGGAGGGGCGGACTAGTCTTAATTCTGTCTCATTGGCATCATTCCGTAGTGCTGCGACACCATTTGTTGTGAGGCAGCTCCTTGACTAGATGCCGCGTACGTGACTGTCTGCTGTCGGCCGTCGACAACGCTCTGTTGTTGTTGTTGCTGTTGCTGTGGGGGCGGAGCAGCGCTGACCACAGGCGCTGAGACTTTCCTCTCCGATTGGGTACGCATGAGCTGCTGCTGTTGCTGCTGCTGCTGTTGTTGTTGCTGTTGTTGCTGCTGCTGGTGCTGTTGGTGCTGCTGTTGAGTGGGCTGTGGCGGAGGAATGTACATCATGACTTCACCATTTGGATTCCTAGCTGGGGGAGTGATTGCCGAGCCGTGGTATGAGCCGTACGAGCTGTCATCGGATTGGGCAGACTGTCCGCGGCCACGGGGCTGTGTGAGGCCATAAACTGACTCTGGTCGGCGATCGAATTTGAGGCCACCATCGTTGGGCGTCGGGTTGTGACGGGTTCCGTAGACGGGTTGGAAGCCCTGAGACTCCTGGGGCCGTTCGGCTTGTTGGGACATCTGCTGCTGTTGCTGGTGTTGCTGATGCTGCTGCTGCTGTTGCTGCTGTTGGCTTTGACGAGTCGAGCTGCGGATGCCGTAGATGCTCTCGGAACGCTGCTGGATTTGGTTCTGTACGTTCTGGTTGTGCAGGTGCGTGTTCTGGACCTGAGACACCCGGAGTGGATAGAGGCTTTGTGCTGGCACTAGGGGGCCGGGGCGAGGAACTATATCACGGTTGATGGCAGTGTTGCTCTTGGCGTAGACCGACTGGGATCGATTGAGGTTGGTCCTTGTCAGCGGCGGGGATCGGCAGTACATCGAGCGAGTGCCTCCGTACAGTGGCTCAGGCTGCTCGAATTTGGTTAGCGGAGTGGTCGTGTAGAGATTCTGGCAGTAGCCAGCCTGCTGGGTGAGGGTGCCGGTGGGAGCACGATATGTGGAGCCCTGGAATTTGGGATTCTGCATCTGTTGCTTCTCCATGTCCACGTCGTAGTTCAGTTCGTCCTCTGAGTGAATGCTTGACGAGTCGTTGTCCATGCTTTCCTTGGATTTACGCTGATTGCGGCGCGAGTTGAAGATGTACTCGAAGAGAAGGCCAGACACGACTCCGCCAACGAGGGGACCGAACCAATAGACCCAGTGATTGTCCCACTTGTTGAGGACGAACGAGGGACCCAATGATCGTGCTGGATTCAAATATGGCATCTGCAAAGCGAAGACAAAAACAGAACAGGAGGTTAGTTAAATGTTTGCTGTGGTGAGATGGAGAGGAGGTCGTTCAGGTAGAAGAGAGACGTTTTCGCAGAAGGAAATTCGTGTCAAATTTCCAACAGATCCTTGCCTGCGCCGTCAATAAATGTCAGAGGTGCATCGTAAATCAGAATTCCCAAAGGGCTGTGTATAATTTGTAAGAAAAGAGCCACATTGCCTGTGTGTCGAGGAATTGAATTTTTGAATTTCTATTCCCAGGCATCCTGCAGGGTAGCACTTTAACACCACGCACCACCTGAATGCTCATGAGCGGGACCGATGCGGGCATCGTCGGTGAACATGTGAAAAGGACAAAATTGCCAATGGACCTGCATCCAGAGGTGGTGCGATGTTTTCTTTGCTTTACTCCCGTTGTTCACACACAGGTTCCCATCTAGTACCTGCGTGTGAGGACTGAGGAGCAGAATAGAATGCCACGTCGGTCGAAGGACCTTTAATAAGGCACACACGGATACACAATGAAAATGATCAATTTCCGGAATGCCTGGCACATGCATTGACCTAGAAAACATCGCTCATCATTTCGCCCAACAGGGAAGTAGTAGCTAATGCAATGAAGTGCCACATAGCCGCCCCAATGGAGCTCCATCTCTTGGCAATTAACACACACACAGCCAACCGCAGGCACATGTGTCAGACGAGGAGGGGGCGGGAGGGGAACTCTGGAAATCTCTTTTGCCGAATGTTATTTAATTCACGTGGTTAAGTGGAATCCACTGCGATGTGAGAGAGTAAACGTCTTGAGGTTGGGTAATTGGGCACTAGTTTCAATTTGCGGTGTGGCATCGCTTTGCAACAAAGTCAATACAAATTGATCTCTGATCTGGTTCGCAATGGCTGTCTGGGGTCTGGTGGACCGTGGACGGTGGACGATGAGAGAAGTGTTCACACGAACTAAAGTGTACATGTAATTACTGTGCAGTAAAGAAAAAAAAACGAAGGGGGGAGTGCTTCGGTATTCGATCTTTCATTAAGTCATTCTCCGCGATTTATTTTTTTCTTATTCTTCCCTCGTCTCCGCCTAGCGTCTCCTTTGTCGCCGCAGAGTCGCACAGCACAGCCGCGATCGACAGCGTTGTCGGGGCCTGTAAACTGTGGCATTCCTTTGAGATCTTCCGCCTGCCGTCGGTCGGTTGTGCCTGCGCGAGCACCGCACAACGGTGATTTGGGGTTTTCTCTCATTTCGTCTTGCCTTGCTCAACAGAACACGATCCGAAACGAATCTGTGGACGGAGAATTAAGGAATACATTCCAATGAGGCAGGTGTTTGGCTCTGCAGGAGATCCACCAGGTACCCGAGAGGTTCCTTCTTTTTTGTTTTTTTTTTTTTTTTTTTGTGTCTCCTCCACGAATCCACTCGACATTTTGAACGGTTTGCTGGAAACATAAATATCTTGTGTTTATTTGGGACCGTAAGTAAGTTGTTTTCGGTTGCGGCTGCGACTGCGGCTGGGGGATGACGATGACGATGACGAGGCGAGGACGCTGCGAGCGAGTGTAAACATTTGTAAATTGTGCCCAAAAGACGCATATTTTCGAATGTCTTATGTGACATTTATGCAAAAAGGTTCACTGTGGGATTATCACTTTCGACAGAGAATCGAAAGCTTTTCTGTGATTTGCTCGAGGTCAGGTAGGATGAGACTGGGTCTCGCTGGAGATTCGATTCCCACAGATTGCCAGTTGCCACGCTCAGACCGCAATCGAGGGCGGGGGAGAGGAGAGGCGCTCTCGCTCTAAGAGTCGAGAGATTAATTGTTGGGACGGGAGTTGATAATGGGCGGCGACAACGTTCTGAGGGGAATTAATTGCTTTTGATGAAGATCACGCGGTGATAGATTTCCTTGAAATGCTTGAGACTGTGCCACTACATCGGCAGCACATTTGAAGACGACGTGAACTTGAAAGCTAACATCCATCCAGCAACTCGCTGAGATTTACTTACCGAAACGAAACTGCAAGCGCTGTACGCTGCTCCGATGGACAGGGCTGCGTTTCCCAGATATTTCTTGTACGAATCCATTGACACGAAGTACGCCAGGACCACGACGAACGTGAGGATGAACTCCACGCCAAAACGTTCCCATGCCGCCAGAGAGGCACTGTGCGAGATGGCCGCTTGGAGATTGCCCTGATATCCCGGCACTGTGACACTGCAAAGAGATGAAAAGGGAGAATTGAGTTAGTTTCAGTTTTGAGGGGAGAATAGGATTTAAAAAAGACACATGACACGACCAGGGATCGACAAACAACAAATTCCCACTGAATGTCTCCCTCCGAAGAATACAGATCAGCAACTATGTGCCCACTCAGACAAACTTCCCCCCCAGCACCATTCGCAGATCGCTCTGCTCCGTCTATCGTCGGCGGATCCTTGTTGAGGATCTACGCCGGGTTCCTCTTACAAGAAAAATACACACAGTTCAGTTCATCAATGTGGATCTGCTTACCCTAAGTGCATTCTCAAATTACCCTCGCTCTGAATGGATCAGCGCCCGAGAAGAGGATCCCTCTCCGTGGGAATATCATCAACTTCCCATCCTGGTATCACACACACAAAATCCCCTTTCGAGTCCCTACTCACGGAAGACATTTGATATACCTGGCCAAGTGCCAATTACATGTTCGGACCAAATAACAATCAAAGCAGCGCGCACCCAGTGCGATAGACCCGAAAACCGTGGGTACGATGCGTGCAAATTTAATCAGGTGTCGACGAGCACAGATAGAAGGAGAGATGGAGAGAGATGCGGCGATGTATTGGGTTTCGTCGTCGTCGTCGTCGTCGTCGGCTATGGCGCCCTTGTTCTGATTCGCCTCTTCACCACCGATAAGTGATTCAATAACTTTACCCCCCATACTCAAGCGCACACACACACACACACTGAGTCTCTCTCGTCCTCGTCATGTAACGCCAAAGTGTCCAAAATTGAAAAATTAATGCCGAACACGAAGGAACCCTAGTGATTACCTTCACAGGGACGGGAGAGACTGAACGAGAGAAGTCCTAAGACACGCTTGGCGATGACGACGACGACGACGACGACGACGACGATGACGATGATGATGATGGAGGTGGCGGCGGCATAGGAGAGGATGCCGATGCTGATGATGATGCAATCACTGCTCCAAAAGGTGAATTATGGGAAAAGTCAGCAAGGCATGCTCTGACGGGGTCTCGCTGGAGGTTCTACCTTCCGACGTGGGAACTTTTTTTGTCTCAAGATCTCTGTGTCGGACTGTGTGCTCATGTATCTCAATCAAAACACCTTCTTTCTTCATATTTTTTTTCTTTTCTTTTCTTCTCCTTAAAGATACTCTAACTATATAGTCCTGGGAATAAAATTATGTTTGTTGTTGACGTCGACGTCGTAGTCGTAGTCGTTTGCTGATTCTCCTCTTTCTGGTGGAAGAGGTTGGTGGTTTCCTTTTTATTAATGAGAAGGAGGCGAGAACAGTGAATGGAGAGAGACGTCCTTTTCCTCGTGTCTAGTAAGTGATGGACAAGAAGGAGGAGGCAAAGGGAGGTGGGGGCCTGACCCCATGAGTGTGTGCAATCTGTCGACGTTGCCATATCGCATATCCAATAAAATTTCATGGGAGAGACAGACACAAGTGGACAAGGATCTTGGGAAGAACCAAATGCCAACGGGTTGACGTGGGAACTTATGGTGCGCCTGCATATTGGGGAGATTCCCATGGGTTTCATTGATATTCGGTTTGTTGGATGAACGGACGGAGGAGATGGGCATGATTGTGGGTCGTCACAGATGTGTTGTTTGAGTGGCGCACTGACGACGATTCACTTGTGACAGTCAATTCCGAATGAATTCAAGTGTAAGCAGTTTCCTTTCGGATACCCACTTCACCCATTACCCAGAGACTCCGCTTGAACAATTCATTTTCACAATCTCCCGCCAATTCCTCACGAGGATGTTGAACAATTTGCTCACTTAATGCAAGACGACATTCCAATCACGAGTTTTGAATGAAACTCAAGAACTTCCGAACGGCCCCCCCCCCCCCCCCCCCCCCGCTCATTCTCCGCTTAAAACACGAACGTAAACTTCTCCATCCATTCCATGTAACTTTTCCTCACTCAATTTCCTGCTCGATTCCAGGGAAACGCAGCGAGTTTGTAGAGAAAGTTTTTCCACTATTCTTCGAAACAAATTTCGTGACACACTTTTCGTCGTATCCTCGTGGTTGTTTCGTGTCCTCGTTCGATGGGCGACGGTGGTGGGATTCACTTGCACTATTAAGTTATCAAGTGAGTCAAAATCAAAAATAAACAAGACTCCTTGAGACGACGACGACGACGACGAAGACGACGCATAACCTCAAAAAACCTTTTCATGCACCTCCATCTCTCCCTCGCACCGACAGTCGCGTCGTATCAGTTGAGATCAGAAGTGTAAGGCTAAGAATATTCCAAGCATCACCCCACAGAAGTGGGCAAACACTCTTTCAAATTTTGCATCCAAACGAGGACGGCTGGGGCGGTTGGGGCTACGAGAAGAAATTGAATTTAGGACACACTCGCAACCCTTAAAAAGGAAAAAAAAAAACCTACAGACAAGAGGGCCATCAATAGAGAGAAAGGATCATCCACTGATACGTACGAGTGCTCGTATAGCCAACCATGATGAAGTGTCTAGTGCCAGTGGAGGTATCACTTTCCCTGTGGGGTGAGTGCAAACTTGTGCCCGCATTTGCCTGTCGATTGTCGATTGTGATCGTAATTGAAACCGTTTGTCTGCCCATGTGTGTGTGTGTGTAAAGGGAACACAAATCCTCCTTAAACATGCTCTCCGGTAGCAGCAGCACAGCCAACCCCTAATTTTTCAATTGTCCGGAAAAACGATTGCCTCTGTTATACATGCAATTAATCAAATTTGGATAAAAAATAAAAAAAAGAGAAAAGGAGCGATCCGCGGGATAAAAAATTCAATTGAAGCCAGAAAACAATGTGTGTGTTCGGAAGGGATGCTTCCGATATCGCAGACTCCCTCGACCAACTCTGCTCGTCGCAACATGTGTCAACTCGCCGGGGTGGAGGTTGATAGTTGCTCGTTGTGTTCTCTCATCCATTTCGTATCAGTTTCTGATTTAATTCATCTTTTTTTTCAATTGTAACACACTACTCACCGTTCGGCAAGTGAATCCTCGGGATTTAGTGCGGACGAGGGACGAGGACTTTTAAAGCGACTTTCAAGAGGACTCGAATTTAAATATTTCAACAATGAGATGGTAATTTCGCCGACACTTGTTAAAGTGGTTCGCGTTTTCACTTCACTGAAGGGTCAGTTGATGGATGGGCTACTGCCGTGCGTCGTCGCCTGGCTGCACGTGAACAGGTCGACATTTTGGCAATTTCCCATGCAAGCAAGTGAATTGAATTAACATTTTTGAAGCAGGGATGTGTTTGGGAGTTTTTTTCTACTCTTTGAGAGTTTCAAAGAGTTCCCGAGGGCTGTTCAAATGCGTGTGACTCAGTAATTTTGTTCGGCTGTCCATTGTCCATCATAGATTGTGGTGAATTTTTGACAACAATCGCATTTTCAGAAGGATCCATAAGTGATCCATAAGTGATTTGGGGTCCTTCTCGAAAGATGACTACTAGGACCCATGCACTTTTGGGACAAAAATTCAAAGAAATTTGCTTTGTTGAACTGATGCCGACATAATCGGGACCAACAAGTGAATTTTGATCCAGTACTTTGAAGTCAGACTGCACAAGTGGGTCCTTCTCGTTCAAGGTTGGTGCGACTACTAGGACCCATGTACTTTTAAGAATAAATTTCAAAGACATGCGCTTTGTTGAACTAATGCCGACATAATCGGGACCAGAAAATGAATTTTGATCTAGTACTTTTAAGTCAGATTGCACAAGTGGGTGTCCTTCTCTTTGAAAGTAGGTGGGACTACTAAGACTCATGCACTTTTAAGACAGAATTTCAGAGACATCAGCTATGTTGAACAAAATTATTTTGATCTAGTACTTTAAAGTCAGATTGCACAAGTGGGTCCTTCTCTTTGAAAGCAGTTGCGACTACTAAGACCCATGCACTTTTAAGACTGAAATTGAAAGACATCAGCTATGTTTAACAAATACCGACATCAACATGACCAGAAACTGAATTTTGATTCAAAAAGAAGCAAATTAGTGATGCCAAATCAACCGCAAACCTACTACAATCATAAATTTTGTAATAAACCCCTCCATTCACAGTTTCCTTAATCAAATGACAATCTCCCACTCATCCCGCAGCAAATCAAAACCAATCAACAATTTAAATCATCCAATAGACCACCAACCTGCTCGGCATATGCAAACTTCCGTCCCCTTTGACACATCTACCGATTCCCTCCTCAAGCCAATTAATCGAAACAAATCCGCTTATGCACTCTCACTCCTCGTTGCCCCTCACATCTCATTAAGCTCTTGATCCTATTACTTATGCAAAACTACTCATAAAACGCCGAGGAAAGTCCTCAGAAAGAAAAAAATACCCACAAACAGCCCTAAAAAATGCACACACAACAGTCATCAGGGAAAAAATAAATCTCCACGGGATGCTATTAAATTTCTATAAGGCCCTTATCTGTCGCATAAGCGGCCCTATTCATCCGGTCTCATAATTGAATCCCAATCGATCAGAGCCATCCCCCAGCACTGTCGAGTAATGATTAATAAAAAACGCATAGCGACGGGCTAGTTGTCAAACACACACACACACCGGATCTAGATCTAAGCCAGCCGGACAGGGCAGAACATAAGTGCGAAAATATTTTTGCATATCTCTCGCGACGGTGATTAACACTCGAGAGGGGTGTGTCCCACTTGAGGTCTGACCCAGAAGAGCAGACACCAGATATCGCAGACCCACCCGATGTGGTTCGATGATTTGCATAAAATATGCACAAAATTCATCGCCTGCCGGTGTGAGTGTTTTTACTTCGGCTAAGCGGATGCACTGTCAACCCACCGAGTTGGTGGATGGTGTAACACAGTCGCATCCCTTGTCCAAGCCGACAGTTGGTGGTGGTGTCGCTGGATTTGTCAACTCGATTAACACACAATGCAGCCAACAAATGTATTCGACGACCTCTAGAAGGTTGGCTTTTTTCCAGACTCTCTGTCCCCCTCTCCGTCTGTGGTCCTGCAGAGTGGACAACTGGCTATTTTCGGTCTTGTGCTCGAAACCAAAATCCTCGGAGAATGTATAATTCGATTGTGGTTGGACAGAAGTCGCCTGCGTGTGGGGTTGGCGCGATAATTGTGACAATTCATTGGGGGGCCATTCATTTTTTTCGTGTGTTCTTTGCTCCGGCATAGACGCCTGGAAGAAGGGAAGAACGAAAGTGAAGAGAAAAAAAAAACGGTTCTCAGAGCTCTTGACCGCATCCAATTTATTGCTTGTTCCTTTTCCATATCGGGGACCACAAGCAGTTGGAAGAGGGGGTTTTTTTCCTGTGAAGTGGAGCCAGGCGAACGAACGGACAGGTCTCTCCCCTCAAGGGCTGTCATAATTAATGTCTTCTTGGAGGGAAATTTTGCAAATTTGATTCGAGATTGTTTTTAATTTTGTGAGTTTGAAACTTTGACTGCTTGCTGCTGGCCCCGGCCGGAACGACGGAAGGCGGCATGCTTCTCGACGTGAAGTGCAACGACATTCGAATTAAGTTGAAGCTTCATGGCGACGGGGGGAGGAGTTGGAGGGCGGTGCCGAGCCAATGGTAATCTGCTGTGAATGAAACTTTAATGAATCGGGACACTGGCGAAGGGATTCAACGAATGTTTCAAAAATGATTTTTTGGTTAGAAGTTTGTCTGGATAGTGGGCAGCAAGAGAGAGTGTGATGTTTGACGGAAGTTTTGCGATGAATGAAAGACAAGCATTCGATCGAACTTCCTTCACGAAGTCGAGGTCAGTCAAGTGCACCGGGGAGTCATCAAATCTCCATCAAGTCACCACATCAAATGCCGAAGGGACCCCATCAGAATGTTATTCCCAAATCCATCATTTCATTTTTATCGAAACGGATTGAATTCCTCGCTCACTCACCATCTCACGTTGGTTTATGACACTCCCCTATTATGCTGGAGAATTCGAATTCCTTCCTATCTGTCATTTAATGCCCCAAAATCGAATTAAAAGCAATAAAACGATGTCACAACATAAAACGCACTAATCCCAAAATTCGAGATCCACTTCTACTAAATCGTTTTAAATGCGGGTAATTAAAAAGTGATGCTCCCTCGGCGAATTACCAATGTTTTCGGTTCGGTTTCATCCGTTTATAGACAACAAACCGAAAATGATTTTAATGACTTCTCAAAAACTCACTGATCGAAAAGAATTCCACGATTTATTGAATTCACAGCAAAGGATGGGTTTATGTACGTGCTACACAGAGTGTGTGTGTGTGGGGGGGGGATTCGACAAGTGCTGCCAATCGATGTTGACACAGTTTTACTAAAATTCAATTCGCTTGTGACAATACGCTGCGCGAATGATGTAGTGCCAGTCTGGGTGTGGAGCGGATTTAGGGAGCGTGCTCCACCGAGTTAGTTCGTCTCTTGTTAGGTGATAAAGCTAAACTTTGAGTTGGATTTAATTAAATTTTCATTTCGCCCAACAGCCCTAGACTGCGTCTCGTCCTACGCTACTCTTGATGTTTGGGGGAGGGGGGAGAAGACGGGTGAACTCAATTTGTCGAGTTTCCTCGGATTGTGATTTATTTAAAGTCAACCGAGCACCGAGAGCGACTTCTAAAGCTGAAAGTTCATAATTGAATTAATTGTTTACACTTGTGCGCCGGGCTTACGGATTACGCCTTCTCTAATTCCCCACACCCCGTGTGTGGAGCCGACATTTGGGCAATTCACTCCGCCGAAAGGATGAGAGCCTCATATCGATTTGCCACATTTTGTGGCACCGAAGTGTGTGATTGAGGAAATAATTCCGGCCTGTCAGAGATCTCAAATGGAATGCACCATACTGTTTGACATTTGTCATTAAGTTTTCAATTCAACGGAAAAAAAAAATGTGACAATTTATGGCTCTTGACAGATAATTTGTGGAGAGTGAGGGTACAATTGAAATTTAATTTAAGGACCGTATCAGTGGCGGGCCAAGTGGTTGAATTCTGCGTGTGTGTTGTTGTTGTGCTTGCACCCGCTGGGGGTTGAATGTTTCAATCACGAGTGGATGGTCTGTTCTTTTTTGCACCGAAGGGTGTTTGCGAGATATTTAATTTTTTAAAACACGTCGTGCGTGATTTTTCACTCAAGTGGCAACCGATACACTGAATACATCATCATTGACAGTTGTTGTGGTTGGTTTTTTAAAAAACACGAAATTCGTTGATGACACTTGACAGTCTGCGGGGATTCGATTGTGGCTGGAGGGGTGAACTTTAAAGTTGTGCATATGCGATGCATCTGTGAGGTTTTTTATTTTTGCAGAAGAAGAAAAGGAATTTAAAGTAGCCGTTGAAGAGTGATGAAGTGGTGGCTTCTTATTTTTTTGTAAAGGGAACGAGAGTCGGAGTTAGATCGCAGAATTCATCACATTCTTCTTCTACTGGCGCTACAGTCTAAGCTGAACCTGAGCCTGAGTCAACTAGCCTTTCCAACGTACAACTTTCGATTCTCAGACAGCTGCCTCTAATTCCACACGCCAAGTTGGCTGAGGGCCTTTCCAGAACCCGAAGACTCTTCGGGCTGGAGCGGTATTGTCCATGTGCTCTACAAGGGCCAGCGTGGCTATTTGTGGCAGTTCGTGGTTCAATCCTCTTCTTCAAATGCATTCAACGCAAACAAGACCAACGATTGAATGCAGCGCTTTTCTCTCGAAAATGCCAGCTTTTGAGATTTATCAGAATTCACAGGAAATTCAAAACCTAACGAAGTGTCGTTCACTTTGAAGCTGAGTGCACATTCATGCCGAGTTTGCATCCCACACAGATTTTGCCTGTCATTAGATGCCGCATTTGATTCTGAATCAAATCTAGCTCCAAATGTCTCCTCATGGGAATGAAAAATCCCCCCAACTCCTCCTTAAATGCTCCACTGACAGCCCTCAATTCAGAACTCTCTACTCCCTTTCTTTCAGCACAGTTTAATCCGAACAAGATTTAACATTTATGCTCATCCAAAGCCACCCAAAAATGTCCTTAAATTGACATGTTTTCCTTCTCCCCCGTATAGGCGAAGACGTCATCAAACTGTCAGTTGCGTCATAAAACAGTCATCGAACTGTCATTTGCGGAGACGATTCCCTTGAATATGCAAATTTCTTTTTCCTCGTTTGTCAATTTTGTTTGTGCGAACTAGACTTGCGAATTTCCCTGATCCCTCAAATACACTCGCACACACACACACACACGCGGCAACGATGCAACTGTCAAACTCTCAGCATCAGTCTCCGTGACAGAAGATAATCAAATTTCAATCGAGACATGTAAATTGAAATTCAAATAAAAAAAAAAAACCACCAGAAGAGACTTTCTACAGGACACAGCAAGCTACACACACCCCTCGGGGGTTGGTGTGTGGTGAACACATCTGTAATTGTATTCAAAACTTAATGATCCGTTGTAAAACGGATTTAACCTCAAACATAATTCTCCGGTTGATGTTGTAACCTGCAACATATTTACACCCTGCGGTAGTAAATTGAATGACACAACGCGGGGATTCAATGATGTATCGTTCTGGTGTGTAAACTACTCCTCGACCACCCTTATTTGAATAAACATGACAAGGAGGCAGGCAGGCAGGCAGACTCTCTGTGCAAGTCGTCCCCCTCCAGTGTCGACCGATTTAAAGCCGCTTAAATGATTGTTTTTGAAATCAATTCTCAAATGACTCTAGGCTGGGCCAAAGGACTGCACCACACCGTGCCCGTACGCGTTCCCGTTCCCATTCCGACGTCGATTACAATCTTAAGTTATACGCGCAGCTAAGGCGTATAATTAAAGCAGTTTGGGCGTCCTTTCATATCTGATGTGTCATCGCGTATATCTTATGGAAATGGGATTCCTTTTCCTGTGTCTCAGAGTCTCCCTGCAGGACGAGAGAAATGCGATTTTCTGCTCTCCCCCACATAAGTCTGTCCCATCCTGCTGCCGGTGCAGCAAGCCCCCCAAGTCTGATTGTGGCGTTCTCTCACTCGGTCTCTGGCTTCTTTCGGTTTTTAACAAAAGGATTTATGCAACGGCCAAGTTGGCGATGCAGGAAGAAGAAGAAGCAATGAAGATATGCCGCCACTGCCGCCGCAGCCGCCGCCAGTTTAAGTGACATTGTTCATTTGTGCAATTGAAACACTTGTGCGGCTTGTTGTAAGACATTAGCTTTGTGTTGTGTGAATTCTCAGAATTAGCCTCCGGAGGGGACGGATTGAGATGAAGGGCTGCGCTGCAGGGGAGCAGCCCTTGTGACGACTATTGTCTCTGGGTGCTATTACGGAATGCTTCTGTGCGAGACTCCGAGAGAGAGAGAGAGAGAGAGAGAGAGAGAGAGAGAGAGAGAGGGGGTGGATGGTAGAAGCCGTTTGTCATACAGCATCTGGAGTGTTAAGCTACGAAAACATTTGTATGCTCCAGAGGTGGGTGAATTGCAGATGAATGATGAGACAAGCGGCCGCAGTGGAAATAAACGGTGCCCCAGCAGAGGCAAAGATATGAGGAACTAGTGCCGAATAAATTTGGTTTTCATTTGGAAGAAGCCAGTATTTCTTGCCAGACACCTAGCAGACGCAAATAAAAGAGAGCAATGATTAAAGACCATCGAGATGCCAAAGCCACAGCTCTGAAATTGAAACAATAAAACCTCACCGTGGAGATGCCAAAGTCAAAGGGGCGCCCTAAAATTGAAACCAGACGTCCTGTAGTGAGCCTGATCTAGTACAATCTACGCTGTTTACCCCCGGCAAAGGATGAGTTAAAGTTGATTCTCTGAATGGGCGTACTCTGTCCCCTTCCGAAGTCGAACACCTTCACTTAATCACGGCAAACCAAGCAAAAACTAGGCCAAATCATACATTTGAACGAATCAAACATGCTCGAGCTAAACTCTGCGTGTTTCCAAGAAGTCACTCCAAGTCCCATTAAAAGCGCATGTAAACTCCATCAAACTGCAGCACAGCCGGCGGAGTGACGTGCAGTCAAGTGGCTCTCGTACAAAAGTCGTCAAAACCTTGTCCACAGGATTTACCTAATTAAACCCGCCTCCCCCTTCCGCCGTTAGTAAATAAAAATTAATTTGCAACCATTTTCAGTTTATTTACCGGCACAGCCGGGGTGTGGGTGTATGTAAGTGAACGGCAACCTCTAAACCATCCATCAGAGCTGCATCCATCCGCCGAGCAGCATTAGCAACTACCCCACCTGTGAGTGAAACTTTTGGCCACTTTAAGCGAGACTGAGTTGCGGTGCGGCGTGCCGCTGCCAGCGTGGAAAGGGTCCATTTGCATATGCTCCAATTAAACGCGCGTAGAAAAGGCATTCGCATATGTTACGCTGCTTCGTTAAACTTTGTATCGACTGTCGGGGTGGAGGGGGGGTGGCAGTTTTTCTCGGTCGTCTTTTAGCAACCCTCTGTCGTGCCAATTAAATAACCTTTTGTGCGGCATGACCTCTTCTTTTCTGTTTCCACTCGCATCACAGTCAGCATCCGACGATTTCGATTGTTCTCCGCTGCTGCCACAACACAACACTTCTCGTCCTTTGCTGGTTCTCCTGTGTTTTTTTTTTATTGCCTCACTGGCATACAAAAACAATTAACAAGGACAATGGTACACTGAGCAACCAGGAAGAGGAAAGGAATTCACGCAACAAAGATGAAACCAGTGGCGTATCTGTTCGTTTGAAACGGAAATTGAATCCTACGTGCTTGCGGCAGGGGTAGCATACAAAAAAAAAATTAAGGACATAAAGGATCAACAAAAAATGTCATAAATTCTCCTGTCTCGGGAATGGGACGGACAAGGGCATTCCACATCTATGATAATTCACTGCCGATTTCTATGATTTCCGCCTCGAATCGTGAGCAGGGAATTATCCCGGATATGATGGCATATGCATACCAAGGATGCTAACGAGGTGACAGTCGTAATCATTTCGGAATCAACAATTTATTTGCCTTTTTTATTTATTATCTCTTATCCATGATATGGTTCGGCTGAGAGGGATGTTTGATTGGTTAACCAGATTGGGTGAGGGGGATGTGGGCGAGGGGAGCAACCGCATGCAAGTGGGTTTTACGCAGAGAAGCAGTGAGAGTAGGGAGCTTGATAGACTTTCGTCTGCATTTTGAACATGTCCCGGGGGGGAACGACGAAACTGTGTGGTTTGTCAGTGGTCAGTAATTGCAAGACAGTAGGTGATTCATGAACTTTTTCTGATAGCTTTTCTGAAGTGTGAGGCTTCAGAAAGTTTAGGTTGTCAGCGTGGACCAAAGACACAAGAGACAAGTGATGCCAAATCCGACACTAAAATTCCTTGTCCGAATCTATTACAATTTCTGACTCTGTGTACCTGGTGGCTGCTTTGTCCATTGCCTCTGGTCAGGCTTGTCGATATAGAGGAGGCCTTCAATGAAGATGCTGGATTTCAGTATGAGTGGCACATAAACAGTCACGACTGAACTCAAACGTACCAAAGTGCGACCAAGCTGCCTCCTTGTCTTGATGTCTCCCCCTTGGCCATACGCATAAATCGCTGTCCCCCCTCCCAATCAACCAGCACGTCCCTCTCCCTCAGAGAAAGTTCAAAGAACTGACACAGAACACGACTTAAACGCATCAGTTTGATGTAGCCAAGTAGCCTTCAGCCAGACCGTCAATGTCACCAGCATCAGTAAAACATTCCAGATGTCTTAAGACTCACTGCTCCTCTCGCATGCATTCGTGCGCCCATTAACACTGACAGTCATAAAAAAAAAATAAGTGAAATAAGACAGAACCTCCAAAAAAGGATGTTCCAACACTTAAGTCTCACTTGAGCCGAGCACATACACACACCCGCTCTCACTCCAGCGCAACGCATGCGACCAACGTGTGCAGCTGAAAAAACGTATCAAGTAAAAAAGAAATGTAAGATGCCTCCAGATGATGACTTTAAGGATACGGACACACATTCCGACGTCTGGTTGTCCCAAAAAGAAAAAGTGAGTCGAAAAAAAAAAACACAAAAGAACAAAAAAACGAACGAACTGATGGCTGGCTGGCGAGTGTGTCTTATAAAAAAGTGAAACATGAAAGGAATTAAAAATGCAGCTGCCTATGGATATTGAATTTCACGATCATCCCCCTCCCTCCCGCGACAACAGGCCGGGGCGTACAGCAGACAAACTGCACGTGCATAGCCTCGCATCGTATACTCGAAACAGGAAGCCACGTTCCTACGCCTGTCAAAAGTCGAATTGTTTTCCAAGAATGGACACAAAATGAAATGAGTGTTTATGGTCAAAACAGTCAAACAGACGCGAGGTCATGTCTCCGTCTCATCCGTTGTGTCCTGTGCTGTCTTGGCTGCTCTCACCCCTCGTCCGGCGAATATAATCGAGGTCAGGAGTGGAATTTTTAATTGCCCAAAAACCAATAAAGCCGTCCTTCGGGGGCTCAGTGCCGTGCCGTGCCGTGTCGGTCGGTCGGTCGGTTTCACCATGTCACCCCTGCTTTGCAATCAAAATCGATTCAAGTATGAAATTCGATTTAAAATTAAATTGTTACACATTTTCACGGTTTTTATGAGTGGCACGGCGAATTGAACAAAAATAATTGATCGATCGGCAAATCGCTGGATCTCTATTGAGTGCAATTAGAGTACACGGAGGGGTCGTCGTCGTCGCCTTTAATGCAGCCAGACCCTCATCTTCGGCGTAAAGAAGTGGTGCGCGACCACTTTGTTGCAGTTGCAACGAGGAATGTTCCTAACACTTTCCACATGTGAATCAGATGTTCGCACCGAGCCGCTGCATCCGGGTTGCCACGGATCGTCGGTGTTTATTGGGCTGATTTCACAACCGCGCGCTTGGCGATGGGGGGGAGGAGAGTGGCTTCTCGTCTTTTTTTAATGAGGAGCGTGTAGTTTTTAATGCTGCCACTTATTAGGTGGCCCCAGGAGCGTGGAGCTGGGGTGCATTCCAGAATTTCAAGAAATGAAGCATTTTTAATGAGACGACGTTAGTGACAGCCATGGGAGAGATGTCACTAACCCCCAGGCAGGGAGTCGGCTTCTTCCCCTGTAAGTCCTCCTCCAGGCATAGGGAGAGACCCCGAAAAATTCGTGTGATTTATTCCATATGTGTACTTATGGAGATTTTTTTTTTGAAGTTGACTGATGCTTCGAACGAGGGGAGATTAAACGAAAATGCAGCACGATCCAATGGGAGTTCCCACGGTTGCGAGATTCTAGAAACACTGCCGGTGTGTCGACGGTGTAATTGAGCTCCGTCTGAGGACACGCAAAAACTGAAGGGAAAGTGCAGCAATTTAATCTTTCGAGGAACAACAATGACACATGTCCTCAGACAGAACTCAATTACAAACCGACAAGCCCCCCCACAAGACCGCCGGCAAAGGTCAAGGCTTCACAGAGTCCCCACTGAAGGATGCACGTCAATCAATTAAAACCCCAGGGCCACACCAGGATTTAATGGCCATCGGACACTGACAGCGTCGTTCATAAAACAAAACAAAACCTTCGGCACACAATCCCCCTCTGGAGGATCATCCACAGTCCATCCGTCCATTTGCGGCGTCTCTCTTTTTTGTGTAGATGCTTTAATTAAAAAAAAAAAACATTTTACGACTGTGTAAACGCGGGAAGATAAACTCCAAAACGCTAGGGGATCAATTTTCCATAACCAAGTCGCCGAGGGAGCGTTTAATTTCTCCTGATTAACATACACAATGAACGCCAGTGGCCGACTGACTCACAGAGAGAGTGCCTAATCAAAACACAGAAGCCCATCATCGCGTGTAAACGCGCCCTCAAATGCTTCAATCAAACGGGCGAATCCTTACGGCGCGACTTGTGATTACGCTGCTGACGCCATCATCAACGTCGAAACCGTGGGGTAGTCGCCGCCGCCGCCCGACTTGTGGAATGCAATGTCAAAATCATAAATTTTAATTGTTCACCAAATTAAGCATATTCTACCTCTACCTGAACGGCGAGGACGATACCTGATTTATAACCGCGCCTGGCTGGTCAGAGGGATGCCGTCGCCACCAGGTGAGCGAGTCGAGATGAAAGGAAACACGACCAGGCGGCGGCACATGCTGGTTACTGATGCTGATGCTGTTGCTGTTGCTGTTGCTCTGGGAATTCCGGTTCCAGTGGTGTGCACCTTTTCACTTGTTTGTTGTGATTCCCTGACATTACACACCAGCCGAACTGTTGATTCAATCCCGAAAAAAGAAAAGAAAGAGCCACAAAGCAACGAAAAAAGGGGGCAGGCAGGTGCTGGCACGGTGAGCAGAAATTTAAATGCGAACTGAATTGCAACAGATTCCGAAAAGGGACACGGGCACAGTTCGAAATGGAAAAAGGAAGTGAAACAAATCTGATTGCCGGGCATACACACAATCGCAGGTAGACACCGAGGAGGGGGTGGGGGTGGTGGTGAATAGGTGCATATTTTGTAATGCTACCTGCGTGAGCCTGGATGCCTGGCGAGATTATAGGGGACGCAAAGAACTGGTCGGACACATGTTGCACGTTCTATTCTCCAGGTAGGCATGGGTGAGCACTGAGCACTGGCCACACAATGCACGACTCAATGCGAGGGTCTAAGTAGCGACGACAAGCTGCATCTGTTCGACGAGGACCTATTAACGAGGTATTAATTGCTGAGTCTGGTGCAGCGGGCGGAGGGACAGACTCGAGACTGGACAGTAGGGCAATCCACTTGTGGGTTGGCGGAACTGGATTTGCAGAGAGAGATCTCGGATTAGGAACGTAATTCAATTTGAGATGCGGACTTGGATGTGGTAATTAAAATCTCATTAACAACGTGATGGTCTAATCGGAGACTGTCTGGAGAGATTGGGAAAGTTTTTCAGAAGCGCCAGGGCTCCTCCGTGATCCGGAGTCAATTGAAATTGCACAGACGAAGCACGCAAGCACTCTACCAAGCTAGCACCCACAAAGGCCAGCAATTTTTGAACGTGTCCTAATTACCGGCCAGTTGCCGGGCCCATCATACAACACACATCTGTCCCGAAAAACGCCTGGACTGCACACACGCGCAGCAAAGAGTTATCCTGCGTGAAATTAAACGCAGAACAAAAAGGGAAGCCCAAACAACCGACGCCGTAGCACACTTCAAACGTGCACATCCACTCCGTGCACGTCCCCGGCCGCCCCCCGTAATTATGTGGCTGTTGCGGCAAGCCGCGCCTGTGGCGTGCTGGCCAAAAAGCGTACAATTTTGTCGATATTCCCCGGCTGAGCCTGTCTAATCATTAAGACCTTTTCGTGGATTCCTCGTCTCCTTTCTCAAGTTGCCTGGCATCGGATCAGAACACGTGTCTGAAATTTAATTCGACATTTCAAAGCCGGGTGGGGGAACGAGTTAAAATGCAAGACACCTGCTCTGCGAGAGCTTGACCCATGACGTCAATGCGAACGCAGTCGAAATAATCCCTTTTGATTACCCAGCGGCCGACTCTCCATTCATGCTCCTAGTCATCATCATCATCAGCAGCACCATCCTCGTCAAAGGCAGCGGCCATTATCCGGTGATGGAAGGATGGAAGGAAGATAAATTATCGGTGGCCACTGCAGCGGAATAGGACGATTTGATATTCCCGCCATCTAGCCAGCGACATGTCGGATAGCTCACAGAGAGAGAAGGATATGCGAATGATATGACGCATAATGATGAGGTTGGCTTTTGGGCAAAGCCAAGCGGTGCGGCGGCGACCCTCGTGTGTTCGGTTGACATGGCCCATCAAGTGTGCCCGAGTGTGGGGGCCGACCGCAGGGACGGACATCGATGAGAAGCAAGATTCTTATCCACCCAGTCGACCGGATAAGTAAATTCAGTGAACCAGTTCTGATTGGCGACGGAGGGGGGAGGGGGCCGCGTTCGAATGGATTTCACAATGTCATCAATGGTTTGTGCTGTGTTCCCAAAGACAGGTGGTCGCGAGGACGCTGTCTCTGCCGCTGCCTGTGCCTGTGCCTCCAATCATTACAAATCAACGACCTGGAGGGACGGGGAGGTCCAGGCACGCACAGCAGCAAGAGGTTAAATGAGATTTCTTCGTTTTTTTTTTGGAGTTTGATTGACGGATGAAGGGACAGAGTGCTGTGGAGATGGAAAAAGAGATTGAATGCCTGCGCGCACCCGCTGGTGGTGGAGGCCGCACACACATGTGCCTTGGTCGGTTACATGTTTTGGCACAAAATGTGAAGTCATTCCACACATTGATTGTTGAGATCGGCTGGATGTTCGTTTGCCTTCTTCTCCGCTTTGCAGTGAATGCAGCGATGGGAGAGAAGAGTTGTTGACCTTTGCCGCTGGTTGGAATTGATGGTGCAATTCATCAGGATTTGATTGGAATGCATGCGCGATGTTTGTCCTGATTTGACATCGAGGAGAAAATGTCAGGACGTGAAGCTCTCCAATCGCTCCGGCCCATGGACCCTTCCTCCAACCGCTCCTGCCCCTCTTAACAGGGCTCATGGAACTTTCCTCCAACCCCTTCTGTTCGTCTTAACAGAGCCCGCAAAGCTAACAAGGATTTCGATTATCCGGCGTGGAGCTGTAATCCGAAGTTCAAAGAGACGAGCCTTTTCTTCACGACCAGCGGTAATCCGCCAACTCACAAGGACGACAGTCGATATTTCATAAGGACAGGCCACAACGCCTCGCTCCTCGGGTGGTCTAGAGTGTGTGCCAGAACAAGAATCAATTGATAGCAGCAGCAATCACTTGAGTTGATCTCTTGGCAAAGCACACACCCAAAATCCTTCTACCAAAGAGAATAATATTCATAGACTCGCCTCTTGACACATTCACACTTCAGATGCACATCTGACACACGTTCTCCATCGCAAGTCCTTTGAATCAACAGCGTCCTGAATAAATATTCAAGAAATTCATATTTTTTTTAACACCACACGCGGGTGCTGCCGAGCAGCAAAAAAAGGACATCTTGTCACATGAAAGAGGTTTGGTTTTTTCGCATGTCTCTGCTGCTCCCAAGGACTATTGACAGTTCAAGCAACTAGTCGGCACTTAATCCTTTCCAAATCCCGCCACGAACCTAATTGTGCGACCAGCAAACCAACTCCACTCAAACATAAGGTCAGGTTAAAGGGTGAAGCAGTCTCAGAGAGTATCCAGTCCTAACCCTAAAATTGTTGTTTTTTCTTCTCGTAAAAAAGCAAGAGCACGCGGTATGGCCGGGCCACATGTGATGATGGCTACGCGGGTACATCTCGTTCCAAATTCATTGGCTGTGACCCACGAAAAAAAAAAAAAACGGACAAGCTGGCTAATAAAAAGAACACATTTCATTGCATCTGCGCTTGTACATGAGGCCCCGCTCGCGTCTGTGTGTGTTGATATGTGGCTGTGTTGGGACGTGTGTTTGAGGAGAAATGTCATAAATAATGCATTGAGGTTATGTATGCACCACTTAATGCGAATTTTCGTTCGTTTCGTGCTCGGTTTTGGGATCAAATCTCATGGTTGTTGGGAGAAATTTGTTTAGGGTCACAAACGAGGTTACAAATCCTGGCCATTGACAGGAGGATGATGATGAGGAGGAGGAGGAGGGGGTATTTATCGAAAGGATTCAATTGTGATTGTGTAACAACAACGGCGACAGAATGTGGGTCTAAGGGTTAAGTGGCGTGTGATAGTTGAACCGTAACCGGATGCTGAATTGAACCCATTTTTTCGGTTTTTTTTTTGGTTTCCACTTGAAGGAAAGAGTTACGAAATGTGCGCCGCTGATGCATTTTGAGGGAAAATCCATCGAGTTTAGCAGAGAAAGTGGTTTTTAATGATTGCGCGAGTAGGGGTTGTGGCAGCGTGAAGGACACCTGGTCGTCGATGGATTTGTTGTGAAGGCTGAGGGATTAGAATTGATGCAGACAGGGACGCTGATTGAACACACATCTGGATCGACATCGAGGCGACGAATGTGGGAAAAGTTGTTCAAGAAATAATTGAATTAAAGTGAAATGAAATTAAAAATGTTTTTACTGGTCCCCTGTTGAGCCTACAGTCTTGTAGTTTCTACCAGATTGCCTGAAACCCTTCCTAGTTGAGGCCCAATTTCATTGCCCAGACTGTAGCACCACACGAAGAGCACCACACGAAGAGTGTTGCTCCTGGTCCCGTGTTGACCCTATAGTACTGTAGACGCGACCAGACTGCCTGATACCCTTCTTAGTTGAGGCCCAATTTCATCGGTAATCACACATAAAATGCCTCCCGCAGCTGAACAAAAGACACGCTTCCTCATGAAAACCCAGCTAGACCATTACAAAAGTATAAATAGTTGCGAAGCGCCACTTGTCAGTGACAGCATATTGCCAAAGTCTGTCTGTCACGCTCCGTCGCATCGCGTCACGTCTCTAGAAATAGCCCGCTTTGTTTTAAAAAAAAAACCTTTGGCCCCGACGTGCGACTGTGCGAATCTACAAATGGCCTAGGCACGACGAGGCACACAGAATTTCATCCTTAGAGCTAGAGCTCGCTCGACACACTCGATGCACCAGAAGTCACCTCCACTCAATCTCCTTCATACCGACATCTGGCATGTGAACAGCAACAGAAAAAACCAAAATCTTGCACCATAAATCTCAATTCAGCAGTCAGCTCTCTTCGTTCGCACTTCGTAACCGCTTCGAATCTGGTACTCTCGCGCACGAAGGCACGAGAGGGTAGCCTATTTCGGTTCCAGATCTGTTGCTTCATCTTTCAAAGACCATCAGGACATGACCCCGAAAAGCGGAGGAAAAAAACAAACAGCGATCGTACACAAAATTGAGCGCGAAGAAGAGGAACAAATTAAATCTTCATCGTCATCGCGTTCAGTTCTGTGCATCTGTGTTCATTAAACACTTCACGAAGAAAAAAACAGAAAACAGAACTGCCAACAACAAGAGCAGCAGGAGCAGAAAAGCAAGGAGAAAGATTTTTTTAAATTCCGAGTCAGTGGCTGGGGATCGGAACAGATGTTGGACAGACAATGGAGGTGCAGACAACGATTCCCGAAATAATCGTAAAAAAGAAACGAGGAGAAGGAGGAGGCTGACAAGCACCGCACTGCTCCTGTGCCTACACACGCACACACGGCGGAATAACAAAAAAAAAAAAAAAAAGATGAAAATCACAAGGATCTCCTTCGCAGATAAAGGATCTCGATCCATGAGCCGGTCCCGATCAACAGGCACCAGGTTGTAATCGGTGACGTTATGGAACGAATCGCAGTGCGTAGGGGATTAAGTGGTTCTCTGCTCTATTCCATTGTCTAGGACGCCTAGGCTTTGAAGGGACGACAGTGCGAGAGAAAGTTGTAAAGAATCTATGCGACGGCGACAGATGTTTTGCCACGCTGTTGGACGTGTAGGCAGGGAAAAATAGGCGAAGTACAGGATGCTGTTGCGAGGCTTCTTTCTTCTTTCATACTCGATGTGTTTACGTTCGAGGAAAGAATAAGAGAAATCTGACAAATGTCCCGGGGCAGGACGGATAATGGCATCTTCACGTCGGAAGTAATGTGATTTGCTGCTTTATTCATCGTCCTTGGCGTGAAGGAAGATTAGGAGAAGGAAAGGAAAAAGCGGGAACCCCATTCGGGCCGCAACCACCAGCACGCAGCAGCAACAAGTTTGACTGACACCACGGTCTGTGTGTGTGGTCCAGCGGACATAGCAGTCGCCCATCAAGCAACTGCTTCAGATCAACTCTCTGACAAGCGCCCCTGGCCACAGATGATACATTGTAACGCATTCCCACGATTCAGACGTCGCCGGAATTCAAATTCGAATCCCAAAGCAATCGGTAACCGCCTCGGAAAACCGCAAATGGGTCAATCGAGTGAACCACTTACTGCTGCTGCTCATGGAAGTGTACATTTTGTTCGCCTGTCCTTCGGGGACTATTTCTGGTTCCATTTCTGGTTCCATTACAGCTTGCCGGCTCGTAACATTGAAAATTAAATGAAAATTCATCCTAAACACACCCATTCCGCGCCTTCATCTGCAGAGCTCAGAGAGCTAAAAATCCAGGCCAAAATAATACTCAACACTTGCCTCCCTGAACACAGCGCTCCCAGAGTCCCCGCCACCGCCAATAAGAGGTGAAGTTTGACGGCAAAGAAAAAAAGGGAAAAAGCGAACATTCACAAGTGGAGTCATGCAAAGGAAAGGAGAGGAATAAAAGAAAAAAAAGGTCAACACATAAAGAAGTGGTAATTCCTTCCATTTACTTTTGCTTCCACCTCTTCCGTCTTCCGGAGCGCCCAAGAATCCATCCATGGGATGCAATAAGGAAGCCGTGGCGGATCCTTTCTGTATGTTTGCCAACACACTTGAAACGTGAAGGGAGAGACAAACACACACGCTGAACGAAGAGGAAGACAAGGAGTCGATTTTTGCACTTGATAGCAGAAGCAGCGGAGCAGCTCCTGGAGAGGCAGCGAAAGCTCCTCGGGAAGGACCTGTCTCCTTCAAGATTTCATTTAGCGCACATGCACCAAGAATCGAGCAATCGTCATCTGAAATGGAAGGAATGGGTGTTGCCCTTGGCAAAGTGACAAAGTCCTCTCGCCGAAATCTCCGACACTCGAGTGGAAAGTGGAAACAATATTTCGTCAATTCAACACTTTGCCGGGGACACTTGGGTGTCATTACGGGGACAAGGAACTCTGCAGTGCCCTACAGGTTCGGGTCCACCACGGGACAAGGGAATAGAATTACACGACATTGCTAGTGAATAGATGAGCGAGGGTGAATCGCCACACACAGCACAGCACAGCTGGTGCGGAACAAAAACGAAAAAGGGCCTAGCTTCCTGTTTATTCTTCGTCGCCCTTCCTACGCTCGCAGTCACCTGCAAGGAGCCCAGCGAGACAAGTTGTAGACATTGCTAAACACATGATACATGACCCCATGTAAAGGAAAGCCTACTCCATAAGTCCCTGAGCACACATCGGATGAAATTGGAGAAGCCAACAAGTTCATAACCTTAAATGTGCACTGTGCCTGGCTGAGTGTTTGTCCGGCTAGTTGACAGCAAAACTGTCATTGAACTCATCTCTGCAGCCGGCCGAGTGACGTGTGAATTCAGAGAACAAACAGAATTTAAAAAAAAAAAGAAAAAAAAAAATAGTGTACATACCCGTAGAGCAGGGCTGCACCAGCTATTCCTCCGCCGCACTGGGCAGTGATGTACATTGCAGCACGCAGGGGCGAGATGATCCGGATGACACACGATGCCAGCGTCACGGCAGGATTAATGTGTGCACCTGTGAGGATGAAAAATGATTTAATAAATGCAAGAGAAATTAGTGAAAGGTGTTTGGGGGGGGGGAATAGCGTCGGCTGACGGAATCAAAGCTGGATCAATCATCAATTGATGAATGATGGAGGAGTGGGGACGGTGGAACGAAAAATCCATTAGAGAGGACACGGTGTCGTCGTTATGTGACACCGTCGACAGAGGAATCTCGAATAATTGTGACCACCATCTGCTCACTTCGCACAAATCCAGTTGTTTTGTGGTCCGAAATCCATGTTTCCCCGTCTTCGCCACAAAATCCGTGATCCGTGCTCGAGTGCATCCAAAAATCAGAAGAAAGAAACACTGACACACAATGGCAGTGCCCAAACCCCGTCAAGTGTTGACCACAGCAACCGCATATTGAGGGACTTGGTGACCATATTGGTCGAAGTGCGCGTTCCGCCTCTGGGCTGGGAAGCACTTGTTGCGCCGCGCGAGAACACACACTCGAACGATGGTGGAAATTAACGTCACGCTTGAAGGATTGCCGTTGAAGAAAGGATCGTCAAGCATACGATTCCGCTTGAAGATAAGTCCAAGCCACGAGGGGGCATTTCTTTTTTGTTTTTGATTCGAAATCATTTCATTTTTTTTTGTGTGCGCACTTGTGAGCTGTTTATTTAAAAGAAAGATTGTTCTGTTTTGCTTATACTCACCAGAAATATTCATGAAACACTGAGTTAGTGTCGCCATTGCCAGTCCAGAGGCGAGTGCTGTTGCCAGAAGGACCGATGATACACTGGCTCCCACGCCGGCACCAGCTGCTGCTCCACAAACAATGAACACATAGAAGAACGATGCCAAACACTCGGAGATTATTGACCTGTAATTGGAGATTAAGAGATCCGTATGAAGGGGGGGTTGTGCAACATTTAAAGCATGCGGGGGAGGATGAGGACTATGGCCAAGCAGTTAGGGAAATAGAAATTGAAATTCTTGAACTGGCTCAATTGGGTTTTGTGATGCATTCCGAAAGAGGCACTTAAAGTCGCTTGAATTCGAAGAACCTTCAAGAGGGCGACATGCACGCCAGGGATGGGGTTTCACAAGAGGGCGATTGCAACACTTTGACTCTGTCATCAGACTTCTCGAATTTCTCCTCAAACAAATATGATCCCTCTCGATGTCAAGACGCAACCTTCAATCGAGTCAATCGTCACATTTGACCTCAAGTCGCTTGACAAACGCATCTCCTCCTCCTCTTGTGATCAGATTCGTAGTCCAGAAGCCGAAGACAACACAACACTCAATTAAACGATGCGTTGCGATGCCAACCATCATCATTCAATATCTCAATTATCGATGACAACCACCACGGAACAGATTGGTAGCGCGTAATCGTCTTTACTGCACACCCCTACCCACGGCCATCGCTGACTCTGCCCCGTTCGATATCATTTGAATTAATTGAATTCGATCCGAATAGGAAAAGAAGAAGGTCAAAGCGATAAGCGACAACTGGGACGGGCAACGGGGGGGATGGAATAGCAGCAGATCCTCTTTCACACTCCTTCCAACCATCCACCCGAATCGAAAGATGTCCAATCGATGTGATAAGTGTGACATCATTGTTTAGGAATAATAATCTTCTACGCGCTCTCCTTTTGCTCCCTCCTGCCCGGTGCTGGTATCAGTTCAAATAACCCATATCGAACTACAAATATTTAAAGAAGCAACACACAGAAAAAAAAAAGACAAGAAATGAAATAAAGAAAATCGAAGAGGCAGACAGAGTGCTTCATCGGAACAGATGTACTCTAGCCACGAAGGTAGATAGGACACGGCACTCGGCGAAGGAGTGGAGTGGAGTGGAGGTGAGTGAGTGAGTGAGAGAGAGAGCGTCCGAGCAGCTGCAATATATCGAAGGAAACACTTTGCCAATCCCAAACATGGTCATTTATCACGGCAACCAGAAGGAGGAGTACGAGGAGGTAAATTTTTTTGTTGTTTCCTTTCTCTTCTTATCCAATTTTTTTACACAAAAAGTCACGAAGGACGGCGCGGAGGGGGTTTTAATGTGCTTCACGGCTCAGTTATTAAGAAAAGGAGACTGTGGCCGCCTGCGTGAGCTATGATACAACAAACAATAGGAGCTGTCACACAATTGACTCTCGGCAAAGACCGTTCGGAGATTTCGAGTCACCCTTTGTGCGCGCTTCTTGGGTCTTGGGACACAGTCGACGGATCGAATCGGAGTGTCTTTTGTTTTATTGAAGCCACTGTTTTCTTTGAGGTCATCTATTCACTGTGGTATTTGTGTCGCATGCACGGGGCTTGCTTGGCTCTCCTCCGATCGGGGATCCTATTATGCCGATGATGCAGCTGATTTTCGCTGATGTGACAAAGTGTGAATTGGCGCCAACGGCGACTGTTGTTCTGGGAATATTCTTCAGCTGTCGATTGAGGCTTAAATCGGGAGCTGGGAGGGGGGGACTTCTGAGTGATGTGACGTAAGTCGAATTGGGAGAGGAATTGTGTTGACTCTTGCGCAGTACGAGATTGGCGCGATCACAAATTTTTTGAAGAAATACTCGACAGTTGGACGGTCTAGCATTCGTTTGGAATCGTCGAGAGGCTGAATCTGAGCGGAGTCTGTTGTAAATCTGTTGCCTTCACTAGGAAGCACGCTTCTGATTTCATGGGCAATGTAGGGAGCATAGCCTCTGCTCTGTCTATCGAAGACGGGGAAAGAAGCACTTCTTTAGCTGAAACCAAGGCAACCAAGATTTTAAAACAAGTCTTACAAAGAAGAAGTTGTGAAACCTGATCTGCTGGAGGTCCTACAAGGAAGAAGTTCTGAAACATGTTCGGCTGGAGGTCCTACAAGGAAGAAGTTCTGAAACATGTTCGGTTGGAGGTCCTGCAAGGAAGAAGTTCTGAAACATGACAGCCGGAAGACATTGCCGCAAATGACTTCTGATCGCAACGACGAAAAGGGCGATCAAAGGAGCAGTGCTTCAAAAACTAGTTCGTCGCAACTAAGTAGAGAAGGCCATCACAATTGGTCCACACGGGGCTAAGTGAGACGTCCTCCTGCGCGTCTATCCACGATCCTAAGTAGAGAAGGCAACTGAATCCACCTCAAAATTGAGACAATATGCGTTCGAAAGATAGGGAGACAGCCGATTGGTATAACAACCAGCCAGACAGCCACTTTAACCTAGCATAGGACAGCAGGCAGTCATCGTTGCTGTTCAAGGAAGCATTCAGCCAGGAGCTTCAGAGCAAAGACCTCAAACTGAATCGAAGAACGAAACAACGATCCCCAGAAGTAAGGGGAAGAAATCACGGTTCGTCGAACTCACAGACTTTGTGCCAAAGCGTTGAACTTACAAAAGGCAGGAATTTCCCTCGACACAGAGGATTTGATTTTGGAAGGAGTGTCAAGCCCTAGCTGAGAAACGTTCCCAGAATTCTTTGAAGATCTCTAGTCAACACTGATTTTAAGCAAACTTATTTAAACATGAGAGGACTCCTGACAAACCACACAAAATTCAAAATATCCTAAATAAATGTAAAGGAAAATGTACAAACCTCCAAAACTCGAGTGTTCGAATTTCCGCATGCATGCTCCTCTTTTGCGTTAGAGTGCTCGATAGACGTGCACTTATCGACGGATGTCCATTCGTGTCCTTCCGCATCGCCTCCAATCTCTCGAACAACGTGACGATGTGATAGTCGATATTCTGATCAAGAGGCGAGTGTAAACTTTCGTCGGCCATCGTAGACTTCATAGACTCCAGTAACCAGCAAAAAAAAAAAAAAAACGATTCCAAACGCAAGAACAACGAATTTAAGTCACAATACAAAAAAAAACAAGAGCTGCTCGACGATAAATTAATGTTTCACTACAAAATGTCCCACTTCAAGTTCTCATAGTTTTCCAAACCTCAGAAATGTGGTACGCAAAAAAAAAAGCCGCAAAAACTAAAATCTGAACACGATCACACAGCCGATACCAGATACCAGGGACAGCCGGCACTCGCGATGTATTAAATTGAGTTAAATTGGATTTAATTGGCGACAGTTGATTTCACTGGATTTTCTCTCTTTCTGCTCCGCGCTCTGTGTGTGTGCACCCCTCAAGGTTGTTTGATCACAACTGACGTGTGGATCTGAATGCGATTGCCTTCCACAAAATAAAAGGGCGCCCTGCAGTTTTCGGTTGAAGTGAACAAACAACAAAAAAAATCAGGAAAATAATAATCACTCAAGTCGAACCGATTTCGCTGGTGCACTACCAGACGTCCTATCTCAACCGATTAACGAAACCGAATGCTCGTCTAAGACACGAATGAACCAGACACAACCACTACCGATGATGGCACAGGGAATCCACCACCACCAGCGCGGCACAAAATTCAATTCACCATGCGAACGCGGTGTGTGGGAGCGAACGAGACGAGACGTGCAGGTGGGGAACGACTGGGAATGGAGAACCAAAACAAAACCCACCCTCTCGCGTGTGGAATTTGTGCACCGGCTGCACCACGATGGTTCGAAAGAGCACTCACTCTCACACACACACGCACGCAGTGGTGAGTTGAGTGGATGGATGGAGGGAGAGGGAAGAGTCGGTGTGTGTGCACTTGATGGGACGGGGAACAAGTGCGCTATGCTCTTGTATTACTCTCCCTCGGCGGCGATGTTTGCCGTGATTTTCGATGTTGATTGGCTGCCAACGGGATGATGGTGGATGGTGCAGCGTTGGCAACCCTCTGCTTTTCGATGTTCCAGTTTCATGCGGTCTCTGGGCATTTTTGATTGGGGAAGGTTTGCAGAGGGGTATTGTTTAAGTCATCATTTGATACCATTCGGTGGTGAGACATTTGAATTTTAAATGGCTGAGGTGAGCTCGTTGACTACGTCGAAAGGGGGCGAATTTTTGGAAGAAAGAGTAGAGACCTGCCGGGCTGGACATGGATTGACTGAGAAGATGTCCGATTGAATGGGGAAACATTACGGATTGGGTCCTCGAGTGGATTACTAGTCAGTTAACTGCCTGGGATGTGAAGGTGTGCCGCGGAAGGTCTTCCTTGGATCCATAATTGCTGTGATTTCTAGTGTCTGCGTTGGGTTAGGTGGTAGTACAGAGTGGCTGACTGCTGATTAGTAGAAGTCACACTTCACACTAGCTTCTGTGGAAGAGCATTCTTTGGCGTTGATTAATCGTAACATCATCCAGACTGAGTGCACCAATCCTCCAATTAAAACTTACAATAAGAGCTGCAGCAGGCATCTACGATGTGGCCGTTTTAGCCGTCATCTCTTGGAGTTTTGCAGACAATCTGAGCCTGTGATCACAGAAGAGCACTGTAACTTCAGTCAGAATGTAAAATGGACGTTGATTTATGCCGTGTTCAAGATGGTCAGAGAGTCTGAGTCGGATTCTGTTGTCAATCTCTTGTCTCCACTTGTGGGCTTCAGTCGGAATGTAAAATCGACGTCGATTTCTGCCGTGTTCAAGATGGTCAGAGAGTCTGAGTCGGATTCTGTTGTCAATCTCTTGTCTCCACTTGTGGGCGGCCTCCTTAAACCATGAACGTCTTCCGTTTTGGTGGCCAACTGGAGTCGGAGTTGAAGATTCTTCAGGACGGAACCAAGTCTATGGGGTGTACATTCCCCAGGAAGGCAGAAGGAAGTGGAAGAAGTAAGAATTGGAAGAATCAATAGAAGGCGGTTATGTTTAAGGTCGCGCAAGAGTGGAGACAAGAGACAACGCACGCAAGTGGAGAAGGACATTTACACACTTGCCATGCGAAATAGGAGACAACTAGGAAGCAGCAGTTTTGTCTGGAGAGGCTTCTTGGTTGAAGCTCAGGTCCACCTCTGTTGTCTGGTCACCACCGACTGTAGCGCCAGTCTAGGAAGAAGAATTTTAAAAATGTGAGACAACCCATTCTAGACTTGTTGAATAAGTAGGTAAACTCCTCTTCTGAAGTTTCCTGGATCGAATCCTGGCACAAACAGCTTTCATATTCCACGGCACAACCTCCCCCAAGTCAGTCACAATTCAGAGGCGACCTGATTGTGTTGGCGGCGAGCGACAAATCGAACCCACAATGGAAATAGTCGCCACAGATGCCCGCCCGGTTCGATAAAAAAAGAATTAGATGAACTGGTCGTTCGTAGAAACATCTGCCCCTCGCGCAACGTCCATATCTGCTCCGACAGCACCTTGACTTCACTTGATTGTATTGACTTAAGAATGAACTCGCAGCAGCCTCATTTTTAAAGAAAACAAATCCAAACAGTCCAAGCACACATGCCTGGCATCATATTCATCAGTAGGGCAACTCCCGCAATTAAATTTACAACTCCACTCGTCAAAGATTTTCCACATTTTCCGCAAAAAGAAATACCAGTTGTGTGCATCGCCCAGCATATGTATGTACGAGGAATATCCCAGCGCTGCTCGGTGCTTGTGTGAAAACCAACATGTGCCACATAACCCTCGTGCGATGCGCACGAGACACAACCAAAACTTGTCGCAAGGTCGACCTTTCATGTCGCTGATGGTGTTCTCGGACAAAGTACGACGACTTCAGTGAAAAATCTTTGAATGATAATGTAATTAATTTGCATCAGAGATTCACACGCAAATGCAAACGCACACCCATGTGCATGGAATTAAATGTGAAAGGGTTGAACGATGTGCCTGGGCAGTGGTGCAAGGGTTGATGCGGATAATGGTGGCGGATGTGAAGCACATTTGACAATTGGTTTGGAGGAATGATAGGAGGACGGAGAAAGGAAGTGATGCGATGAAGCTGGGAGAGAATCTCAAGCGAGGATGTGTACGTCAAGTCCTCGGAAAGACGGAGTGGAGGCCTGCAGAGATCTGGAAAATGCCGGACGAGCACTCTTCAGCGTTGATTCACCGTAACATCGGTCGCATAGCAGCCAGAATGAATGCAACGATTGTCCAATTAAACCTACAACCAGAGCTGCATTCTTCAAGCAGGCTTTTACGACGTGCTTGCATATGCCGTCACCTCTTGGAGTTTGGCGGACAATCAGAGCCTGTGGTCATAGAATAGCACTTTAACTTCAGTCAGAGTGTAAAATCGACGTCGATTTCTGCCGCATTCAAGATGGTCAGAGAGTCTGAGTTGGATTCTGATGTAAATCTCTTCTTTCCACTTGTGTTTGCTGCTTTAACTGACGCACAAGACTTACTTACTTACTTAAGGTGGCGCTACAGTCCGAGGTGGACCTGGGCGCACAAGCACATAGAGGTTAATCTTTTCGAGCTGAAAATAAAACTAGTAAAGGTTTCGGTCGGTCGCCAATAAGACTGATTTGTATCCCTCCCAGTCTTCTTTCAACTCGAAGCACATCCATTCAACAACCAAGGAGAACTCGATAAAGTGCTGCTTCCACCCTCCAAGCCACACATTCAACTATCCGCATATGGATTTCGGTGTCACGAGCAAAAGGGTTCTACACAAGGCAGTTAATGAATGCCTGACCTAACGACCGTATGACCACAATTATAACCGACATTTCGAACAGAGAAACCGAGAAAAAAAAAAAACAGAAATCTCTGCAACTACGGAAGAGATGTCACAATGGGGAGGGATGGGCATGTCAGGTTCCATGCGCGTATCAATTCCGTGTGCCAGGGAAAGGGTTAACAGCGACCAGAGTGTAAATGAGGCAACATTTATCAAAATTTTGATTCCTTTGTCTGCGAAAGGGTTGGCGAAAGGAACACGCCAAGTTGCAGTGGAGTGGGTGAGGTGTGGGTAATCTGCATAATTGTCATTTGATGTAGAGCGAGGCGTTATCCGGAAACAGGTTTGAGACAGTTGTTGTTGTTTTTTTTTTTTTGATTGCAAGCGGGCAGGTGCAGCACTTGAATTGACGATCAATGGAGGGCTGTTTGCTGACGGGGAAGATGAGGAAATAGAAAAAAGTTGCAAGCGAGATTAGCTGTAGTCAACGGGGAGAGCGATGGGAACGCGAGGTAGTGAATGAATGCCACCTGAAAGGAGGATATGGCGGTGGGTTTGGAAAAAGCACACCAGAATGTGGTGGTGGCAAAAAGGCAACGACACCGCGACCAGGATTGATCTATTCTATCGGAGGGTTGGAGTTATCACAAAAGACGTACTACTTCCCTCATGAAAGCTAGTAAGTCTTTAGTAGTGGAGTCTTTTAAAACCAATGAAGTGAGTATATCTCCTTATGGAAGGTACGTTTCCTTAACCATTTTAGTGGCTGACATTAGCACAAAATGTGCTCAGAAGTTTCATCCTCTTCGAGGCAAAGCCGACAGACCTTGTCTTGACACATGTTTAAATAAGGTGGTAGTTCAGGCCTGTAAGAAAGCTTGTTAGCGTAATCTTATGTTTTCCTTGTTAAGACTGAGTATTTCCTTATATGGCCTGATTAAACGTTTGGATACATCGTTGGTCCTATTTGCGTTGATGGTCTTTGGAGAAGAAGATTCAACCATGAACTATACGGGCTGTACAGCGACATGAGCCCTGTGAGGCGTCTACGGATTCAATGCCTAAGATGGCATTGCATCCGTAGACGCCCACGGAAACGATGGAGCACACAAGGAGAGAGACCTCAAGAGAAGAGAAGGACCTCAACCAACTTGGCGCGCGAAATTGGAGCCAGCTGGCTAAAGATCGTTCCAGCTAGAGAAGCTTGTTGGTTGAAGCCCAGGTCCACCCCGAACTGTAGCGCCACTAGAAGAAGAAGAAGAAACGTTTGGTTTGCTTAAGACCATGACCATGTGTCCACTGGTCTGGGCAAAGTTTGTTTTTCCATTCGTTAATCAGAGTTGTGACTGCTGTCCAATTGACATTACACCACGGTTCAGAACCGATGAATGCAGATTCCGAGCCAGCCCTCGCGAGCTCATCTGCGGATTCGTTGCCTGCAATTCCCCTGTGTCCAGGGACCCAGTCGAGCTTCACTTTGTTGTGCCTGGCAAGGGATTGCCGAGCGTCATAGCAACATTTGACTGTTTTGGAGTCCAAAAGGTTAGACCAGAGTGCCTTTAGTGCTACTTGACTGTCTGAGAATATCAGTGTATTAGCCTTGTCTGGCGCAGTTCTCGATGGCGTTTCCATTTGAAACACTGTACGATACGACCCCATTGGTACGGAGGTCCTTGTGTTGGGTCCAAAGACTCCTGCTCCCACTCCCGTCTGTGTACCATACCAGACTTCTGGCGTCTTGTGCTGGGACACCACTGGACCAGCTTGCGATGCTCAGCTCATAGACGTATTCACAGTCCTTGGAGTGTCGGAGTCATTTTGGTCATCTTGGTCGAAGTAGTAAACTTTTGCAAAAGATCCTTCTTAGATGCACAAATTCTGAGCCTTCTATCGTCGCCCATTTGACACGAACTTTCTCAGAAGGACACGCAAACCCACATATTTTTCAAAGAAGACTTAAACATCAACCGCATCAGTGAAAAACCCTTCTTTTACCAATAATTTTCCACACGACTACGAGTCCCACAATTAACCGCCTCTACTGTACTCCACAAGCATCGCACATCATCGCGTCGCCACACATTTCTTCCTTCTCCAAAAAGAGACAACCCTATCCACCGCCAGCGAGGAAAGTAGAAAAGAATCGAAACACATTCAACAACTGCATTCGTTCCTCATCTCGCATCGGGCTCACTTCACAACGCAAATCGCTTTCGTTCCGCCAAGTGGCACAAAGAAGAGGAAAAAAGTTTAAAAGAAAAAAAAAAACCTGTCCCAACGTCTCACACCACCAGCCGCCCCTTTCAAGTGCAAGTGAAATAAATAATTTCGTGAAAATGTTCCGTGTTGGCACAACTCTAGTGAAATCCACAAGGAATCTCACCGTGAACGAGCTGCGAAGGTAAGAGCCGATTTATGATTCAGTTACACAGTGCAAGTGATCGAAGCCTAATTTCGCCACTGTATCCCACCGAATTGTCCTTGGGCGTGTAAAAATAGTTCAAGTTTGTGTTGCTTTCGTCGACCTTTGCACCTTAAATTTAAATTTTGTTTACCATCTACGAGTGAAAATGATTTCTGACATATGGGCTAGGTTCCAAAGCAGATATACGATGCCTACGATGACAAAGTCGTTTCGTTTGATAACGAAAACCGAAAACAACAACAATTGTATTCGATTAGATTGCACACAGCCCACATAGCACAGCAAACTGGCTTCTCTGTGGAAACGAGGGTTCAAAGTCCACAAAACACATCTGATGGTGCCTCGAAAACAAGCTTTCATTCGTCTGAAGCACGTCACAGTGGTTGTGGCCAAAAAGGCCCAGATATCAGACACTGCTTTTGGTTACCAACAGACCAGTGCGAGAGAGAGATCTCGATTGCGATCTCAATGGGGGCTCGATTAAGAGTGCTGGCCTTTGGAACCTCTGCTGTGTTCATTCGAATTCCTCTCGCAACCATCGAGATCGACAAAATTGCGAAGTTGTTGTGTCATTGGTTGGATTGAGGGAGTTTCCTTGGGTTTTCAATGAGTTCGAGTGATATTTTTTTAGTGGCATCCGCAGAAACAGATGACGATAGTGGAGCAAAGTCCAAATGGAGTGTCTGTTCGTTCAACTGAACGCAATTAACTTCGCCACACACTGTCGAGCGAGCTTGTGCAAATTGATGGCAATTTGTTGTGTTGTTGAGTTTACCGAGAAGAGCTTTACGTAATGACCTTTGATAGAGGAATGCTGGACATAATCAGTGGATGTGGATTCTGGGGTATTTCGCTTCCATGTGAGAATGAGTTGACGTATTTTTTTTTACCGGGAAACTGATGCATTTGCATTTTTGTTTGCTTTGAAATGAGCTCGACGGATCTGGACATCAGGTGACGGATCGCTTTGTCTGATATGGGTGACTGGCGGTTGTGTTTGATTGTTCCACGAAATCGTGTTGAAGCCAATGACGGATGTTGAGAAACGGGTTTTCTCATCGTCACGACGAATAACAAGCACAATCAAATGGCGCCGTGACACGGGAACTTTGTTTTTAAACTAACTGCGCTCTTTTATTGTTCCTCTTCGAAGTGCAATTGTTTGATTGACAGTTCGCGATGTTGAAACTGCATTTGCCTCGTTCGTACATCTCTCTTATGCTTCATCTGACGTCCAGCTTGCTCAGCATACGACAAAACAACGCCAACTGTCAAAAGAGGTCGCTGGCTTCCTTGTAATTCTTAAACTCATTCGTTAACCCGATCAAAACTGGTATTAGCACACAATGTCGTGCTGTCAGATCTCAGGCATCCAGGTCTCCATCAGACGACTCTCATGACACGTGAGCAGTGAGACGAACGTCCGCTCGTTTTGTCAGTTGACACCCACGTCGTGTATCCAGTTCTGTGTAACGAGAGCCGAAGGATGTGTGAAGATAACACCACTTCAGATAAGAGCTTTGCATTGTCGCACCTGTCACGTGACAGATCGAAGGGCAATGACCATGCAGACAAACAGCGGAACATATTCATGAGATCGGCGTTTCAAGTAAGGGGCTGCTGTCACAGAATCTATGAAAGGATTGATAACTTGTCACGTCATTGCACACATTTCAACCTTCGCACTCATCGAATAGAAGTTCTGATCTTCGCCCGAAGCCATTCCAACTCAAATCTCCTTCTTCACCGGTAAACCAGCGTTCAGCCTTTCCAATCACAGTGATTAGGGCGCCGAAAATAGCCTTGTTTGTTGTAGAATACATTCGTTATCTCTTGATTACGAAAACTAATATAACCATCTTATCAGCACCACACGGCGAAGGTTATCACTTATCGCAGAGCGCATAACTATTTACAAATCAGAACAACACGTAATATCAAACCTAACTTATTTGTTTTCTCACTCTCTCCCTCTCCCCCCTTCCCACAGATGCCTCGCTTCAGCCGCCCAGGCGCAGCCCAAGCAAAAATCCACGGAACCGGCGAATGACAAAAACCGCCCGAACATGTCGTTCATGGCGAACATCTTCCGCGGACAAGTTGAGTCATCACAGGTCTTCCCCTACCCGGACGTCCTCAGTGCCGAGCAGAAGGAGTTCACCAACAGCCTGATCGATCCTTTCGAGAGATTCTTCTTGGTAAGTCGCAACTTAACTCTCCACCTGGTTTGGTTACCATCTCATGTGCATTCCCCTGCAGGAAGTGAACGACGCTGCTCGTAACGACGCCAATGCCAAAATCGACGATGTCACTCTGAACAAACTGTGGGAGCTGGGTGCTTTTGGCATTCAAGTCCCGTCGGAATTTGGCGGTCTGGGCTTGAGCAACACCCAATACGGACGTCTGTGTGAAATTGTTGGCGCCTACGACTTGGGATTGGGCATCACAATCGGTGCACATCAAAGTATCGGCTTCAAGGGCATCCTCTTGTTCGGCACAAAGGAACAGCGGGAGAAATACCTGCCCAAGGTGGCTGGAGAGCAAGTCTACGCTGCATTCGCACTCACTGAGCCCAGTTCGGGATCTGATGCTGGTTCAATCAGGTCGAGAGCTGTGAAGAGTGCCGATGGCAAGCATTACATTCTGAATGGATCGAAAATCTGGATCTCGAACGGAGGCATTGCCGAAATCATGACCGTGTTCGCACAAACCGAACAAGTGGACCCAAAGACCGGGGAAAAGAAGGACAAGGTGACAGCATTCATTGTGGAGCGTGGATTCGGCGGCGTCACCAATGGTCCGCCGGAGAACAAAATGGGCATCAAGTGCTCGAACACAGCCGAGGTGTACTTTGAAGACGTCAAGATTCCGATTGAGAACGTTCTCGGAGGTGAAGGCGAAGGTTTCAAGGTTGCCATGAACATCCTGAACAACGGACGCTTCGGAATGGGCGCCACCCTCTCCGGAACAATGAAGCATTGCATCAAGAAGGCCACCGAACACGCCAACAACCGCCTGCAGTTCGGAAAGAAAATCAAGGACTTCGGTGCCATCCAGGAGAAACTGGCTCGCATGACCATGTTCCAGTATGCCACCGAGTCGATGGCCTACTCAATTGCCCAGAACATGGATGCCGGCAGTTTGGACTACCACCTGGAGGCGGCCATTTCAAAGGTCTTCGGTTCCGAGTCTGCCTGGTTCGTGTGCGACGAGGCGATACAAATTCTCGGCGGAATGGGTTTCATGAAGGACACCGGACTGGAACGCATCATGCGTGATTTGAGGATTTTCCGCATCTTCGAAGGCACCAACGACATTCTGCGACTATTCGTGGCCCTCACGGGCATTCAGTACGCGGGCTCGCACTTGAAGGAACTGCAGCGAGCTTTCAAGAACCCGGCCGCAAACCTGGGATTGATCTTCAAGGAATCGTCGCGTAGGGCAGCTCGTACCGTCGGCTTGGGTGGCACTGACCTCAGTTCATACGTGTACCCCGAACTGCAGCCGTATGCTAAGCAGACCGCGGAATGCGTCGACTTGTTCGGACAGACTGTTGAGGCCCTGCTGATCAAATACGGCAAGAACATCGTGAACGAGCAGTTCATCCTGACACGTCTGGCTGATGCCGCCATCGACATCTATGCCAGCGTGGTCACGCAGTCTCGCGCAACCAGGGCGGCAAATATGAATCTACCCACAGCCGAACACGAACTGATGATTACCAAGGCTTGGGCTCTGGAGGTGAGTAACAAATTGGGGGCGAAGCTAGTTCCATATAAATGACACTCTGCTCCTTTCGTTTCAGGCCTCCGATCGGTGCCGCAAGAACCTGCTGAAGACCACCGACAGTCAGCATTTGGAGCTGTACCGAAAGATGGGAGCTATTGCGAGGACCGTCTGCGACAACGACTGTGTCCACACAACACACGTCGTAGACCAATAAGTGCTCTGACCATCACCCGTCATCCGCGATTGACTTCGCTAGCGAATTCATATATTTTTAAGGACTAAGTGTTTCTGTTTTATATCTAGAAATAAATGTTAATAGTTTTGTAACTGATTGCGAAGTTTCTCGCGCATGTCCTGCGTGACTTTGAACGCAGCACCGTGTCCTGGAATGATCCAATCCGCAGTTTCGCACACTTTCAGTCGATTTTCGGCTTGTGCCTTCTCGTCTTCACTGCCAGCGTCGATCCATATCGACGGATCATCGATGTCCTCCACTTTTTCGAAGAGATCACCAACAATGGCCACCTCCGTGCCAAGATTTGCGTTGTTCACAATCACGGAGCAGCAAGTCAGTGTGTGTCCCGGTGTCTTTATTATTCGCACATCATCGTCCAGTGGAAATGGATCTGAAAGCAGAACTTTCATCCAACTTTTTCCCCAACTCCCTCGGCCGTCACTTACTCGGCATGCTGTTCATGTATTTATCCTTATTCGACCAACTGTTGCCGACTATGTGATAGTCGGCGTTGAGAAAGAGATTGTTGTTCCCCGTGTGATCAGAGTGTCCATGGGTGGACACAACTGCCGTGATGTCTCCTGGCTGCACACAGTGTTTGGATAGTGCTGAAATGACGCCCCATTGATGAGAGTGCGAGCTCCTTGATGTGATATACATTACCGTCCAAGATTCGTGGACCATCCCACGGTGTCATGGTGTCGACAATAACAGTGTGTCCACGTCGTGCCTTGATTAGGGTACAGGTGCAATTGGCGCGTGTGAAAGTGTCCGGACTCGCACTGTCTTCCTTGGAATAGCCCTCGAAGAGAACTATTATTTCGTTTTTTTCTGACATCTTATGTGGCTGTCGGCGTTCGCAGCTGTTATGTTTAATTTATGATTAAACGATTAAATATAATAGATTTAATTATTGTTTGAGAGATAGTGAACTGCTGCTGGTTAATTGTTTGACAGATGCAGTGATGCCAAATTTCGGGTTTAGTATTTGATGATTTGGTGAAAGTACTAGATTTGAGTGGGGCGTGTTTGTTTTTAAATAAGCTGGGGAAATGGACGTTTTTATTGGAGTGGAAGAAGGATTTTTTTATATGTAGCATGCTGAGAAACTAGGCTCGGGCCCTCTACGGGATGTAGCGCCACACATATTTTTATTATGAGAAAAAAACAAACCTGTCATTATATACAAGACAAAAAGCTCTTACTTCCGTTAAAATAGAACTAGAATTAGTTTACCAACATCAACTCTCATTTTATGTGAAATTCCAATTCAGACTCCAAATCCGTCATCAGTCAGATTAAGACGCCACATCTTTAAATGTCGCTACGTTCCACCCACACTCCATAAGTCGATCAACTCCCACGTACCGCCACATTCTAAATCACTCATCAGGTGCGCACACATATCCCCCATCGACTCAATCAGATGTTCCGAAAGAAAGAAAAAGAAATTAAAAGTTCTCGAGAAATAAGTAAAAAAAAATAATGCCCCCTCCTACGTACTTTCATCGGCACCCACATCCGCATATATAAACAATTCAAAGATCACTTGTTTTCACTACATTCACTAGATGGTTGAGTCGTTTTCGAATTCCTTTGATATTCGCTAGACACCACGAGAGCTAGTCCCATATTCCGCGAACACGTTTTCACGTCTTTTTTGTTCGGTTTCCTTTTGCAATTCTGTGGTTTTGTTAAAGTACATTTTTTTTTTTTGTGAACATAAGTTCAAATCATAAGCATGCTGTCCCGCACAGCAAGGAGTATCGCAGCAGCAATTGAAGTCGCTGTGCTTACGTTCAAAAATTTGGCTAACATCCAAAACCACAGCGTAAGTGTTGTACATGTCAGACGGTATCCACTGATCGATGCTTTCGGCTTCGGTCCGCAGCGGTTTGTGCGACCGGAACTGTTGATTCTATTTCTACAGACTGCTGTTTGCTTGTTGCGATTTTTCTTCGGGTTCTTGCCGCCACGCAGACACAATTACTAACATTTCTTGTTTATTGGTATTGGCTCGCTATTGAAGATTTCTCACAGAACGCAGTATGCGCGATTGTTTTAATGGCAGTGTGCTGGATTTTCAAAACTTTTCGCATTCAATTACGTTAAGTATCGTTTCATCTTTGTTTGCAAACACTGTTGGCTTCTGTGGATGACTGTTTGTGTTGTGTCTAAAGAATAGACCTTTCTACGGAACGAGTTTCGGTTGTTCTGACCGACATTTCTATTTTCGGCCGCCTAAGATCGCCGAGAGATCCATAAGACGACCGCGCATCGCCAAGCTTCCTGCATTCCACGAGAGAATTTTCCAACACGTGCGAATTGTCCAAACCGCCCCGGTATGACGTAAACAATGCAGCTGTCACTCGGATCCGTACAATTGCGTCAATGAAATTCCATTACCGCGTGAAATTAATTTCGTTTCCCGTGAAACCACACACGAACAGTTTACAAATCAATCAAAAAATTTGCGCCGCCAACCCACATATGTAGTAAACCAGCCGCCGATCTTAGTTCAAACTAAACACTTTACGACAAAAGCCGTCGCGATTGCATGGTCGGTCGCATTCCAGAGGATCGCTGTAAAATTCAAATGGACCTGGTCTGTTTGCTTTACATGCTTTCAACTCAAAATAAACAATAAAACATCAAGTTATCTGCAGGCAGAGAGAGAGAGAGAAACCGAAGCGAGCGAGCGAGCGAACGCACGAGAAACATCTCAAAATTCCACGGTGTTCTATTCTAGAGTCTTGAAAACGACGTAAACCCGTACCGTGGCCGACTCTCGAGGAGGAACTTTTCAGTTGAATCTATAATGTGGATACGTTCGGTTCGGTCTTCTTACAACAGCGTCCTCGTTCGTGCCGTACCAATACCAAGTGTCTAGGGAACGGGTGCTGTGCGGCAGAAGGAAGCACTTAAGTTTAAAATTAGCCATCCGGAGGAACACTTTTCTGTCTTGTTTCTTTCTTTTGGTTGTTGGTATTCAACCCGAATTCTGTTCTCTCTCGCCGTGTCGTTTCATTGACGTCGCGTCGATTCGGAAAGAAATGAACAAAAAAAGAGTTCTCATCACACGAATGTTTTGCATTTAAAAATCGATTTTTCGAGCAAAAGTCCCACAGACGACGTCTCCAATAAAGAAGTTTTCGAATTTCAACCTCTCGACGGATTTGAAAAAAATAAAAAAATAAAAAACGTGAAAATCTGTGAAATCCAGTGCCAGTGCCCGTGTCAGTTGGTGTGCTATTTTTAAAGAATAGAAAAACGAAACGAAAATTTACAGTCTCGAAGCAGATCACAGGGAATCGGTTTTATGATCGAAAAGTTAATCGAAAAGTCATTTGAAAAAAATCAAAAAAAAAAAAAAAAAAACCCCGTGAAAACGTGTGTGGCTTGCGTGCGTGTAAAGATTGAGGAAAAACTTTAAGTGTTCAAAAACCCAGTTTCGAAGGAAAAGCGAATACATTTCGAGTGATCATTCGGTTCCTTGCTGTAGCCAAATTTATCCACACGTAAATGTTACGCAACCGTATTGCTCGACTGTGGAGTACCAGATCGAAATCATCTATACCCTGATACTTTGAGGTGCGCAGACATCGTTGTCGTTGTCGTTGTTTGTTCACAGTTTTGGCCAGCCGACGACACGATCCATTCCCGCAGCAGCTCGCCCAGTCGGAACGCACAGCTTGCAATTGTAAGTGCGAAACATGTTGCGGTTGTCAGATGAGAAAAATTAGGCGACAGGCATTTGGCCGAAAATTGGGTTATTCTTTAAAAAAATCGACCGTTTCATTCTATTTTCTTTTTGATTATTCTTGGCAGACAGTCGGACACTTCATCTGGCTGTGTGTTAATTACAGGTTATTCGAGTTCGAAAAATAAATATGGTTGCAGTTTCGAAAACGACGGCACATCAGACACTGAGCAAGAAAACATGCGCCGAATGTGATTGTTTTTTTCGTGCGCAGAATTCATGCGGAGAACGGGCACGTTTTCGAGATCGATCCCCGACCGCTGTGCATGACAAGGATGGAAAGTTGCGGTTATGATTGGTTTTCGAAATTCAGTTTTTCTGTTACTGGCTCGGCTAGAGTGATTTTTTTTTTGTTTTTTTTCGGGCGGGGGAGGGGCGGGTGGGGTGCTTTTCGAGTTGATGTATTTAAGTTTTCATCTTGGGAGATATCTTGAAATTGTCTTGTGCAAATTCTTGGCACGCAGACAAGAGATTTTGACAGATTGCGGCGCCTAGGGAATGGGATTTTAATTAGACCAGTCAAGGAGAGACTGTCTGTGGGGTGTGGTGTTAGTTGCGGGGGGAGAATAGGGCAGAGTTGGAATGCAGTATTAATTGAAACAGTATCCCGAAGCGAGGTGACGACAGTGAGGAATGCCCGAGCACGCCCTTGAATATCAGATTTAAATATTTACTTTCGCTGAAAGAAACTTGTAGACTACTCGAAGGTGAAGGATTGCGCTGCTTGCTGTGGCCGAGATTCGACTGAAGTCTGAAAGGGTGTTACTCATAGACTAGATCAGAATTGAAATAATGACATATTCATAGACGGTCCTCCCTTCGTGAGGCTGAGTGTATAAATAGGCTGTCCTCTTTGAAGAATAGGGTGAGTCAGGCTGTAACTTCCGTTTTTTCCTTTGCACATCATTTTTCGGAGTCTTCGAACGCAGTGAAACTCAGGTCTGCAAATTTAATAGGTCCTTGCTACGTTGTAATGGTGTGTGGTGCAAATGTAATTCGAACTCGAATTTTTTGCTCGCCATATTTTGGCATTCCCCTCAATTTTCCATACAAAAAGCCATCCTCTACGTCGAACTCCAACTAACTTGAACTAATGCTGATATCAATTCGACTTAAAGGGAGGCGACTGTACCAAATTGTTTAGTTTAATCCTCAGTTTGGCACTTTTCTGTCGACAGTAACGACAAAGCACGGTACCCAAATGTTGCAAGAGCGTTGAAACCTACTCACACCATCTGGGGTGTTTGAGGGAATTTGCAAGCTATAGTTCTTGGCACCATCCATTGACAATATTTCGCATAACTATTGTAGATTCCGTGCCACTCTTCAAGCTCGCCCTGGTTCCTCCCATCTGCTTGAAGGCAATAGCAGACCAAACGCCAGTAGCTGCTAAAGTCGTCCTTTTATCGATCAATTCTCAAAAGACTACGAATTCATAAGACGAACCATGGCATATCTCTAAAATCAGATAAACCACAATCTGGTCTTAAAAATTTGAAACCAGCACAGCAGAGAAGACATCACAGAGGGGTGCCGAGAATTAAACGTGATTGAAGCAAGGCAGTCATTGAATGCATATCATTCAGGCTCGTGAGGTACTCTAAATCTTTGCTGTCGCAGTACTAGTGTCTTCTCTTCCATTCAAAAATAGGCTCGTCATAGAATGGCTTTCCATGGGGCAAAGCACGCACGAGAAATCTGCAGGCCACTCGATCCTCGCCATTCACTCATCACGGGTTTTGCCCATGCGGAATCAGGCGAGTTTTTGGACTTGATCCAACCACCTCGTCCTGCGTCTGCCAAGCGGTCGCCAACCTGATGAACTTGCATTCGCGGGAAACCTCGGAAGTCGTGATGATGGCCACGTGACCAAACCATCGAAGCATAGCCCTTCCCATTCGAAGAAGCAGCTGTTTAACGTTGAGTTCCTTGAGCACAGCCTCGGCGAGTAGCTCCCACAAAACAGCAAGAAGAAATGTCACCTCGGCCGTTTGTATTACCGATCTTATTCTTTCTGTCACGACCATGCAGTGTTTTTCTCTCACTCTCACCTATGGTCGAAGTTATGATACGAAGTTCTTGTCAATAAAATGTACCACTGGTCAGTTGTGGATAGACCCTTGATAGATTGCGACTTTTTGGCTACTCAATTGCCTACAAATAGACGGCGCACCGTGGCGGAGTGGGTAGGTGCGTCGACGTGCGTACGTTGGGGCTTCCAGGTTCGATTCAGGAATTTAGCAAGCGGCTTTCTTCTTTCCAACCCTCAATGCATCCACCTTTTGGCAACGCTTAAAGATTATTTTTGTCTAGAAAATGCTCCTTAAACGTTACCCTTCGGTGACGATTCAATCACTCGTGATAGAACGAACAATATCACGGACAACACGAGTGGGAAGCAGACGTTGAAGGGAAGTAGAAGGCTGTAGAAACCATGCCAGACCCAGATCCACCTCGGACTGTTGTGCCACCTAAACTATTGCTATTATTATTTCCTTTTAAAATACTTCACAACAACGAGTGACTGTCTCTGGCTTTCACCATGTTTGAGATTTCCAAATATTTAACAGTTTGACGGTAAATTTTATATTCATCCCACACTGTACCCCATACACTGTGTTCACTGATTCTCGATTGACATCTGGAAAGAAATCGACACATCTGAATGCACAAGTATTCCATTCTTAAGGGAGAATCGTTGAAAAACCCTTCAACCATCAAACAGTGCCTCAAATTCGTACTAAAAATTAGCGTAGATTGATGATTTTGCGCTTGTCGAAAAGTACATTTTCTCCTCATAATATTCGCTCTTTGAATCCTGTGTCTACGACGTTCCATTCCGGAGATGGAGCAAGTATAAGATGAGCCACAAATTGTGTAGAACACCTACTGCTTTTTGCTGACTTCTGGGCGACTAGTACTTTGGCTGGATTTTCGCCATTTTTGGTGGATTTTTTCGTCGCTGAGTTGAGCTTCGTGCGAGTTGTGGGTTGATTGGGATATGGTTGTTGGTTTGCTATTTGCCAAGGGGTGTGATGAGGAGGAGGAGGAGGAGGAGGAGGAGGAGGAGGAGTGGGGTGGGGGTTAAGGTTGATTTAATGTGATTTGGTGAATGCAGGTGTTGAGACCGGGTGACATGTGACATTGATGCGACGGTTGAGATGGTTGCTTAAGTAGGCTAGGTAGTTCTGCTGCCAGCGCAATCACCAACACATTCGAACCAGGGACCCGTCTAACCAGGCACTTAACCAGCGGCGCCATCCAGCTTGAGGCGGTTGCTTAGGAAGGATCGACGAGCATGTAGTTTGTCCTGAATGCGTTTACAACCGCACGCGAGATGATACCGATGCATTGGCCAACAGCTGGACCAGTTGACGGAAATTAGTGTCGTCCGCCAGCTTCGTCGCAACTTGAAGGAAGAAATCAGTTGACAGCACCGGACCTGGTTGTTGTCCATATGTTAACCTTTGGCTCCCAAATTAATTTCAGATTTTGGTTATGCCACGCTGTAGGCAACATCGGCCATGAAAGGGTTAAAGGACATTGAGGAGGCCATTCGTGTGCGTTGTTTGTAAGAGACAGAAATAGAAAGAAGTGATTTGTGGTTCAGGCATTTAGAGCCCGCTGTCCGCAATCACTTGTATGAACAACAAAAAAGGCCGAATGCTTTCTGACCTGCCTCCTTCGAGGGCCATCCAATTTGTGTGTGTTTTGCTAGACATCATCAAAGACATTCATCACAGCCTCGAGTCAGCTTGGCTATGGGCTAACTGCTGGCCTTCATCAAAGACATTCATGGCAGCCTCGGATCAGCCTATCTAAGGGTGAACTCTTCTCCGGCCACACTGGTCTTCATCCACATCATTTTCTGGTTAATAATAATACCACGGGTGGCGTCACAGCGCGTAGAGGGCCACGACCTAGCGTCTCAGCAACCACTCGTGTTGTGCGTTCTCCGTTTAATGCCGACGCCGAACGGCCAAGTTTGATAAGCTTCTTCTAGTCAGTTTATATTCTTTGAGCATTACCAGTACTTTTCTGGTCAGATTCGCAATAAAAGGCGATCTCGCGACCCCTAAATAAGGTTCAATTCAAATGGTGTCTTCAAAGCAATAGAATTTGTGGTAAAAATTATTGGAATATGAATGTGGACGTCTTTAAGACTGGGCAGGTATGCATGCGCGTGTCCTTGCGGCCTACAGACCAACGAATTGGCTCCATTGTTTGTTGGATTGCATTTTTTGAACCGCGATCTACAGATTTATTGTGCCTCCTTTTGACGAATTCGCTCTCTTAGCAGTTCCCCTTCATGGTTGAACTCAATTTGAAAGCGTAGACCTAGACGAGATTGACTCCAGGGGCGATCTTTAGCCCGCCAAGCTCTCTGTTGGATCACTGACAGACGAGCATTTCCACAGAACACAAGACAATATTGATTACTGAACTGCGAGTAAGTGGTAATCAAATATCCTTTCGTCTTCAGAGAAATAAATCAATTATTTTTCACTTTTCAAAGCTGCGTCTGTTTCCTCGGCCACGTGGGAGAGACACGAAAATCAGGAAAACCTTTGAAAAATAATCTCTTGCCCATAATACGAACAGCGCTTGTTACACGCAAGCTGTCCCCTGACAGATTTCAAGAGCGAAAGCACAACACGACTAATTTTAGAAAAATACATCTAATTCTAGCCGACCCGACAGTTGCTCATCATTCGCCTTCAAAAATTTCCCCCAGCACATCTGTAGGGCGGTTCATACGCAAAAGCATGAACAAAATCCAAGTGATTCATGCGAATTGATGCACATCCGAACAATAATTCACCGCCAGGCGGGCTTAAATTGATTGTTTCACACACAGAGACCATATTTCATCTTCGCCCCGACTGATGCACGAGTGGATTCACTTTGCATTTGGTTATCCAATCGCAACCCCATTCCCCGAGTCGAGTGGCATCCGAACAATGCAATGCACACAAACCAGAAGTGACAAGGAACAGGAATTCAGGCTGCCGGGCTGCAGGGTTCAGCCGGTTCATCCGGCGAACCCATCGCACTTCGGACATCTGATTTCGGTTTGACGAGTTTCGTCACGAAAACCCCAAAATCCAAATTCGAACGTACATCTGCCAATTTCGTACGGCATTCTCCGCGCTAATAGTACGTTCTTTTCTGGCCGGGCTCCAACAATTTCCGTACCGTACCGTATGTAGGTGGTTGTTTGGCTCGAATGAGCTCGGCAGAGGGTGCAGCCGACGGAGAGAGAAATCACTTCAAAAAGAATTCGAGCGAATTTAAGGTCAGAAATGTTGATTTTCGAGTGAAAATATTTTTTTAAATATTCTCCTCCCCTCCCTCCTCCTCTGGTGCGTGCATGTGTGTGTGTGTGTGTGTGTGTGTGTTTGCGAGTGGGTGAGTGTGTGTTCGGGGCGAAGTGTTGACGCAAGCCAGATGAATAAAATAGATACTTCATCGTATAAACAAACAAAAATAATTAATCTGTATCTTCCTCTATTTATAGATTCATTCATCCAGTGCATATATCGTCGTTGGCGTCGTTCGCTCGTTCGTTCGGCTCTGGCGCAGGCGGCACGCGGCAGCCGGCAGACTTCCTCAGACTTCGATCTTGTGTCGAAAATTCTCTTCCCAGTTCGAAGGCGCATCCAAGAAGTGAATTGATCTGTACCTATGCATCATTTGTATCCATCATCGAAAGGCGATCAACTCTGCCCGCTTGGATTCCACCCACAGGTTCGATGGCCGACCAGATGTAAGAGATGCTTTCGCGACTACAAGGAGCACGGTGGGAAGAGGGGAAGTGATGACATTGCGGCATCGTCACCGAATCTATCCGATGGATTGAATTCAAAGTGAGTACGGTGGCCCCGAAAGGGCGTGATGAGTCAGAGAGGAGAGAATGTTTTGCCTTGAGTGTGAATGTATGAATGTTCTGAACATCGGACAAGGTTGACCGTGTGGCTGTTCCACGTTGTTGCACAACGAATGTTTACTGGGCGACTGTGGATTGAAGGTGATGAAATATTTATGCAACCGACGTCGTTTCACAATCCACGGAGATGGTCGCTGTCGGCGGAATGCATTCTGCCGTCTTTGGGATGTTTTTTTCTTTTCTAGTTCCGACGAAGACTCCGTTCTCGCCCAGTTTTCATGCGATTCAAGCGTTAACCTCTACTCATTTGGTACCCTTTTTCCAACCCACAGACCTTCAACGCGATCATGGACATCCACACAGAATCTGTCGAGCAATGGAAACAGCAACGATGTCGGTAAGTTCGATCGTAGTTCTTTCTCTCTTCGACCGAGTGAGTCACTCACGCACGCACTTGTAGCGAGACTGTGATTTGGTTTGTCTGTTAAAACACACACGAGGCACGCACTCGCTAATGGATCCAGATGCAACGCTATCATGCACAAGCAGACACAGCCACAGTCACAGTCACAGTCACAGTCACCACTAAGAGTTTTGTTTCACTTAACCCAATTTTTAGTTTCAAATCTCTTTTTCTCTTGATGAATAAATAACCTCTCACAAGCGTTAATTTACTCTTTTTTTTTCTTTCTTCTAATTTATCGAAAATCAATTATTTTTAACACAAAATGGCCGACTAATCCACACGCTCGCACGCTTTATTCGTTCGTTGTCGTTGTTCGCTCGCTCGTTTGGCGTCGAATGTATGATGTATCTCTTTCATATCTAACCGCTCATGCAATCTTCACTGTCACATCAAAAAAACCAATTCTCATCACGAAGTTGTTCAATATAATATAGAGCTTAAGAAACGTCCACAATCGTGGACGTCCACACCGGACTTGGACGAGGCTGATGACAGGACCACGGGCATGATCATCAGGCCGGTGGAGAACGATGTGGACGTTTCGTTGAGTATACAGATTCCAAAGCGGAGGCACACGACCACACTGGACTTGAAAGAGGTGAGTGGAGCTGGAGGCTCCTTGTCTTTCCTTCTCTAAATGAAGAGTCTTGTCTTGTTGTTTAGCTCGAGGAAACCGTCATAATAAATCGACCATCATCAGTAGCGTCAACATCGTCGCGGGAAATTCCAGATGACCTAGTCATTCAGTACAACGACAGCCTCGCTGAACGGATGCGCAAGATGAACCTGCTGAAGAAGCAAAGGAGTCAGAATTCAAGGGAGACCAGTCGAGAGCGATCCGTCCCCCGGAAGGAGGAGTAAGTCCCCGACACCGCCTTCAATCCCCCCCCAGTTTTTGATGTGTGTTCTTCTTTTAGGAACACCACCAACCACAACTCCACAGAGAACAGCACGCCTCCGGATCGACCAGAGCGAAGGCAGTCAAGTTCCTCGCCATCCGAGTCGCCCAAGAAACCAGCCAGTCTGCCAAAGAAAGCTTCAAGTTCCACGTCCACAGCCGCAACGTTGCAGAAATCATCATCGTCCACGGCGACGAGTAGCATATCAACGACAAGGTCCGTCTCGTCCACATCCTCAACCTCGAGCACCTCGAGCATGTCCTCGAAATCGTCGAGCAGCTCGGCGAGCAAAAGAGCAGAAGCCGACAAGCAGAAGGCCACACAAGACGTCGAGTTCATGCTGAAGATCAAGGACAATCAGAAGGCCGCGTCGGAGAAGTACAACGACAACGCCTCTCTGACCACAGAGACCACCGACACGACTCTGATCGGCATGCACGACCGCGAGCTGCAGGACGAAATGAAATCTCTGCGCGCCGACCTCGACGCCATGCGATCGCGGGCGGAGAGGGCCGAGCGGGACAAGAGCGACATTCTGCTGAGGCGACTGGCCGCCATAGATACCGGTCCGAACCGGACTGCCGCATCAGAGGCTCTCAACCTCCAGCAGAAGGTGAACGAGCTCAAGGCCCAACTGGAAAAGATCACAGACGAAAAACGAGCTCTCAGCTCGAAGGTGAAAGAATTGGAAGGACGCCCCAAGAACTCGGAGTACGCCATGAAGCGGAAGCTACAAGCGGCCGAGCAAATCTGCGAGGAGCTGATGGAGGAGAACACAGAGCTGAGGAGGGAGAACAATGGGCTCCAGCAGGAAATGGATGAGATGCACGACAGCTTCAGTGACAACCAAGCCGAGGTGAACACGAAGCTGCAGAAGCAGCTGGAGTCCACCACGAAGAACTGCAGGGTACTGAGCTTCAAGCTGAAGAAGTGCGAGCGCAAAATCGAGACGCTCGAGGAGGAAAAGCAGGCGAATGGCAACGAAGTCATGGCCAGCAGGATCAAGAAGTTGGAGGAGGAACTGCGCTTCTCGAATGAGCTCGCCAGGAAGCTGCAAGTAAGCTCATGAATGTGAAAACCGATGCGCGGGTTTCTGACGTGAATCTTGTCCTTCTCACCTCTTTAGGCTGAAGCTGAGGATCTCCGGAATCCGGGCAAGAAGAAGCCCCCCATGCTCGGGGTGATTGGCAAGTCAACCTCGGCCGATGGAAAGTTCACTCGGGAGTCGCTGACCAGAGGCGGATCGCATGAGGACCCACAGCAGCTGATGAGGGACCTGCAGGACTCCATTGAGCGCGAGTCAGACCTGAAGGAACAACTGAAATTCTCCGAGCAAGAGGTAAGTTTTGCGGCACTCAATGATGGCTTTTCTTTAATCCCAAGCGTACAGAATGAGAGGCTTCGACAGCGTCGGGGCGTCTTGGGCCGATTCAATCAAGGCACCCAGACGGACGAGATGGAACTGCTGGTGTTCCCACGCAGCACACAAACGCAGTGCGACTCGAGCGATGTTTCCGTGTCCACTGACTGGCCGGTACTGGTCAACGTTGCCACACAAGCCGCCGTGGAGATGGCTCATGCCGAGACGTCCTCCGAAGTCGTTGTCCTCACTGAGAGGAAAACCCAAGCTGGGCGGATGAACTTCAGAGATTTCGGCACAACCATCGATGAGGTCTTCTTCAAGCTGACGACTAGATCGCAGGACAGTGGCACTGAGGAAGCGGCAACAGACTCCGTGGGCACTCAGACGTTGGGTCTGACCATTGCCACCGAAAACCAGCCTCCCTGCAAGGATGCCCTCACACGCGAGTGCAACCCCTTCGGAGGACTCCTCTCGCTGTCTTCGACACGGCATGGCTTGCTCTTCCCATCGGTGATGTCGCGGGCTTGGTTCATTGGCGGTGCAGGTACACACACACACACACACACATACACGAATCCAAGCATTCTCGTCTTATCTAACTTCCAACAAAAGTAGTTCGATTCACGTCTCTAATGTAGTCTCAGTGTTGGTGCGTCTAATATAGTCTTAGAATAACCGTTAATCAACATTCAAAATCCGATGACCGATATGCGAATGCGAATGCGAATGCGAATCAATCATCTGTCAGAGGTGTCAAAATAAAAAAAAAAAACAAAAATGTCAAATGTCAGCACAACTCCCCAAATAAGCGATGAGTAACGTATGTTCCTTTTCAGGCGGAAAATCTGCGCAAAAAACTTGAACGATTTGAAGATGAAAATGATTCCATGATGATGCAGTTGAAAAAAATGGCATCACGATCGAGAAGTACGATACCAATTTGTAGAGTTCCCACACTTTCAGTTTCAGTTTCAGTTTGTCCAGCTTTTCCGTTATTTTTTTCCAAACTAATGCGCACCCAAACGTCAAATTGACGTTTCTCTGCTTGCCAACCCCCAAAGAAATTCTTGCCATTTTTTCCGGCTGCACATTTTGCTTTGTCGATCCACATTTGCTAACACAAACCCTCCGCATGACAGTTTAACAACTCTCCGCTCCGTTTGACAAGTGACTAACCATGTGTCGTCAGTCTGATGCCCATCGGCTAATGAACTCCCCCGCTCACAGCAGGTCGCAAGCTGAGTCCAACACCGAACCGTTTGACACCGGAGCCGCTGGCCGATCGTGATGAGGGCATTTCGGACGAGGACGATCCAGCAGAGCTGAGGATACTGCTCGAGCTGAACGAGCAGGAAGCGGCAATTCTCCGGCTGAAGGTGGAGGATCTGGAGAAGGAGAACACCGCCACGAAGAAACAGATCAAGGAACTCCAAGAGAAGCAGCAAAGCAACGAGGGCTCCCGAAAGCTGCCCAGCCTCTTTGGCTCCAGCTCGCCGTCGGACAAGAAGCTGAAGGCTCTCAATGACGAGTTGGCAACACTTCGGAAGTCCATTGTGGAGAAGGATCGTGCGATAGAGCGGCTTCAGGCCGACGTAACTGCGGCCAAATCGAAAAGCAATGGCAAAGCACCGCCGCAGGATATCGACCTGAAGCGACAGCTGGACTTGGTTGAGCAAGAAGCCTCCATCCTTCGCACAAAGATCACCACTCTGGAGGGAGAAAACGAGAAACTCCTGAAAGACAACAAGCGCATGCAGCTGCAAGCCCTGCGAAAGCCTTCAATGAACGGCTCCGACAAGGGCACCTCGAGTGCAGAGCTGGCCAAGCTGAAGGACTCCCTTAGCGCAGCGGAGAAGGAGCGCGACGAGCTGAGCTCGAAGGTGAAGCTGATCCTGCAAGAGGCCGAGGATCAACTTCCTCAGCGGACACCGAAGAGAGTGACTGACCTGACGCCAAAGAACCATCTCAAGAAGTGGGTGGACGAGCTGGAGGAGGAGATTCAAGTAATGAGAGCAATAGTACTGAAGAGTGGCGGAGAAGCAGTGCAGAAGCTGGAGACTGAGAAGACAGCGCTGGAGAAGGACCTGAAGACAGTCAAGGAGCAGCTGCTGACCACCGAAGCTGACCTAAGTGAGTGCCAGCATGGCTACAAGCTACATCCTTTAAACTTGTGTCCCTTTCCGCAGAGAAACTTAAGGCTACGTCGAGTCCTTCCAGCAAGGTGACCGATTTGGAGGGCAAGCTCAAAAAATCCGAGGAAGACGGCAAGAAGTTGAATTCGAAGATCAAGGAGCTCGAGGAGAAAATCAAGAAACAGGATTCACAGGTAAGTCAGGCAGCGCCCCCCAAAGACAACCATCGCTCTTAACCCTCGCTTCCAGATTAAACAAGGCGAAGCAGCAAAGGCGTCACAAGAAGCCCAGGCCAAGAAAGACAAGGAGCGGCTGGCAAACCTCGAAAAGGACTTCGAAAAGGAACGCAAGGATCGGGAGAAGTGGGAAGCCAAGGTGGCACAAATGGACGACGAGCTCAGCGCAGCAAAGAAGTCAGCGGAGAAGACAAAGACTGCGCTCGAGAAGGAGATTAAGGATCTCAAGACGAAGTCAAGCAGTGCCAAGGTCGACCAGGCATCGCTCAAGCAAATCCAAGATCTCAAGAGCCAGCTGGAAGACATCCAGACCAAGCTCAAGCACGAACAGGATCGATACTCCGAGTTGAACGCACATTGGGAGAAGCTCTCCGAGGAAACCATCCTCATGAGGGCCCAGCTGACCACGGAGAAGGAGAATCTGCAGAGTGAGTTGACGTCGGCCAAGCAGCGGCTGGTCGAAATGGAGCCAATTCGATCGGAGAAATCCGAATTGGCCAAGAAGCTGAAGGACGCGCAGAAGAAGATCACCGACCTGGAGTCGAAGCAGATCAAGGCTGGCGCCTCGGACTACGAAAAGACAATGCTGAAGAATACGATCGTCGAGAAGGAACAGGAATACGATCGCCTGCGGCGAGAGAACGAGATGAACATCGATCTGGTGTTCCAGCTGCGGAAGGACAACGACGATCTCAGTCAGAAGCTAAACGACTTCAGCCGGATCGAGCAGGCCCAGCTGTCGATCAATGGTCACAACGCTGGCCTGCAGAACGAAATCAAGACCATGAAGATCAAGTGAGTAGAAAATCCGAGTAGGAATCTCCGTCCCCTTGCCTGACCAATCCCGCCCTCCTTTCACAGATTGGAGAACGCAGAACTGGGCGCGAAGTCTGAGGTGGCCGCCACGCGACTGCGGTACGAGCAACAGGTGAAGAACCTGAGCGCTGAACTGAACTCGATGCAGGTAGGTAGCAAGTGCGTGCTTTCCCAAACCCCCCTCAATTTGAATTTTCCTCCTCAGAGACAATTAGAGCGATTCAAGAAGGACCGCGACACATTCAAGCAGCTGCTGGAGTCCGCTCAGAAGAAGATCGGTGATCTGAAGGCCAACACGGGCCGGCAGAGCCGCGGATCCATGCACAGCAGTGACGACGACGACAAGAGCAAGATCGCCTATCTGGAACAACAGGTACGGCGCACTAGTTGCCACCGCTGTGACAATCCTGACGAACCTCTCCCTTTTAGATCGGCTGCCTGGAAGATCAGCTCTGCGAAGCGCGGCTAGACGTGAGCAAATTCAAGACGGAACTCGTGTCGGAACGGAGCGCCAACGAGATCAAAATCTCCGAAATGCAGTCCAAGCTGAACGAGTTCGAGGAGGAGCGCGTCATCGGCTCTGGTCGCACCAAGATTCCCGGAATGAAAACCAAGCTCGAGCTGTCGTGGCAGAAGGAACGCGAAGATCAGCAGCGGCTGCTGCAGGAAACCTCCACGCTGGCAAGGGATTTGCGGCAGACTCTCTTCGAAGTCGAGCGTGAGCGCGACAAGGAACGTCTGGAGTCGAAACGACGACTGGATCAGCTCAAGCGCAACACCGAAGAAGAGCTGGAGGAGGGAAGGAAGAAAATCGCCGAACTGCAGTGCGATCTTCTCGAACTGCGCGACGTTCACGCCAAACTGCGGACCTCCAACGAGAAGCTGCGCCGCGAGAGAGAACGATACGAGAAGGAGCTGATCAAGCGGCGCATGGAACAAGACGGAGGAGAGCGCAAGGTAGGAGCTCTCCTCCAGACTGTCGATGAGCTGGTGAAGATCGCTCCAGACCTGAAGATGGCCAGCGCGACCAAGGAATCCACGCCGGCAAACAGGCAAAGTCTGAAGCCAGACACGCCGGCACGTCAGCGAAGCAGAAGTCCTTCACCGACGCTGAGCAGAAGCCAGATATCGAGCGTTCTAGCTCGATTGGCGGAGGCTTCCGAAGAACTGAGGAAATTCCAGCGCATAAGTGAGGACGAAAACGAACGGACTAGGCTGAGGAGGGCCCATTTGAGGCGAGCAGCTTCCCAGGAAACTGACGGCGGCAACAGTGGCCAAGTGACGCCCAGTCGCTCGGGCAGCACCAAGCTATCGCGGTCCACGAACGGCAGCTTGTACAGAAAGAGTCTCTCCCTCGATCACTCGATACAAAAGGATCAGGTAGGAGACCGTGAACGATTTGCAAGGCATTCGATTGAGTGGCGTTTTGTTTTGCAGGCAATTTGGAGACAAGACGATGGCAGCGTATCGTCGATCCAGTCGATGGACTCCGAACTTGGTGGCATGGTGCGCGATTCAAGCATGGATTCGCGCCTGGACTCACGCCTCTCAGGCGGCTCGACACAAAGTGACATACCGCGGGGGCCGCGCAAGAAAAAGAAGGGCCTCATGGGCAAGCTGCGAAGCCTCACCAAGAGTGGACGCAACTCGGAGAGTGAAATATCGGTAAGAGCTTCAATTGCAGGTAGAAACGGTGGAATAAACACGTCCTCTTTAACAGATTCAAGGATCCGATTCCGACATCAGCGTGGCCAGTGATTTGCGATCGAGCAAGAAGGACCTACGAGGTCGCTTGACGGGCATGTTCCGACGATCGGGCTCAGCACCGCGCAGCGCCAGCACAGAGAGAAGCATCAGCGACACACAGCCACGACCAGTAGCCGTCACAGTGGTGGGCGATGAAAATGGCCCGGCACCGCATAATCCGCCGCCACTTAATTCTTCCACACCCAAGCCCATTCGATCGGTAAGTCGCAGTGGGGGAAGTGAGACAGATGGAGTCAACCTTAATCGGTTTTCTGTTGCTTTCAGATATCCAAACCGCCAACACCGACCACACCTCTGACCAAGAGACGAATTGCAAAGTGAGGTCAGGACGGGAGACGGGACGACCAGCGCGAAACATTTGCATACAGTTAAAACACTTGTATTATTCCTCCTTCCATGGGCAGTTTTCACTTCATTTTACTCTTCACTGTAGTTAATTATTTATAAAACAATTCTTTTAAATAATTAAGACGAACTATTTAATGTATTAGCGGCTACGTTCTTATTTGTATCACATAAACTAAAATATAGACTAGTTGACATTGTACCGACATTTGTTTTTTGACTCTCTGGACTCCGCTAGCCGCTGAGTATTCCAAAAGTCGACAAAGATCGACACCAAATGAAGCCCAAAACGACCAACATTTCAGCGGATGTGATGGGAGACTTTTTTGAACTTTTCGGACAGGCTATTAGCGACGTTTACACACACCAACTGTCGATACGATTTGCTCGACCACAAATTGAAGAAAAAGTCTAGTGTACTAGAAGTCTGCCAACTAGTAGTAAAGACCGTTCACATTCACCATTTACACGGTTGTCAAGCGACGAATTGTTGAGTGTGAACGCCGCTGGCGACTTTTCAAAACGCATACAATTTGAAAAACCCCGCAATCGCACGGCACAGCACTAGGGGCTGCTGAAAAATCTAGGTAATGGCAGCACTTAAAATGGCGCACACGTACACGTCACCCAAACACCACACAACCGTCTCTTTCACACCTCACACCAACCAGCTGATGTTTAGAATGTCCGGCGAAAGCATAACGAACAAAAACACCGAAGAAATCCTCAAAACAACATCACCCATTCGCTCTCACAACTGCTCACAACCTCTGCGCTCTCCTCGTTCTTTGTTATTCTTCTCACGTTCATCAATTTGACACAATCGTGCCGTACATGCGCAGCAGACAAAACGTCAGACACACAGAAAATCTGTTGTGCAACAGCAGCAGCAAACGTCGAGGCGACCAGGGCAGACGAACACTCAACACACACAATCCAAGCAAGAAAGGGAACAAAAAAGAAACAACGCCAAGGCAAAACGGAAAAAAAAGAAGAAATTCCCCCCCCCCCCCAAATTTTCAAGTCCGCAAGTCAGTCGATGAGAAAAACGCCGAGCGACAGACACAGAAGCGAGAATATTCGCGAAACTCACCAACGCTTCTTCGCCTTTGTGTCCACAAAATGAAGTGAAAAATCCAAGTGGCCTTGTGAAAATATAATGAATTGTGAAAAAGTGTGGCTCTTTAGCCATTTTAAATAGAATCTAAGGAAAATCTACGCAGCACTCGGTGATAGGGAAAATTATTGGAAAAGAAGAAAGAATTTTTCTTCCATCTGTCCCCGGCCCCCCGTCCGCACCCGCCCCCTCAACACAACACGTCGTCATCTTCGTCGTGTGTGTCTCTGCGCTCCGACATCGGCTTTCGGGGATAAATCGATTAAAATAAGCGAGCAAAAAAACAAAAAAAAATAAAGAAAAACTCGGAAAAATCGTGTAATCGTTTCCGTTTTAGCGTGCGTGCGTGCTTTCATATAGTTTTCGTTGAATTTTTTTTTTTGTTTGCTCCCATCCACTTAGCCGCGAACCATGTCACCGAAGATCCGACGTCACGGTGTTTCCCTGATTTTCAGTGTGTTACTAGTTTTAGTTGGCCTCACGGCCAAGTGCAATGCCACGACCACCGACATCGCCTTGGATGCCAAAGCGAATCTAACGCACAGAATCGACAGCTTAAACCTGCTCGTGTATACGTTCCTGTTGACGCTGACGGTCCTCACAATTTGGCTCTTCAAACATCATCGGGTATCGTGGCTGCACGAAACCGGTCTTGCGGTCATTTATGGTGAGTCGTTTATTTTTTGTTTTTTCCTTATTTTTCCGGTTGGAATGAATGTGTCCTTTGCGGCAGTGGGACAGGAACGCACATGAAACATATGTTTAATCGATATTCTACCGCGGATCCATCGGTCACTGGGAGAGTGATGAAACTGAAGTCTTACGCAATAGGTGAAGTCATTTGGGGATAGTTAAACATATTGGACTATGAGGCCGCGGGAGGGTCACAGATCTCCTGAGTTGAGTGTTTTATTGGCCGCGTCTTTGAGATATCGTCATCGCGCTTATCACATGATTGTGGCGTCGTGATTTGACGCGCGGCGGTCATTGGAGAGTTGGGTGTTTACAGCCGGTGGGTGTGTTGACATAAGTGATTAGCGAGTGACTCTGTAAAGGTCCGTGTTTGCTTTCTTTCTTTGTTGACGAACGCACGTATTGCTAGGCACTTCTAGTGATTCGGACCGGCGACTTATTGCTCATGATACATTATCTCATCCATTAGTTTGATGGAATGGGAATGGGAATGGAAATGTCTGGGAGGACAGGCTTCCTCAATCGTGCTGATCGATTGACCGAAGCCCGAATGGATTTTAAGCAATATTTTCCATGATAGGGAACGCAGGAAGTTACTCAAACAAGAAGACTCATTCGACTTTCCATCATCCATTTGACGGCAAAGAGCATACCTCAGGTTCAGATTATGGGTGGCGCTACAGCCCGTAGAGGGCCTTGCTCCTCAGCAACCACTCGTGTTGTGTGTGCTATTGTTCTCTTCCGATTGGTAGGGCCTACAGTTTTCTGCCGACTCCGTAGGGCCAAGTTTGAGAAGGTTTTTCTAGACAGTTCTACTCTGGGAGCATTGTCAGTTACTGGAAAGAGGTGGGGCCGTGGAAATAATTTTTGATCATATTTCGAACCCAGACACCGAGGTTCAAGTACACACAACGCCACCCGCCAGGCTCAGATAAGGAGAAAGAAATAGGCAAGACGAAGGAACGACGACTGAAGGTAGTGGAATATCAGCCCCCTTCCTCGTGTGGGAACACGCGAGAGAGACGGTTATTGGAAGACATGAAGCCGCAAAATCCACAAGCTGTGAAAGGACACGAATCCAATGTCAACGGCAAAGATCCGTGGACTATATAGCCTCGCTTGAGCAAATATTATCCCACCAAGAGACTCTGTGAATCCTCATCATCTGTCCAGCGCCGCAAATATTTTCCCACCAAAGGTTAGGTTAGGTTGAAAGTGGCTCTAGATGCATTTAGGCCAGATAGGCCCTTTGTTGGTGAACAATTCGATGTCGTCGGATGCATTCCGATAATATACATCGAAGCACATAACCACAGGTGTACACAGTTCGTAGGTACGCCCAGTTGGGCCGCTGTGGCAGTTGGAAGATGAGCCATGAAAAGGCTAAACAAATCCAAGTGGGTTAACAAAGACTAAGGACTAAGGATTGGTCTGTCTTTCTATGACAGCCAGCCAGCCAGATGGCTGTCTTTCTACGACAGCCAGCCAGATTTCTTTGTTTTTTTCTTCTCCCACCAAAAGACGCCCTGAATCCTCATCATCTGTCCAGTGCCGCAGAGAGCGTCCTGTCTTCCCAAAACAAAACCAATCCACTCCCATGCACATTCCTTCTGAATGAAATCCCATCAGTTAAAGTCGAGTGTACACATAAACACTCCCGCATCGATTTAGAGGTCAAGGGGGTTGGACAAAAAAAAAAACCCCCCACCCATCCAACTTGACCAATTTCTATTCATCGACTCGTAACGTGGCAATTGAATTAGGGAATAAAACCCCGTGCACAACGCCACAACCACTCCCAACGATTCCCTATCAATCAAACGGCAAAAATATCCAAAAGTTATTAGTTTGAGTGCCCGCATCGGTCCGGGTCATAAATGTCCCTTATTTTAGCCCAGTTTCCAAAGGGCAACATTCGATATACTCGCACTCGTCGTCAACGCAACATGTGCCATGAATCATTAATCACTCATGCGAAGCTCTCCGTCTATGTATAGACAATCCCCAAACCGCTGTCCGACCGCTGACTCAGCCGGGGTTTGGATAAACAAAGTCTACTTTCGTTATCACAAATATTTGCAGTGTTACTAGATTCCACAATCTTTCTTGTGTTGCTTTGTTTATCAATTTTAAACAGCGATTGCCTGCTGATATTGTGATCTTTATGAACGCCAATTTGATTGGGGAAACTGCAGGTATACCTGATGGTGTGCCAGCTCTTGATTGATTGCCTCTCAAGTGGATGATGGAAGCGATAAGTACCCGAGCGCACAAGTGGTTCTCCTATGTGAATATGATTGCTTTCTTTGTTCTGGAAGGTTATTGATTGTGTCGAAAACTAAAACTTGTGCGACGACGATGATTGATACAAATTAGTCACAAGGGTCGATATGCAAAACCAGAACGCAATTCAGTGATTCGATTTAGTTGGAGAACGCGAACGTGATGCGTGCCAAGCCTTTTAATAAACGAATCAATTGAGTCAAATGAAAGACGTACACGTGTGCCGTGTCTTTTCTCTTTTTCCTCAAAGCTCTGCTTATTAAGGGGATCCTGTCGAGATTTGATTGAGTGTGCCGGCAATGTGGGGGTTCATGCGAAGAAGTTAAGAGATGCATTATTCTATGAATTCTGAAGTCATATAGAAGAGCTTTTGTTTTATTGACTGTTTGTCACCTCAAGTTGGAGTGGGTTGTGGTTTCATGATGAACAAACAAAGGAGTACATAATCATACGTTCCCAACGATACGTTATCAAAGCATTCACGGTTTGGATGTGGAAATCGCCTAGATTGCGAGGAGTTTTGTATGTTTAGGGTGGGGTTGGTTGATGAGTGGGCCATTGCACAGATATGGAGACATTAGGCTTTTTTGTTGCCATGGCGAGACTGTATTGACGTCTAATCCTTCGTTTAATATGGCCCCGGTACAGAGACTCATGTCTAAAAGGCAATTCCCTCCTTTTCATCGCCACAGCTAAAACAATTCAGTTCGTCAGACCCTCCTTCCCTTTTTTTATGGTGGGCACTCATTCATTCACAGGCGCCCACCACCTCGATCCGATGGACAGCAGGCGAGAGTCTAGGACTGCCCTATTGAAGAGTGACATCTCTAGACTTCACCCGCTGTCCTTGGCTAATCTCGGAGCTGTTTGCAGCTCTGTTGTTCGATTATTACCAGCCGGCACCCACGGGGAGGATTTGGATGAGGATTTTTGCCAGCCACTGTGAAGCTAATTGAAACGAGATCAAGGAACTCATCTACTTTAGAGTCTACCTCGCCGAATGACAAGTCTATTCCTGAGTCAATGACCTCTTATCTCTCATGGAACATGCTAGAATGTTCAAACCAAGCCAGCCCAAATTATGATTACCCCAAGAGCTAGTGTTATCTATAATACTCGCACTGGATTCGTGATTACTTTGCGGAAGGTTATAAAACAGAAATCCATGTAAAACGTGAGCGCGAACGAGTTTAGTGCCGCAATTTCTGTGAATTATGATCCGCTTCGCCCTTCGTAATGGGAAAGGGTGTGCTTCAGTTGAAACACCTAAGCATCGCTTAATGATGTGACGAGGAACCGACAAGCTTTCGAGCGCCTATTATATGCATGACATTCACTGAAAAATGATATCATCTTGCCTCGTGATGCGGGGCATACAAAAAAGCAACGACTTGGGGTTTTTCCCCCAGAGATTAGGGAAATTATTATAAATTACTGTGTAGGTTGCAGCATTCGCGGAGAGGTGGAAACAGTGTAAAATGTGCGTAGCGACATTGTGCCCTTAACGGTCTCAATTGAGCAGCGAAAATTGATTCAAGAAAGCCTTTAGTCGTGGGATCAAACCGGATGTGAAGGCATTTTCAAGAAGCCGTCTCTGACAAACCTCTCTTCTCTGGAAAGCGAAGGCATTTTAAATGGGATTCAAAGAATGCAGATAAGTAAAAACGAAACCATTGAAATGAAAAAAAACTCTCTTCCAAGAACAACATGTGTCCGGCATTTTTCCAGTAAAAACCACGTTCAAAGCACATGGTTATCACTCATACCGACAACCGACTTGCAAAATGAAACTCGTCACGTTTACAATACATTTTTATCATCAGATGCTGAATTAAATCGCTTGTATTCTCGGAACAGATGCACATGAACTTGCACTAAGCGCCGCTGCGCAGCACAGTGGTGCAAGCTCGGCAAAAAAAAAAACCAAAAACATTTTTTCTTATTTTGATAGCTCATTATATTCATCATTTGTTGAAGGAAGCAGTCCTGATTTGTGTCGTTTTCGTTTAATGTTCATTAGTGGCACAGGCAGCCTCAGGAAGGTGGATCTTTTTGTTTCAACCAAAAAAGGGTCCGCTCTGATACATGAACGTTATTATTTTTGTGCTCTTTTGGTTCTAAAGACGGAACAATGAAACTTCCCGGGTTTTGTCTTCAGATATTAAGGAAAGGGGGAAAAATAAAACATCCCGAAAAATATGTAAAATTTTACCGTAAAGAAGTATTATAGAGGAAACAGGGAAGATTAACTTGACCATCGACACAATAATAAAATCAGCCAACTCGTCTTGGCTTGTAAGGAGCGACTGTCACACGACAAGATCAACGTGGTATTATTCTTCTTCTATTTTCACTACAGTCCGGGGTGGACCTGGGCCTCAGTCAACAAGCTTCACCAGCTGGCACGATCTTTAGCCAGCTGTCTCCAATTACGCGCACCAATTTGGTTGAGGTCCTTCGCCACTTGTTGGCGCCATCGGTGCCGTGGGCGTCCTCTATTGCGTTATCCCACTCGTTCGGAGTCGAAGGCTCTTCGGGCTGTAGCAGTGGTGTCCATGCGCTTTAAATGACCTAGCCATCTTAGGCATTGAATCCGTAGACGCCTGACTAGGCTCATGTCGCTGTACAGCCCGTACAGTTCATGGTTGTATCTTCTTCTCCAGAAACCATCAACGCAAACAGGACCAAAGATGGAACGCAGAACTTTTCTCTCGAAAATACCAAGGATTTCTTCATCTGCTCTTAAGATTGTCCAGGCTTCTGCGCCATAGAGCAGGACAGGGATGATGAGGGTCTTGGTCCTTCGAGAGAGAGCTCTACTACTCAATTGCCTCTTGAGCCCAAAGAAACAGCGGTTGGCAAGAGTTATTCTGCGTTTAATCTCGGTACTGATGTTGTTTGTACTGTTTACTTGGGAGCCGAGGTAGACGAAGTCCTTAACTACATACCTCGAAGTTAAAGCTGCCTACGATGACGTTCTGGCCGAGACGTCGGTGTTGTGCAGCTTATCAGCGTGGTCATAGCTTATAATATAATATGTGTGGCGCTACAGCCCGTAGAGACCCATGGCCTAGCTTCTCAGGAAGGAACCTACAGTTTTATGCCGACGCCGAACGGCCAAGTTCGCGAAGCTTTTTCTAGACAGTTATACTCACGGAGCATTGTCAGTGACTCGAAAGAGATGGGCGCGTGAAAATTATTTTTGGTCGTATTGGGAATCGAACCCAGACACCGAGGTTCAAGTGCTTAGGATTCGACGCAGATACCCACAACGCCACGAGCCGCGACGCCAGAGGTTACAACGGCAAAACAAAGAAGCTTCTGGGGCTGGACCGACCCTCGATCCATATGCTCGTCGATGTGATCACAGGACACTGTCCGATCGGCACAATGGTCGCCGGAAATGGAACCAAGAGTCCAGACATCACTGCCGGAGCTGCGACGACGAGAAAGAAACCGAAACAATCCAACATTTACTTTGCCACTGCCCAGATCTCCAGAATCGGTGCCTAGCTTTGCTGGGTCATAGATTCTTCACAGAGACACTGCGGACGCAGCGAATGCAGATAGATCGGAGCACGACCAGCTTTTCACTCCAAGAATGGTACTCGAGAAGGCTTGGAGGTATGTCAAACCGATTTTCGATCTTTCGAAACCGAGTTCCTCGAGGTAAACTCTGGAGTGTTCTACAGGAGTATGGGATTGATGGTATTCTTTTGAGGGCCATTCTGTAGCAGCTGTGTTCGGGTTAACGGAGCCAAATCAACAGCTTTCACCGTGGACGTTGGGCTTTGCCAAGGGTGCGTCTTGTCACCTCTCCTTTTCATTATACATATATGGACTGGATGTTGCAGCGCGAGGAATGTTTCACATTGGGGGAGTTGATGAAGCAGATGACTTGGTTATCCTCACATCCTCTCAGACGGAACTCCAGCGCGTTTTTTGCCGCATGTACAGATTCTGGGATGAAGTTTAACGTGAACAAAGCAGAGGTTAGGGTCATTTCCAGAACGCCTCTAAATGTTAGTGGAGTCCCATTGAAGCAAGTGGAGAAGTTCACGGTGTCTTTTTCACGAGTGATGGGAGGAGTAATGCTGAACTTTTCTGTAGGCTTGGCCAAGCTGGCTCAATTTTGAAACCGCTTGCAAGATCTGTAATCAGAGCTTGGTGTCAAAGCCAAGTTAGCGGTATTAAATGCGAATTTAGTTCATTGCACCTCACTTGTTCCAACTTTTTGGGTAATGACCGAAAGAATGAGATCGCGAATAGAAGCTGCCGAGTTCAGATACCGAATAACTCGCCGGGGTGAGAAACACGGCAATACGCGAGGAACTCAGTGTAGAGCAGCTGCTTCTTCGAACGGAAAGGACTATTCTTCGATGGTTTGGTTACGTGGCACGAATGTCCTCATCATCACGACTTCGAGGTTGAATGCGAGTCCACCGGGAAGGCGACCGCTTGACCCAGCACGAGGTGGTTGGACCAAGTCCAAAAACTTGCCTGGTTGGCATTACTCCTTATGAGTTATAGTGGATGGTGGTGGATCGAGTGGCCTGGAGATCTCTCGTGCGTGCATTACCCCTGTGCGACCCCTGTAGTGGATTATGCGAGTCAGAAGATGATGAAGATGAAGAGCACGGAGTGGTTTCAACCACCACGTAATACGACTGGTTAGAAAGAATTGTGTTCTCCGCAAATGAAGGGATCCACAAAATGGCTTTGAAATGATGGCCAACCGTCACACTCCCCTTCTTTAACCTAACAAGACTATGTGACACTGGCTAGTTCTACAAGAAGAAGGCAACTGGATGGCGCCGTTGGTTGAGTGCCTGCCTCTGGTTAGATGGGTCCCCGGTTCGAATCCCAGGGAAAGCTGAGTTAATACGCTTTATTCGGTTTTAAAATCTGGTCCAGCCACCATTTGCCGTTGGGATAAAATACACGACACTGTCACTGGACTTTGAGTGTGGGCGATTTCGCTGGCAGCGCAACTACCTGACCTAACCTCAACAAAAAAAAAAAGCTCCTCCGAGCTCTGGTCAAAGCCTGACATTTTGTAGCAGCTTATACAAATACCAAATATTTCTTCAAATTTTATAGAAAACTGTAGGCAAGTGCGGATATAAAGGTATATAGACAAAGTTCCTCATGCATGAAAACTGGGAGTGCAATAGCGGGCCCTAATAACCCCAAAAAGGCCAAAATGGATGCCGGAAGTGAACATTTTATGGAGGACACTTTCTTATTGAATGTGGAACCTAATTGCATGAGCTCCAATGAATGTCTGCTTTATCCTATATCCTGACATGGGAATATGGTGACGTGGACAACGCCGTGATGGCTTGAATTCACTTTTAAATGCGAATTTAGTTCTAAAATCCAATTCTGGTGCATTTTTCATCCTGAATCGAGTGAGACTTCGATTTTCTTCCGCTTTTTGGCCACTCTGCCCCACTGTGCCCCCCACAATTTTATTTTTCACCAGAATTTGCATTTATCTGAGTGCACTGCGCTTAATACGAAAGCGGAAAAACCAGAAGCAACAATCATCGCGTTAAAGCTTGGCTATTGTCGAATGCATTCGGTGTAGTTCGAGCGAGTAAACGTTTCGTCAACGTCGTCATCGTGAATTTACATAAATAAATGCAATCACTTAGCGGATAACTTTGACTGAGTGCCGTGGCAATGCGCAAACAAATTCAATTATAGTTTATGGCGCACCAACCGCACACATGTGCAAGACTATTTTAGTTAATTACATACATTTCTAGTTCTCCTCTCCTCATGCACACGGGGTAGTTGTGTGAGTGTGTGTGCGAATGAGAAGCACGATTCACTCTCTTGTCTGTCGAACAAAGAATTTAGTTCATCAAATCTGAATGAATGAACGCCATGCACGTCGTCTGACCCAAATGAACGAAAGGACATCTTGAAGCTTTTGAGAAACATCTCTTTCATCAGCCGACCGGCTTTGGTTGCACCGCAGACCTGTGTAAACTCATTGTGCCCCCCTCCATCCAACATGACCCAAAAGCCAATAACCCAATTACTACACAAGACACATTGTTTCAAATGAAATGAAAGAAGAACAGAAAATCAATAGCGTCAAAGTGTTGCTTATAAATAGATTCAGCATTTAATTGGATACAATTACTTGCTTTCCTGGTAATCTGAAATTACTTATTTTTATTAGTGGGCGATGATAGTCCACACGAGGCCTCCCACACGCCCTGTTTTGCATGTCAAACGAAAAAGGTCTCTTGATTGCGCGATGAGTCGGGGGTTTCCGGAGCCATCCTTTATCGCGTCGCCAATAAAGTTCACACACGACTGCAACCACCGAGATATATGTTTGTTTTCTTTTTTTTTTTGCAGGTCTTATCGTTGGAGCTGTTATACGATATGCCAGCTCATCCACGCCGCTCATTCACCTTGCCGTCGAGCCGGAGGGTGACCCAAAATTCAACCAGTCTCTGCCACCTGACACGTTATGGCTGAAGGTATGTATGCGAGTGCAGAGTGTTCTCTGTTTTAATTACAATTCACCTCATTTGGCATAATCAAATTAAACTAATTATGCTCTCCCCCGGGTGCGTTTGTACCCGCATGTCTGTTGGTGGTTTTTTTTCCGTTTAGTTTCCAGGCAAATTGTCGCAGAACACTACTGATAAGGAGCCCATTTACAACAAGACATATGCGTACGTCTTTCGGGGGCAGGTGTACGATGTTGACGAGAACGAGATCGATCTGAAGGCGACCTTCGATCCGGAGATATTCTTCAACATCATCCTGCCGCCGATTATCTTCCATGCGGGCTACAGCCTAAAGAAGGTAAGGACGAGGTTAAGAGAACGATGATGAAAGGCATGCAACTGAGGGTGCTTCCTCGCATTATTTGCAGAAATACTTCTTTCGTAACCTCGGAGCTATACTGACATACGCCATTCTGGGGACAACATTATCAGCGTTCCTAATCGGCGCCATTATGTACGGTTGTGTGAAGCTGATGCCGGAATATCTGAGCAGCAGCTTTACATTCCTGGACACGCTGTATTTTGGAGCGCTGATATCACCAACGGATCCACTCACCATTCTTGCGATATTCCACGATCTGCACGTGGACGTGAATCTGTATGCGCTGGTGTTCGGTGAATCTGTGTTGAATGACGCCGTTGCCATCGTGCTCAGCGGGTATGTATCATTGCAGAGCAATTTGCCACGAAATCAAATGACTAACCCTCCTTCTTCATTACAGAGCGATACAGAATTATGGAGAGCACTACTCGAGCACGGGAGAGTTTGAAACGAATGCATTCTTCAAGTCGCTGAGTGACTTCTTTTGCATTTTCATGCTGTCCCTGTTGATTGGAGCGACGATGGGCTGTTTCACAGCACTGATATCCTTTTCAAATTGCTATCATTTACATACTTCCTCCTCACAGTTAGGATATTTTCCTTAACTCCCACCAACACTTGACCAAGTTCACCAGAGTGCGAGATTTCCCTCTGCTCGAATCGGCGCTGTTTGTTCTCATGTCGTACAGTACGTTCCTCATAGCCGAGGCATCCGAACTAACCGGCGTGGTGGCGGTGCTCTTTTGCGGGATATGTCAGGCGCATTACACGTACAACAATCTATCGGAGGATTCACGCACTCGAACGAAGGAGATATTTGAATTGCTCAACTTCTTGGCTGAGAACTTCATCTTTTCGTACATCGGCGTGTCAATGTTTACGTTCCCCAAACATCATTTCGATGCGGTCTTCATCATCACTGGATTTGTATGTCATAGACGAAGTCGCGAAGCCAGTGCATGACTTGGCTTTCTGTTTTTTTTCTTCTTAGGTGTGTGCCGCAATTGGACGAGCTGTTAACATTTATCCTCTGTCCTGGTTATTGAATCTCAATCGCAGACCGAAGATTTCTTCAAATTTCCAGCACATGCTCTTCTTTGCTGGTAGGCGACTCATTTGATAATTGAGATCGGGTAAAGCTGATGATGTATGGTTTGGTTTTTTAGGATTACGAGGTGCAATGTCCTTCGCCCTGGCCATACGGAACACAGTTTCAGAGGCGCGACAAACTATGCTCACAGCGACGTCACTGATTGTCATATTCACGGTGATCATCCAAGGTGGTGCATCCAATTTCCTACTCAATTGTCTTAAAATACCGTAAGTATGCTCTTTAAAAACAGGAGAAGCGGGTTTCTTAATCTGTTGCTACTCAACAGAGTTGGCGTTGACGAAGAGACTGAACAGCTGAACAACTACCAAGTGCGAAGTGTGAGTATACAAGCTGCTTTTGATTCCTGTAAACCACTTTCGTCTTTTGTTTCAAAGAAAAAAAAACCAAAAACCAGTTCAAACGTTATCCTTTGAGACTTGTAAAATATCTTTTAAGCTCGCACAATAGCTAGAAAATTTAAACAAATTAAGGAATAAACTTGATGCACTCCGTTCAGAGACAAGGCAGAGCAGCACACACAAGTTTACTTCTTAAGGCTTTCCTTTCTATCTCTTCCCCCCCTCTCTATCTCTCTCTCTCACTCTCTTACTATCTGCATGCTCAATTACCTCTTCTTTTATATGAAAAAATTAATTCTCTCTTTTATTAACAATTTTTTCATTGAAAAAAAAAAAAAAACTGAAATTATTTCTCAAATCTTGTTCAATCGAAACGATAAACATTTTTAAATAAAAAAAAAAAAACAAAAAAACATTAAAATGGTCAAAAACAATCTTGAATGCACATAAAAGGTTTACAACTCAATGGAGAATACAGCAGCAGCGGTATGTTTGATCATTTACAGTACATGTGTCTATAATTTTGTTTCTTCTGTTTCCCCTTTTGATTTATATTTTTTGTTATCTTCCTTCTTGAGTTCTCATTTTATTCCCCTCGTAAATATCCCGTCTTGTGTTAACCCCTTAAGTTCATCTAATTTACATTCGTTTTCTTCTTTTGTTGTTATTTTTGCGCAACGTTTTGTAGAACTTGTAGAATTTTTTATCGCTATTTTTTAATCAAAACCAAAAAAGAATTTGAATCAACTGTAGTTTGATTGAGAATCTCATATTTTCAAGCAGTCAATCGATACGGGACTTAATTTGGGACAATTGCCAATGTCCAGACGACGAAGTTCTTTGGTGAGAGTTTTTCAAAAGCTCCCAGATTTTTTTCTCACAAACAAATAAACAAACAAACTAAACCTCCCCCCTTAACCTAACAAAAAAATCAAAATTTCAAAAAAAAAAAAGAAAACCTTTTTTCCTTTGCTTTTTGTTTCTGTTCTCGATTTCTGAATTCGAACAATCATTGCCAAGTCGAAATTGAAAAATGCTCCTCTCACCCCCAACTCATTGATGCCAAGTTAATAACATGAACACATGTATGTTTCCTGTGTTTGATTTTTCCGTTCCGTTGAAACATCCTTGTTTGATGACAATTTGATATGTATTATTGCGCTAAGCCGGCTAACAGTTAATTGCGTTTGTTTTTTTGCTTTAACATCATTCTTATTTTCTTTCATTTTTTTTCTGTTTTTTTTTATGGATCTTTTTCCGTCTATCTCTGCTTTGAAAGTACACCAAAATTTTGTTCAGATAATGCTTTTGTTTCTGTTCGAAAAAGAATCCGCATGAGAATTTAAGTCAGTCTGATGGTTATTTGCAGGATGTGGACGCTGATTTGGAGGGTGGTGCAACAACACCCGGCGGCAGTAGGAAATCGAATGAAAAAGCGATCCTGGCACGAATCTGGGGCAATTTTGATACAAAGTAAGTTCTGAGAAGTGTACTCCAATCGACTTTGATCACTCGTTTGCATTTGAATTTAAATTCCAGATATATGAAACCCCTACTAACGCATTCGCGTCCCACTCTGCTGGAAACCCTGCCGGTCTGTTGCAATCCGGTCGCCCGCCTCCTAACGACGACGGAACAGCTGACACAGGTAAACCATTCATATCCGTTTGAACCCTACTAAATTGGATTTAATCACATTTATTTTCAAAATTAAACTGCATGCTTGAGAAAAAAGAAACTAGATACTGTTCATGTTTAACTGAAAACAAAAAAACTACTTATCATTTACGCCATTATCGTGACGTTATCTACTAATACAAAATTATTTTTAAATCTATATTTTTTGTTGTGTTTGCCGTAATAAAACAAAATGAAAAAAAAACAAACAAAAAAAAAAACAAAACAAAAAACACGTATCCATCATTCAGGATGGCGGTACACGCAGATCTGACTCCGATTCCGACATATGTATAGACGATGATGACTATACTCGAAACGGATCGAGTAATGGCGGCGGGCCCGGCGGTGCCAATGGCCCACGTAGAAACTCGATCAATCGTGTAAGTATTCGATTAGTGTCGGACGATCGTACGAATTTTTTTGCTAGCTACAAAAATCGTGATTAGACAATATTTTGCAAAATGAATTTTACGGAAGCCACGCATATGTATTCCTTATTTATATTGTATTATTATTATTCTCTTTTTTTTCCGTTGTTGTTGTTGTTTTTGTTTTGTACATAACTTTTTGATAAACAAAACGAACGAAGCGAGAATTTTTCTTAGTTCTTCTTTTTTTTTCATCGGATCGGATTTATGAATTTTGTTGATAATTGAAGATTAAATCGCGTCTTTTTGCAATACAGTTGAATCCACCAGTGTATTTCTGACATATTCCTCTTCTAAATATTAAATCTTTATATACTTTAAACTATATATAGCAAAAAAAAAAAAAAACCAAATTAAACAACTAACCTACAAAAAAATTAATTTCTTTCCTTAAATTTTTGTCTCTAATTTTAATTCTTATGTTATTTTGCATGCTGGCAAATTTAAATTTTGAAAAAAAAAAATAAAACAAAAAAAAACTTTTCTTAATTATTTGAACAAAAAAAATATATATATCTACTTCTACGAACATGGATTTGCGAACAAAAAAATAATGCTAAACAAAAACATAAAAAACCCCATCAATTATTTATAACAAAACGAAACTTATTGTAAAACTTTCTTTGTCACTGTGTATATTTATATTTGAAAAAACCAAAAAAAAAAAAAAAAAAAACAACTTAAATTAATCTATCGCTAAATTGTAACTTATTTTCTTTTACGTTTGGTTGTGAACTTATTTAATTTTGTACTTTGTTGATATTTATTTGTGTAATGTGTAAATTTAATTTGATTATTATTTTATTTCTGTCACAAACACTTAAACTTAACTCATTTATTTTTGTTGCGATGTACGTAAAGACGAATGCTGTTTTGAACGAAACTAACCAAATAATCGCTGATCTCAGTGTTGTTACAAATAATTTTATGTAAAAATTAATGCAGAAAGTGAATACCAAAAACTTATAAGAAAGACATAAAAGGAATTCCTTTTTTTTCTCCTCACCATACTCAAACACACACCCTATTCTTTTCTTTAGAACAAAATGTATCTATAAATACATACTAACCCACAAATTGAAACACTAACACGCAATGCATTGGTTTCCTTTTTTTTCTTTCTTTAAATTCGTAACCATTTTTTTTTCTTCTGATTAGTAGTTACTCTAGAGTTTGTTAGGTTGTATATACATAGAGTGTAATTATTGTTTTGTTAATTTATATTTTTTTTTGGTGTAAATGTTTTGTTATTTGGTTTGTAAATAGGCTGTTGAGTTGAAGTTGAATTTGTTTGTTAATTTATATCCTTCCTATTTTATGTCCTTACGTCAAAGACGGCGACACGGTGCGTGAATGGTTGTAGAAAGAATGTAGAATAGAGACTATCAATGATCGTACTTTCATTTCAAAGACTATTGTAGATGGTTATTGAATTGAGATTGTTCGTTGTTTCTTTTGTTTTGGGTTCATTCATTCCTTCATGGGGACATGTACTCGGTGTTTAGGAAGAAGGGAATATCGGGGATCCTCAAACGAAATTCCTTAATTTAGAGGTCGACTTAGTTAGTTAGCACGACAGCAAGAAGCTCCTCCGATAACTTCCTCCATCATTTCCAAAGCACTCCTATTTCGGTGTAAGCACGACAGCAAGAAGCACCTCTAATAACTTCCTCCAACATTTCCAAAGCACTCCTTTTCCAGTTCAAACCTCAACATCAATCGAAGAGTCTCCTCAATTGGAGCGAGCAATGGTCTCCAGATAGCATGTCCGAGAAAGAGAAGTGGACTTCTACGGAATGTACATTAACAACACTCTTCCCGTTTTAAACATCAATCAAAGTGGGCGTTTTCCAAAACTCATCATTGGTCTAACACTGCAATGGCGACCATTCCAAAACGCTTTAGCCAATGCATACTATTCCAAAACGCATTATGAACAGATCCACAGAAGCAAACAGAGCATCGGCAAGTGTCATGATGCAAAAAGCGTCGCTTACTTTTGCACTGTGCTGCTCAATTATTTGACGTTTTGGCAAACGCCCAATGTTTCTTCAGATTTAGAGATTTCTTGCAATGATCTCCAGATGGAATGTCCTCTACCATCTGCTGCAAGCTGAAAACTCTGAGAAGTTTCTACAGAGAAGACGACTTCTAGGGAATGCACATTAACAACACCCTTCCCGCTTTGAACATCAATCAAAATGTCTCTTCAGATGAAGGCATTTCTTGCAATGGTCCCCAGATGGAATGTCCTTTGCCATCTGCAAGCAGAAAACGCCGAGAACTATCTACAGAGAAGGGCCTTCTAGGGAATACACTTTAGCTTCGCGCTAACACGGTTGTTATACAAAAAAAAAAACTGTCTCATGTGCCACCACTTTCACCCGACAGCGGTGTTTATAGCATTTTCACAGACATGGTTCGGTGAAATGGGGATATGTGGCCATTTCCATGATTAATTGAAGCAGGTTTGTATAAAAGGCCTTGTCAGGCCTGCGGCAAATGGAGGGTCCGAGCAATAATTGCCCTCCAGTCATTACGGCCAAGCTGTCTTGCGTCGACAATTGTTCTTTAAATCAGAGCTTCCGTCTTCGTCTCCTTCTCGAACTAGGAGGCTCGAACTAGAAGCCCCTCTTAGCTGGAGCATCAAGTCAAACAGATCGACATTACTTGTCAAATTTGTCAATAGGCCATTTCTGATTGTGGACAGCTCACTTAGGCAGGCAGACCGCTTACCACATCAATTGCCAGCCATGGCGGTTACTTCTAAAAATCCTGGCACCAAACGTTGTTCAACGTGAAAATGATGACTTCATGGTTGCGGGCTTGCAGTCAATCAGTTAGACGGACAAGTTCCCTTGAAATGGTGACTCCTTTAGAAGGTTCACCATCGCGATCCACTGCACTTAGCTAAGCGAAGCATAAGGATATCAGATTCACCCACTCATTTCACATCACATGATCAATTATCCACAATCTCAATTCAATATCCAAACTGCTACCTCAAAAGATTCTTATATCAGATGGCATAACGTAAATTTCTTTTACTTTCTCCATTAGCTCCTTATCTCCCAAATCTCTTAAAACAATCAAACAAAACAAATAAAAAAGAAACAAAACAGAAATATTTAATTAAATTATCCAGAGATGGAATCTCTCTTGACAAAGAGCCAGAGAATACAAAACAAAAAAAAAAATGAAATCACATATATTTAAGTTAAGTTTGGGATAAGCTTTAAACAAAAAAAAAAATCGAAAAACAAACAATTGTAAAGAGTCCTACCAAAAATCCAAAAACCAAAAATTAGAAATAGTTGATCTTGTAAACTCCTCCTTACAACATTTTCAAAGAACTAATAAAATGAAAGAAAAACCACAAAAAAAAACACACATTTAAATACTTTTTCTCAAACTTGTTTGTTTACATTACATTTGACAATGCAAAAATAGAGTTAAAATATTTCCTCAAATATCTGGATCGATTACTAGTTGGTAAGCCTAAAAGATATCTGATATTTTATTTAGAAAAAAAAAAAAAAGAAACAGGAACCAAGCGCCATCCCATCACCATATCTTTCTCTCTCTCTCTCTCTCTCTCTCTCTCGCTCTCGCTCTCTCTCTCATCCTTCATCCTTTGATTGATTTTTTTTTCGTATTCACACGCATGCAAATTTATCTAATTTATTAACTCATTTTTGTTCATATGTTGTTGTTTGTTTTTTTGTTACATTTCTTCTTATCGTTTTTGTTTTGTTTTCTTTTTTTTTCTCTCCGAATTTACTTTCAGGCTCACTCGAGTTCACCCAGTAATCGACCTCAAGTGTGAAAAATCATTGTTTGTATAATTTTATTGATCGAACGTTTAAATTTAAATTTTAGTGAAAGGGTTTTAATTTCTTGAACAGCAATCTCCTTTATTTTTTTTGGTTAGATTTTCTTTTTTTGTTGAATTAATTTTTAATTATTTACTATTCACTAGTTACTATGATTATGTGGGCAATTTACTAGATCTATATTTGTTTTTTGTGACTTCCTTGTCCCACTATGAGCACCTTAGATATGTCTAGAGTAGAGTTTAAGTATGTTTAAGTTTGTTAAGAGATACGTTAAATAAAACTGTGAAATGAAATAATGGAAGATTGTGTACACATCGCGAAGGGTTAGACAGGGGCGTACAGCTAGTGAGTTGACAGGTATTTTCAGAAAAGGGGAAGCTTTTGCACATTCTTTTGTGTTATACAAAAGTACCAGAGCCTTCACAACAGGAGGAGTCTATACAAACCACCTCACACGTGACATCCACAGCAGCTAAGGCCGGACAATTGATACCTTTCTTTGACAAACACAGTCGATCGAGAGATCAGTCGATGGTCTCTCCATTTTGATACGTTTCTTTGACAAACAGAGTCAGTCGAGAGATTAGTCGATGGGCCTCTCCATTTAGATAAGGTATCTGGACTGAAGTGGGTTGAGAGTGCACCTAGACCATTCTAGGCCGATTGTTTCAATTAGCTCTCCACTTGTTTGTCAACAGGAAGCGTTTCTATGGATCATAGTAGGCTATGACCGGATTTCGCGCCAGTCGCTACACGCTGATTTCATCTTTTTTTTGTCTTAAGTGTTTTTAACGCTAGACTAGAACACTCAGACTCCATTATACTACCAGCAGCAACCTCGGTAGGTAGGTAAGTGGGCTGTCAGCGAAATCGCCAGCACACTTGTGAGTCGTGCCGTTAATTTGATCCCAACTGGAAATGGTGACTGGATCAGATTTGAAAACCGGATAAAAGCGTTGCTATCACTGGGTATTCGAACCAGGGACCCCTCTTATCAAGGGCAGGCACTCAACCAACTGCGCCATCCCAATACGTTTCATCTTAATAATCAAAAAAGTGGCCACTGTGGCGCAGAGAATAGGTACATCGACTCCGACGCTAGAGATTCTAGGTTCAATCCCCTAATTGAGCAACTCTTTAAATTCACGGCTCCACCTCTTTCGAGTATGACTTGCAAAGCTCACAGAGTATTCATGTCTACGAACACCTTCTCAAATTTAGCCTCTCGAAGTCGGCATAAAACTGTAGGTCCCATCTACTTCTGATAGAACAGGAGAACGTACAACATGAATGGGTCCTATAGAAGCTGGTCCAGGTCCACCTAGGATTATCGCGCCGCCCATATTATTATTATTAACCAAAAAGGCAGGCTCCAAGAAATCGGCCATGGAAGGCCACAGGTACAAAGAAGATTTTGTACGTTTTTCGTTTCCGACTTCTACATCTTCAGCAGAAGCCGGAAACGAAAAGCGTACAAAATCTTCTTTGTGCCTGTGTCCTTCCATGTCCTTGACAAAGATTGCTCCTGGTAGCTCTGTTAACTTGTTCACGCGTGAAAACTGCACTTTATACCTCGCAGGAGTGGGACATCGTGTGGTTTAAATGTTACAAAGCAAACCGAGTTTTTTGGCATCCTCTTTGCGCCAACTCCACCCACATCTCAAACAAGTTCATCACTTAATTGGATTTAACTGACTGCTGACTGCTCTTGGCCATATGCGCCAACAAAACAGGTTTCTTCTGAGAAATCAAAGCCAAATATAAAGCCAATAGATCCCCAAAGCAAGGTTCATCTTTGTCAACAGCTGAATTTCAATTCAATGCCCAGTCAATCCATGGACATCCCGCAATCGTTGTTACAGTTCCCTTACGATCAAAATTATGAGATGATGCCGAACGATGAACGAATAGCGGTCAGTGTGCGAAAATGAGAAATTGAGAACCTTTGATTCGACTTTAATGTCAGAAAGTGTTCGAAATGCAAGCGATTACTCGGATTGTAAGTCGTCCGATTCGCCTTAAATGTCAAAAAGTGTTCGAAATGTGAGCGATTATTCGGATTGTAAGTCGTCCGATTCGCCTTAAATGTCAAAAAGTGTTCGAAATGTGAGCGATTATTCGAAGTGTAAGTCATTCGATTCGCCCACCGTAATAGCAGGGGCCGAAACCTCCACAAATTTAACCTCCCTAGTGGAACTGAACAAGAATTTCGGTTTCTAGGAACTGAACAAGAATTCGGTTTCTAGAAGGCTTAGTGCCTGTCACATACAAAAGACTTACTTATTTGACAGACGTGAGCATCGTGTTGTTCCCTTTATGAGGGACATGTAGGAATGTAGTCCGAATTCGAACTGGATTCAAACACCTTCAGACACAGACACTCTCTTTGAACTAGATTCCATCCAACTGTCGAGAACGTCACTCTGCTTCACATCTGCTAAAGCCTCTTGGGAACTACGTTGACTGATGCCATTCAGTGATGTACAGAGATGTCGAAAAGTCTATGTTTGTGAACCTGAATGCGTTTATTAAGTGTTTAGACGCAGAATTCGCTTGCTGGCTTGTTAACGATGTATCCAAAGATGCTGACTTCATTTCTAAGCACCTAATTCGACCTGTGTCTGTCTCTCATTTATGTAAGAGTCAGAGCTCAGATTGTCACTTCATAGATTAGGCCAACAACCAGACACACATTCGTGCTTCAAATTGACAACAATCAGTAGAAGGTTATCGGCATTCCTCGACTCAGTGAAGCACTCTTACATTTGAATGCGCCCGCTTTATTTTTCTTCATTTCTCCTCCTCCCCCTTCAGTTCGTTCGTATTCATACTTTGTTTGTTTGTTTTTTTTGTATTCTTGTTTGATTATTTTTGTTTGAAAAAATGGAAGAATAACATCAGAAAACCACCAAAAACACAACTCAAATTGGATTCACATTTATTTACAACAAAATCTATTCTAATCTCACATATATAGACTTCAATTAAATTCGATACATACGAGACGACACGTACCACGGTACAATCACACACAAATTAAACAGAAAAAATTCACTAAAAATAAAAATGAAAAAAAAAAAAAATACATTTTTTCTATAAACAAATCAAATTGTGACTCGTCCATTAATGATTTCTTCTCTTTTTTTTCTTTCTCTCTTTGGTTGATTTACGAACAAATGAATGAATTGAAAAAAAAAAAACAAATAAACAATCAATCAATTATTTATATTATTTACTCATTAAAAAAAAAACAAAATCAATGTTGTATGCATCAAAAATAAAAAAAAAAACAATCCACACACACATACCATGTGTTAACTGTAAATTCGAAATGAGAAAAGATGGAAATTTTGGAGCATGTCCAAAGCCCTGTATCGACGCGTATTAGACTTTTAGGCTTTTACGGCAAGAATTTATAGGAAAATTTTATCAAAAAAAAAAAAAAAAACTAAATTAAATTACGAAACAAAACAAACATTAATATCTTCATACAAACAAGACGAAAATAAAACAAAACAAAAAATAGGTATTTTATACATATATAGTATATAATATACAAAAGTAAATATTTATTTAAAAATAATAAAATGTTAACTTTGACTAGAAGAAGAAGTTGCGATACACACTCACTCTCTCTCTCTCTCATTGGTCTAAATTCCGTCTGAGGTTAATGTTTGTTGTGTTGCTTTTGTTCATTGTCCTCCCCCCCACCATTCATAGTGTATCTCTTGTACTGTTAACGGATTCAATCCACAATGTAAGACACATTCTTTGTTAAGTCCCTTAGCTACTTAGTTTCGATTGAAGTTTTTTTTTTTTTGCCACTACACTTAGTTTCGAACATAAAGACAAAACTAATCAATCAATTGGCTTAGATGTGCTTAAATAAAATCTTAATGTAATGTACTATTTCGTTTCCTTAGTTTATGTTTGTTTTATCGGCTGTGATGTATAAGAAAGAAAAAAAATAAACAAAAACATTTAAAAACTAAACACACACACACATGATACCGAAACAAGACACGATGAAAGACAGGATTTCTTTTTTTTTTTTTTTTTTTTCGTCAACTACAACTAAAAAAATGTTTGAAATAAAGAATTCTAGATAAAATCGAAACAAATCTTTATAGCACACTTTTGCGAATAGCATAACATGCATAGTATATAGTTTGCCGGACAGAGTGTATTTAACTTTTTAACGAATATCTAAAGTAATTGAAATTTTTGTATTTTGAGACGAGACGAAGAAATTATGAAGCGTTTCCCTTGCGTTGATTGTATTTACTTACTTAAGGCATGTTTTCTCCCGTGTAGTGGAGACTTAAAGGCAACTTTTAAATAAAATATATTTTATGGTGATACATTTAGTACATTAATTATATTAAACAAACAAAAAACATGAGTCAAACAAAACAACAGCTATTGTGTTTTATTTAACTGGGCAAATTTGCAAGGCTTTGCAGAGAACGTGGAAAGTAAAGGTAAGCGATAGGTTGTGGTGATGCAGAGCAAGGACTCAAGGCTTGGCCAAAGTTGCCTGTATTTTGACGACAGTTTCAACGCCAATTTCCACAAGAAATCCCTTTTGAAACCCCTTTGACTGTGCCAATGTCGAGAGAAGCGTCTCCTAAACATTGCGACATGGACAATCTCCATAGATGATGAAGAACCCCATGGTCTTTTCGAGAGAAAACTTCTGCGTTCAATCGTGGGACCTGTTTGCGTTGAAGGCATTTGTAGAAAAAGACTCAACCATGAACTGTATGGTCAGTAACACAAATGAGGACGACTACGAAACCCCTGGCGAGCACAAATTGAGAAGGACTTCAACAAACCAAAGCGTCATCATCATCTCTTGACCCGCATGATCGCCTAGGCGTCGCGGGGGCACAAAGCATGAACTCTACGCCAGTCGGTCTTCCGCCATCGACTCTAGGTATGTAGGTAGAGTGACTGCATGACTGATATGGAAGTCATGCAGTCTTAGACCATCCGGTCCATTGTGCTGTCACGTTCGGCCTTGTGTCCAAAAACCCATTTACCTTTTGACCCTGTAGTTATTCCCTTTTGGGATTTTTGTATTCTTATTGCGATTTGTTGGCCATGTGTGATTTCTTCTGGCCATTTAGCCATTTCTTTTAGCCATTCATAGCCATTTAGAGGCTTTAAGAAATTGTAGTAGATATATCCTTTGGATCAATGTTGCTCAGATCATCAAGGTTGTTAAAGTAGTACTCAATGTTACTCAGATCATCAAGGTTGTTAAAGTAGTACTCGCCTAGTAGTCTTCTTCTTGTTACCGCCAGTGCAGGACGTGTTCCGAGGTAGTGTAATATTGTTTCCTCTTATTCTTCATCCATCCAGCTTCTGCAGAAGTCGTTATAAGGTGCCCCAAGTCTTCTGGCACGGCTGCCTATAAGACAGTGGCCAGTTAGCACCCATATCACTCTACTAATAACCTTCCTATCCAGCTTTAGGAGGTAATCAGTCCTTCCTTGGTTTAGCATAGGCCAGATCGCTTTCGATATCCTGCAAGTGTCCAGTTCAGACAGTATCGTTTTTCGCAATCGCGATTTTATTGTTTTCAGTGGATGGTGGGGTGTCTCCTGATCTGTTGCCACTGGCATACCCGCCCCCCTTTCTTGCTAGTTCATCAGCTCTTTCATTGCCCGGAATACCCTTATGCCCCGGGACCCAGCATATGGTGAGATTGCATCTGGCCGCTATCTCCTTTAGAGACAGACGGCAGAGTTTTACCATCTTGGAGTTTATTGATAGCGTGTCCAGAGCTTTTATGGCCGCCTGACTGTCTATGTATAAAACAATAGATCTCTCGTCTATTGGGCTCATCGGCTGCCTTTTGAACAGCTGTTACTTCCGCTTGGAATACACTGCAGTGGTTCGGTAGTCGGATTGCATCCGACATTTCTGGCAAGCTGGCGTCTATGCCTGATCCCGTGCCTTCTTCCGATTTTGACCCGTCAGTGTAGATTTCCCATGCAGCTGGGTTACAGACTTTGTCTTCGACGCATTCCTCTTTTGTGGGGATTTAATTCTTGTGTTTTATTTCGAAGTCCATAAAGGGCGTCCGATAATCTGTATCCTCTGTGCCCTCTTCCGTGGGTTTTGTCCCAATCTGTTGCCTTCTCTTAGTCTTATGGCTGCAAGTTTGCCATCGACTCTAATTCATCAGAAGTTATGCCCAAGCGGAACCAGGGGACTTTTTGGTCTGCCAAGCGGTCGCCTACCTGGTGGTTTGTTGATGATGATTGATTCAACCACGAACTACGTTTATTGTCTGTACAGCGACATGAGACTAGCCAAGCGCTTACGGATTCAACGCCTAAGATGGCTAGGCCATGTAGAGCGTATGGACAACACCAGAAATCAGGTCATACAGATGTAGCTCACTTTTAACGAATTTTTTTACGTTTATTCACGAGACAATAGGTCTGTTCCAGTTGCTGTCAAATTCACCGAAAATCACCGAAAAACTGTCCAAAGCCGTTCCATTTGGTGATTTTTTCGTAGTTTTCACAGAAGAGCGTGCTCATGAGAGAGTAAAAAATTTCCCCACACTGCGAATTTCTGCCACAGAAAATTCTGTGGGCAGAAAATTGAAGACTGTCAAATTCAAATTAAAAAAAAAACGACATTCAATTTTCATATATTTTTTTTGACGTTTCGTGAATTCTGTGCATTTCTACGAAAAGTCGTCCCACAAGTTTGTGCACAGTTTCTCTCTGAAAGAGAGATTTTTACCCCCACTCCTGACAATTTGCTCAACTACGAATTTCTGTGCACAAATCAATTGGAACAGACCTAATGTAAAAGATATTCTCTGATTGGTCAGAAGTCAACATATTTTAAGGAACAAGAGAGGTAGAATCGGATATCTCTGTACTACATTATTTCTGGACAACCCTGCTTCACCAACGCAAAAGATGCCACCCACGAAACCGATGGTGCACACAAGAAGGACTTAGGCCAACTGGGGCTAATACTGCGGTAATTGAAAGCACCTGAGTAACGATAGTACCGCACTGATCGTCAGGGCACGTACCAGTGCGGCGTCCGGCCCGGCACATCGTCTATAGACCAAATATTCACACTAAGGCAAATCCTGGAGAAGACCAGCTAGTTCCAAATCGATACGCACCCACTTTTTATCGATTTTAAAGCAGCATACGACAGCATCCATCGCAAGGATCTATTCGATGCGCTGAATTCGGGATCTCGAGAAAACTGATCCGGTTGTGTCGCAGCACGCTAACACATACGCGATGCACCGTGCAGTTCGGCTCAAGGATTTCCGAGCTGTTTGAAACTTGCACTGGATTTCGGCAAGGAGATGCGCTGTCGTCTGATTTCTTCAATCTAGTACTGGAGAAAATTGTGAACATGGAAGGCACTATCTTGTAAAGGGTGATTTTTTAGCTATTATCTTTTTGGCAACCCTGGTTTAAACAGCTGACGCACGTTTCCTGTTTTGTTTCACTGTCAAACATCTTCAGTTTGGTCTATAATTTAACCATGAATCGTCTTACAATCGAACAACGCTTGCAAATTATTGAATTTTATTATCAAAATGCGTGCTCTGTTAAGAAAATTCATCGCGCGCTTCATCGCGTTCAGCGACGAAGTTCATTTCTGGCTCAATGGGTACGTAAATAAGCAGAATTGTCGATTTTGGAATGAATATCAGCCAAAAGCATTGCAAGAGCTACCAATGCATCCAGAAAAAGTCACAGTTTGGTGCGGTTTATGGGCTGGTGGCATCATTGGACCGTACTTCATCAAAGATGATGCGAATCGTAACGTAACTGTGAATGGTGAGCGCTACTGTGAGATGATATCCAACTTTTTTTTGTCCAAAATGCAAGAGCTTGACTTGCATGACATGTGGTTTCAACAAGACGGTGCCACATGCCACACAGCACGCGCAGCAATAAGCTTATTCGGGGGGGGGGGGGGGGGGTCACGGTCACGTTCGGGACCGGTCAATTGACCGCCTAGATCGTGCGATTTACCGCCTTTCGACTAGTTTTTGTGGGGCAATGTTAAAGCTCATGTCTATACAGACAAGCCCGCTTCAATTGACGCATTGGAAGACAACATTGAAGCATTTATTCGTGAGATACCGGCCGAAATGTTGGAAAGAGTATGCCAAAATTGGACTAAGCGGATGGACCATTTGAGGCGCAGTCAAGGTCAACATTTGCATGAAATAATCTTCAAACATAAAATTATATGGACCGTACTATCGATTCAAATAAAGATTTCATGCATTTTTCTGAATTTTATGTGTTTTTTTTTTTTTGAAAAACTTTCCTATAGCTTTTAAAAAATCACCCTTTACAAGTCGGTCCAACTTTTGGGGTACGCAGATGACATCGACATAGTCGCGCGTTCCCAACGTGCCGTAGTGGCACAATGGATTCAAGCAGTATCTTAGTGGATCAGAACTGATTCAGCTGTGACAGTCACTTAAACCTAACCTACTACCTTAATTATTTTTTTTTTTTTTTTTTTATAATTTGCGCGCGCTCAAGGGATTGCTAATACCCTTAAGTGTCCGGGGTCAAGACACAGCACGGGCCGAAGGTATAGAGGGAGAAAGGGAGAGGAGGTACCTGTGCACATTGGTCTTAAATATCTGCGGGTTGTAGTCTGTGGGAAATATAGGGCTATGAAGAGCATTCCAAATTCGCGTAGTACGGCTGAAGAACGAGTCTCTAAATTTAACTGTGCGTCCGAAAGTAGGCTTAAGGGTAAACTGATGAGCATTCCTGGCGGGTATTGCGGGTGAATTCATGGAGAGGAGGAATGCAGTTGGCTAGCTCACTTGAGCATCGTTTGTTGTAATAGCGATAAAATACAGACAAAGAAGAAACGGTACGTCGATGTTCGAGCGAGTCTAATGACTTTGCGACATTGTTGTCTCCTATAAGTTTTATCGCTCGCTTTTGGATTCTATCTAGTAGGTGCAGGGTGGTCTTTGGGGCACCAGACCAGATATGAGCGTTGTACTCAAGCTTGGGGCGGATATACGCCTTATAAATGAAAGCCAAATCAGAGGGGGTGAAATATTTCTTGCATCGATTAAGGAAACCTAAACATTTCGCAGCATTTTTGGCGACCTCAAATATGTGATCGTTCCAACTAAGTGTTCTGTTGATACACATACCAAGGATGGAAAGCTTTCCGGTTTCATCGACACAAGCACCATTCATGGATAATGGCTGATTAACAAGGGTTCGCTTGAGTGACAGCAGATAGCATTGAGTTTTAGAAGCATTGAATTCCACTCTGTTGTTGTTTCCCCAGTTAATTATGCTGTCAAGATCGGAATTCAAGGAGCTTAACATACGCTGCCGTTCCAATTCTATGGCCGAAGGGCAGGGTCGTGAGTCTCGGAACGAATATGAAAAGCTGAGGGTGCTGTCATCAGCGAAGGAATGGATTGGATTAGAAGTAGCAGACAAGAGATCATTAATAAAAATGAGAAAGAGTGTCGGAGACAGAACAGAGCCTTGGGGTACACCAGCATTTATTTGGTGGATATCAGACTTGAACCCATCCAAAACAACTTGAATTGAACGGTTCGAAAGGTAATTTCTAATCCATAGAAGAAGAGATTCATCGATACCATATGCACGCATTTTCGACAAAAGACCTTGATGCCAAACTCTGTCAAATGCCTTAGAAATATCAAGTTAATGGAGCAACCTTTGTGAAGTACAAGAAAACAGAAGTATTCCCAAGAATATTTAGTCAAATTCGACACATGTGCGTAATCTTCTCTCCCTGTTAGCATTTAGAACTGGTCTCCGAAATAGTGTGACGGCGTACATCGAACGCCCGATGCACATGCAACTGTGGCCGTCACTTTGCTACAGTCCTGAAAGAGTCCTAAAGTACAGAACAACTCGCATGGACTGTGAGAATATTCCCTCGTCTGAAGGCATTTGCTGCCAACAATCAAGGGACGATAGAAGAATTCTAAAAATTGATTTCTAAGACAATTGAAGCCACTAAAGAATTAGTGGCAAAAATTGAACTTAACTAAAAATGTGAACAAAACTTAATGTCGGGACGGCGCGAACGCCATTCCCGGCTACCAAAAATTACACGCACGAGTTGCTCGCATTAGGAACAATCGCGGAGGTCAATCCAACCGGTGGTGCAATGGCCAGACCTCACTCCGGGGGAACCGCCTTCATGATCACGGTAACCCCTACGCCAGGTAAGTATGCTTAACGCTGCTCTCGAGTCCCGTTAAGACTACCCATCCGCTACAACTATCTGTAAATTATATACTGAATCAAATTCGAATGTACACAGACGATAGAGCCTTTGCAACGAGTGTAGGTACACACAGTGCACTTAGGGGATGAACATGCAGTCAAACCGAAGTGAGTTTGTTCGCAGGGCTATCGTCGAATTGGTGCGTCGTAGAGGCATGAGTGCAAGGGCAATTTTTGTGAGAAAACTTTGGACTATCTGATTGTTTAAACAGAAGACACCGGTCAAAACGAATTCTGATGGAATATCCTTTCTAACCTCATTTATGAACACGATTTTCATGACGATGTGCTGAAGTTGTTCTCTGTTTTGAATTCCTGATGGAGATAAAGGCTTCTCTTCTGAACAAGCCATCACACTGTAGTCAACTCAAACAATAAATGATAATTTGCCCTTTTGGTGGGTATTCGAATCACAGCCGTTGGAGGATTTTCGCTTTTTTCATTCATTTTTGTTGAAGACGAACATGCCACGGCTGTTTTCCTTTAGCAGAGCATCTGTAATTCCAAAAAAAAAAATCCAGAAACTGGGCATAGTCCGTTTCTATGCGGAGTTCTGTGATCCTGGCTGAGATATCCTATGAGGAACAAAGGAGCTCATACGCAAACAGAGTTCGAAAGCAGGAGACTTGTCTTTCGAATCGCGACATCAGATTAAAATCGTTTAAAGAAACAAGTGCCCTTCGGAGGGCGTGCATTGGAATCTCAGACAATCAGTGAAAGAAAAAGCAAGTAGCTCTTGCTTCCCATCAGAATCAGCAGGCCACTTCAAATAACGTCGTAGAGATCTCTCCAACGACCCAGCATACTGCCAAAATAATGTCTGAAACCTAGCCCCTATCAAACGTCTTTCGAATTACCTCCCGCAACCGGATGCCATCGCCATACCAATCAACTTCGTTGCTTCAATCGCAATTCGAACATCTGTGAAATTCTCCCACATCGAAACGAGCAACACCACATCTGGTCTGCCTCAGTCTACAACTCACCTCGTTCCGCCCAACAGCTGGTATCTGTCAAATCTTATCAGTTCGCGGAGTACGTCGATCAGTGAGAAAGTGTGAAAATCTTGTTTGTGGCTCGAAAATGTTTTTTCGGCGGACACGTTTGCCACTCACACAAATCCTAAGCAGAACATACGCTGTTGTGAGTATCTCTCCTTCTCCACTTCCCCTCCCCACATCCTCATGAGCACTCTTTATAGCGATCGGCTCCATCTGTTCCACGAGATGTGCGCATCGTTGAAGTCGGCCCCCGGGATGGACTACAAAACGAAGCGACACTCCTGCCAGCGTCAACCAAAATCACCCTGATCGACCGCCTGTCCGAGACTGGTCTGCAGACTATAGAAGCCACCAGCTTCGTGAGCGCCAAGTGGGTGCCACAAATGGGTGACAACACGGAAGTGCTGAAAGGAATCAAGCGAGCACCCGGAGTGTCGTATCCAGTGCTGACGCCGAACTTGAAGGGCTTCGAGAGTGCTCTCGCAGCTGGTGCCGAAGAGGTGGCCGTCTTTGGAGCTGCATCTGACTCATTCTCTCGCAAGAATGTCAACTGCAGTGCAGCTGAGAGTATTGAACGATTCCGTCCGGTTTTGGAAGCAGCCAAGAAGGCTAACGTCAGAGTGCGCGGCTACGTATCGACTGTTGTTGGCTGCCCATACGAGGGATCCATCAGTCCACTGAAAGTGGCAAAGGTTGTGGAGGCCATATACGAGCTGGGGTGCTATGAAATCTCCTTGGGCGACACGATTGGCGTTGGAACTCCCGGCACTATGCGGAAGATGCTCGATGAAGTGGTAAAAGTTGTTCCTGTTGAACGATTGGCTGTTCATTGCCATGATACCTACGGCCAAGCGCTGTCCAACATCTTGACGTCACTCGATTATGGTTTGTTTTGGCATTTAGTAGAGGAAATCAGTGGATTAACCTTTTTATTAATTTTTTAGGAATTTCTGTTGTGGACTCGTCTGTCTCGGGTCTCGGTGGATGCCCGTATGCTCGAGGGGCCTCTGGCAATGCGGCGACAGAGGATGTGGTGTACATGCTTCACGGAATGGGCATTAAAACCGGAATCGATTTAGACAGACTCATCGATGTCGGAAAGTTCATCTGCGACGAGTTGGGAAGACAGTCGGAATCGAAAGTCAATCGTGCTTCGAGGAGGTCCCAACCTGCAGCTGGTGATAAATAAGGGGGATCGCACAGATAAAGACGGAAAACGATGGAAACGGTGGCATTTACTAGCATAAGGACCTTTGTATTTCAAATTACTGTAAGAATAAAGTTCATATCTTCATTCATTCGAGGATCTATCATTTGTGTGAATATCCTAGATGTAAATCCGCCCGAGTTCCATTTCACCAGCGCACCAAATCTACTACAATCGAACGTTTCAATTCCACACCACCGCCTGGCCATCCCTGTGCACATTGACAGGCGCGCACTTGTCAAAAAAAAAAAAAAGTAAGAAACATCTTGCTGCCAGCAAATATTGTTTTTTCCGCACTATTTCTTGAATTGGATAAATTTGTTCCAGCAAAACGTGAAAAATGGCAGCAGCATCACCAACGGGCGGTGTCAAGCCAATGGCCATTGCTGGCCGCATGGTCCGCGAGCGGGAGCGTTTAATTGGAATGACCCCCGAAGAAACCCAGTGGCGAAAGCAATGGTTGAAGGATCAGGTGCTCAGCTCGAACGAGCCAAGACGTGTGCCCGCTCTGGACGCTGAGTTCACAAACCCTATCAGGAAGTTCTATCGCACCCCACTAGACGCACTGGCCAAGGCTCTGGAGCCAACTTTGGTAAGTTTTCCAGCTGCACTGTGTTATGTAAGTGAACGTTCCTAACCTTTATTGCACTTCATCACCAACAATGCAGGGCTTCAGTCGGGCATTTGCTGTGCGCTTCTGGATTGGCAAAGCGTTGATGATCACCACTGGTATCTACGCCGGAGTGTACTACTTCAAATACAATCAAAACGTACGTAGAACTTGATTTGTTCCCGCACCCCCACAACAAAATACTGTGAGTGCATTGCTTTCCTCTGCAGGATTGGACCCGCAAAGGAGGCTGGAGAGTTATCCACAATCGGCGAGTGTGCCATCCCGGTGATCCGGAATACCCCAAGCTATCTGATCGTTCAGTGCCGCAAGATTACGCTGCCCGTGGATTCAAGGGATCCCCCATCTAAAGAGGAACCAAAGCTGAATTCGCCACTATCGTCGCCCGACCGTGAAGACGACGACGACGACGACGGTGCTTTAAGTTTCTTCTGGAACAGAAATATTGATGAATTGAGGTGAAATAAAACGATGAACGTCCCCATTCGTCGCTCATAGACATAAGGAAAGGTGATATTTGTGTTTTTTCGTCAACCACTTCGGGGGACAGTTGCGACATCGATTGCGATTCCGCTTATATGTTTTCGTTGCGATTTTCTGCTGTCGCTGGCAAAATTTGTGTGAACCGCTATTGCACTGGCTCTGGCATGGCCACCAGCGCAGTTTCAGTTTAAATTAGTAGTGTACCGCGGGAGTCTCCGCATTGGGCATTCCTTATAAATCACATATTTACGCGCACAGTGACCCAAAAACCAGTTATTCTAGAGGTTTTTCACTCGTGTTATTTTTTTTCTTTTTTTGATTCGTCTGCTCTTCCGAAGAGCTTGCGTGTTCGATTCGGACGTGTATTTGCTCTTTTTGCATTCTATTCATCCATGCATACACACAGGTAGGTGACTATACATCCCATCAACTTCTTCGTCATCAAAAAAAACAGGTAATCATGCGAGTGGCAGAGATTCTTTCGGTTGCCCAATGAATGGGGCGCATGATTGTATGCGGGGAGACAAGCTGATTGTGTGTTTGTATAGGCTACCCACCCCGTTGGTCTCGCGCCGTCTCCCCCCCCTCCCCCACACTCTTGATCGAGGCTCACAACAACAACTGTTCATCGCGACCAAATCAGCTGGCGGCAATGTATACACGTCAAGGGACAGCTGGCTCTCCGATGGCTAGGCGACGGTGTTTCATTCTGTTTATGGAGTTGATTTCCACTGCGGTCCGGTTTCTTTTTGGTTTTGTTTTCGTCTTGTCAACGATGACAGTACACGTACACATGGAAACTTTTCGAAATGTCAAACTTTTGGCGGTTTCCCCTGCGACGATGGATCGGGGGTGTGTGCGTGCGATGGCGCAGTATGTGTGCGCGCTTTCGAACATCGAACTGAGGTGGATTTTGCTGGTGGTGGTGTGAAAGTACGTTTGAATTTGCCCCAGACATTCGGAGATTCGGTTGGCGCAATTATTTTTGTTGAGTAAGGTAAGGGTGCGATGGCACATTGAGTGCTGGTTACACTGTGCATTGTGATGTGATGAGGGGCAGGAATTCGGCCAGAGGAATGAATGGGGATTGAAGGAATTGAATTTATGAATTTATGGAATAATGGAGGAAATATAGATAGATCCAGATTATCTGATGATTTGCTCAGACTGACGTAGGAGAGACTGATAGGGAAATTAAATCGAAGACGAGTTGATTAGAGGAGACTACGTGGTCTGAAACTGAAGGATTCAGTTAGTTTTAAGGATTTTTTCTTGAAGCCAACCATCTGTGGTTCTTTTGCTAATTTTTGGAGCGTCGAAAACATTCGGATAGTTTCAGAAATGCGATTGAGTGTAAAAAGAGGATAAGCAGCAATGTAGACTCGACTTTATTTTGGAACAGAGGAATGTCGTGCGAGTTGAATTTGCTTAGAGAAGTTGCACCAAGTCAGCATCTTGGTAGGGAAAAACTTAATTTCTTGAATTCACATTATTTCAATCCTTAAGTTCCCACGAAGGCACTGGTCTGGATTAAATATGAAAGAGCTCGTCTGGAGGTTGGATTCGGGACTTATTCTATAAAAATGATTATGGGAGATGACATCGTTTGAGATGAATTGTCGGTGTTGAGACTACAGGCATCTAAAGAGTATTGTTTTGTTTAGAATTTTAGGAGGAAAATGACGTAGTAGCGTACTGAGAGATATCAGGGCAAAGCAAGCATTTCTTCCTGCTGCCTGCTCCTTTAAAAGTTCGCCCGAAATGTTCCAAACCCCGAGTGATTATAGAAAACTCCTAAATTTTGAAGCAAATGATCGATTTTGTGAGAGTTGAGACATTCAATTTGGACAGGAAACATGTTCTTATCGACGATTCAAACAGAGTTCACACATGGAAGCACAACCTTTGAGGCAGCTACTAATTTGAAGTGCCCCCTTTCATAATTTTACCTAAGCCTGGATTACGATTTTCAAGTCCGTCCAAGTGCTCGGCGTTTGAGTAAAGATACAGGAAGGATGATCGATCATACAGTACACAAATGTTTGATGATCGTGCTAGAAACCAACGTCGGCAAGTTTTCGTATACTTTGCTCAGAAACAGGGGGTACTGGAGAGGAGATGTGCAGGCATTAAGTGATGTACTCCTGAGCTGCAGGTCGAATTTGGGATATTTTTTAGTCGTGAATTTGTGGATCGTTTAACAAGTCACCAAAGAAAGGATTAATTCGCAGAGGAAATGTGAATTTAGGGCCGTTCATGAGTTACGAACTGCGAACGCGAACTTTCAGAAACAACCATTTCCCAGCAAATATGAACCAAAAGTTATACTTCTTGGTATGTAACGCAAACAGATGGGAATTGAATTATCGAGTTTTCTTATCGACAAAAGTTTGTTTAAGTATCCTAATTAAGGATTTTAAATTATTTCTCTGAAACTTAATCATTCGCTTTAGGCTGACTTTTGTGGAGTTTTCATTTTCTCGATGTTTGGCATACCAAGAAGTATATCCTGTTGTCCTCATTCAATGAAAACGGTCGGAGTTCGCGTCTCATCTGTACAGTGCTATAGAGTTCAATCACTGAGAAGGAAGAGCTTGTCTGAGGAAATTTAATAACTCAGATAGCTATACCATTGGGTAAGAATAAATTAAGTTGCTTTTCGAGCAGTGCAACTGGCTTTTCCTGGTGATCAGAAATCAATCAATCGTACACATCTGTCCGTTGATGTCTGGTGTTCATGCAGAACCAATGAAATCAAGAACCAATGATGCGTGTTATTCTCCTAATCCTCAGAAACATTTTTAAAAAAATAACCATCGAAGTTCTATTCTCATTCTATTCCAATTCCAAAGTCGCTTTATGCTACGACATCGGTTATTTCGAATGGGTTCTTCAGACAGGGAATAAACAGATAGGAGGTTCTTCTTTTAAAGAATCGAATTAGTTTTTGTTCGGTGACTGCTTGGAATTATTCGCAACGAAAAAAGGAGGAAGTTTCAGAAGGTTTTTCGTAGTGGGCATCGGTTTAATGAAAGCAGCAGAAATAAATAATTACAAATTGATGTGAATTTAATTTTAGATTAAGGCTGAAATAAATATAAGCTGAAAATATATAGATCCTTTGAAGGTCGTAAGGTTGAAGAATATTTCAGGGCCACAAGGCAGACTTACGCACTTAGATCGAAAGGTTAGTGGCTGCAGAAAGATGGAAAAAAATGATAAATTACGTTCCCTATTCCTTAAAAAATCGTACTCAAAAATTAAACGTACTTCTCCCAGGCGTACGCTCCCAGCACGTTGATAATAAATTAATTCACAGACTTGTATATAAGGCTGATAGATTGAAGAGTTATTTTCAAAATTTCGGAACGAAATGCCAAGGTCTCCTTTTTCCTCGCGTACATATCCTTCCCAGTCCACTCAGGATTGCGAAAAAATTATAAAATGTAAAACAATTCAATTAGAGATTGGATAAAATCCGGACAGATGTGAAATGAAATGAGATGAAATTCGAGTGAATTCTTCTGCCACATCATTCGCCGCATTTTGTCGCGAGATATCTCCTGCAGTCCTAAGTTTCTAAAACGTTTAAATAAATGCAATCTTTGAGGCGATTAAATTGAATTTTTCATTATTTAATTTTACTGGAACATCCCATTTCCAGTCCCCGTCTTGAGCAATGGCGCTCAAAGATGCCTGTAAACTCTCACGATGTGGAAATTCCATCCAAAACGAAGGATACACCAACACATATTTCAAGGATTAGAGAGAGAAAAATATTGAGAATCCCATCCGCCTTAGAAATCCTTTCCATTTCTTCCATTTTCAATCATTCCCATCGCGGTCCACAGACAACTTCCCCCCCATTCGGTGAGCAAATCTTTTCAGCACACAAACTCAATTGATTATCCCCAACCGAATTAATACCCAAAATCAGAGCTTAAGCTCCAAATCCAATCGGAACTCGTTAGTCTTTCCCATTCCCATTCTCAAGTCTCACAAGAGTGCAATCACAATAAAAATGTAACCCCAACCTTAGTTTAACCAAACCGCTGTCAAAATACCTCCATCTCTGAAATCCAACTCGAATTCATCACAATCTGGTGTCGTCGAGTCATCACAAGCAATTTTAACGGAAAATTAAATATGTTATCCCAAGGAAAAGCCACCCGCATCCCCTAAAGGGCGAAAATGAAAATTTATTTTCAAACCTCCACCGAATTCCACCATACCCACCGCATGTGGAGAGGGTTGCAGTTCGAATTCGAAGGGGTATTCGAACGTCTTATCGGTGTGAGCACCACACAAGTGGCGCGCGCTACGGCCAGGCAAGCTGGCAGCACGATTTACCCGCCGAAATCGTACATGTGTGCGTTTTCGAAGTCGTGTGTGAATGTGTTCACTGTTCTGTCTTCTATTTTTTTTTCTTCAGCTCGGTTTCCTCTTGTCTCTCCCGAGTGCGAGTACGGTCAGCCGGTAATATCACATAGAACTTCGCTCTCGCATCGCGACATACCTCGCCTGATTGCCACGGAAAATAAGTCGACATCCTTTGATTGTGCTGCGGTGTGCGCCCCCCCCTCGGGAAAGAGTCAGTTTCATTTGGTGAATAGCCGCGCCAGAGAGCCATACAGAAGACGGGAGGACTCGCACAAGGACACACGACGTGTAGCCCCTGCAGCAGACAGAGACCTTTTTTAGTGAGCCTTTTTCCTCGTCATTCCTTTCCAATTGGTGGTCAGCTCCGAGTTGTGTGAATGCATCTCCCACGCAGCACCAGTGCAAATAGCAAATAGTTCGGGAAGATAAAACTATTCCAGCAGTAGAGAACTCTCAGCTAAATCGGTATCAGAAAAGTGTATGTGTCCGTGCCCGAGCACGTTCCTGTGCGACGCGAGTGTGTTAATTCAGTGAATACCTGTTCCCTACGTTGCAAGGACCTCAGCGAGGCACCTTCGCCCCGAGTGCAGTGTGAAGTGTGTGCGATCCCAGATTGCAGAGTGAATCCCCATCTTTGAGACGGTCCTGCAAACAGGTAAATTTTACATTTCATTTTCTTGTGCATCCTGCCGCCAGGACGTGCCCCGAACAACGACCAAATCGAGGGCAGTATCTGCTAATTGGAATTTTTCCACATTTCCTTGCCAAAAAAACGAAAATACGTTGCCGTGTGCGTGTGCTACTCCCTGACGACAGCTTGCTTCGAATTTTTTTTGTAATCAGAAAAAAATTTTTGCGCGCCTTCGAAAGCTCCCCAATTGAACTTGTCGCAGCTGGTGCGCTCCCCAATGGATTTTTGTGCAAAATATCGCGTTTTCAAGCCGAGATCGCACCCTTTCGTCTGGTGCCCCTCACAACTGCTGTTCCATTCAGAAAATGCATGTTTTTCCTGCACAAATTTTGATGTTCGAAAGTGCTATGCACTGTGTATTGGCCACGAAGTCATATCTTCGAACTGGGGATGAAGTATGAGTGTGGGTAACATTTTGGCGCGATCATAACAAAATTTCAAATCCAGATTTTTCACCCTTCCCACGGGATAATGCGAAATATTTTTGCATATTATGAAAGCTCAGATATTGTCCCATCGTGTGACGTTGGAATTTTCACTCGATCTGAAGGTTTAGTGGAAATTCCGAGCCCGCCAAAAGTGTACCTGTGACCGCCTTTTTCTTCACATTCTCCATGTCGTTGTGTGTTCATCATCGTCATAGTCGTCGTCGACGTTGTTGTTGGTGTTTCTCCGGTTTCTTCTCTCGGTTTTTTTTTTTTTTTTTCTTTCGTCTTTCAGATTCCCTCTTCGCACTTCGTCCGAAGTGTTGTTGGTGCTTTCTAAATGTCATTTCATTTGTGAGTTCAAAATTTTTATTATTTTTTTCATCTGATTTGCCGCCTTTCTTTCGAGGTTTTTTTTCCGATTTGAAGGAATTTTTCGCGCCCACCGCCACCAAATTCTCTATTGCACACACCAATACACTGAACTCGAATCTATATGCTCGTGTCATGAGAATTTTATTCACCAGCACTGACGAAATCGTGGAAAAAAAGAGAAAGAGCTGCTGATTCGTTTGACATATTGAGCGCCAAATTGCCAATCTGGGTCGATGAGGTTGGAATTATATGTGGTTTTTTTTTTTTCATTTTTCGCTTTTCACTCACCGCCGCCTCCCTCGCTCGGTGCAGTGAGTCATTTTGAGTGGTGGCCAATGTCAATGTCATACGTGGGGTGTTTTCATCCCCACCTTCCTGCGGTCGCTACTCACCAGAGCTCCTCCTGTGCCGATGCAGGACCGATGTTCGCACTCCGATCCCCTGTGATGCAATGTGCTGTTGATACTGAATCTTTTGAGGCTTCACACTCTGACACTCGGATCGGATTTGTGTACCTAGATTTTTGGGTCTTCCCCCGGCCAGGACACTCTTCACACATTCGCCCACCCACACACGCACACACACGCACACACTCCCTCACTCACTGTTTGTGCCTGTGTTTGAAGAATTCCTTTGTTAAATTCTCAGAAATGTTCACAATTTCAAGGGCGATGCGCCGAGAGCTGGATTTTCTTGCCTCCTCTTTTTCCATTCATCCTCTTCATCTTTAAGAAGTTCATGTTTCAGGTACATTTTTGTGTAAGGCTTCTGTTTTTGTTGTTGCGCCGACTCTGCCTGGCCTGGCCTGGCCCGGCGCGGCGGTAGGGTTCGTCATCATCATCAGTTTGCTCAGCGTTTTCCTGTTTTCCTTTTTGGTTTGAAAAACATTCTCCTTTTTTTTTTTCTGTTTTGTGGATTTTTCCCTGGAACTGCAGGCTGCTTTGCTGCAGGCTTTTTTATTTCATTTTTGAACGCATATCTGGAGGACCTGTTTGCCTTGTGCATACAGACGTACTCATGTACCCCAGCCCAGTGTGTGCATCCAAATATGCGCGTCCATACATGAATATTCTAAACAGCCAACATATTTGCCTAATACTTGAATGGAATGTTAAAAGAGGAAAATGAGGAAAATGAGGAAAATGAGGAAAATTTTCATTCATAAAAATGTATCATTCTCCAGCGTCTGTGTGTGTGTGTGTGTGCGATGGGGTTGGTTCCCATTTCGTATCCATGAGATATTGGTTTTCGATAAGAGAAGAGAAACTGGAGATTGTTAATTCAAATTAGAGTGTAAACGCGTCCCTATTATGGTCGCTGAGATAAGAGAAGTTCAAATCAAAAGGAAATCAACCGCGGTACCACTGGGGAGCCATTTTGGACCTATTCTCTTTCGATTCTCAGAAGTTTACGCCGTTGTTATCACACACGTTATGTGGGTGTGTGTTGTGTTGTGTTGTGCGGCTTGTGACTGTGTGCTGGCAGTTGGCGCAGGCTTGGATAAATTTCGGATTTCGGGAAGATTGGAGCGCGGCATTTTTGGCGGGACATTTGAAAAATAAACGGACAATGATTGCTGGAGGTCTTAATCGAATTTGTGTTCGGAATTTGAGAAAGGGGGTGGAAATGTTGATAGACTGGTTCTCGGAATTGATTGGAAGAAACTAGGTTAAAGTCAGCGGCAAGGTCTTGCGTTTCTGTTGGCTGCGCGATCTGTTTTTAAATTGTGGTCGCATTTACTGGTCATTTACTGAGTTTAGGGATTGCGACCATTGCTGTGTCAATGATCTGTTTGATGCAAGATCTTGGGCACATGTGGGTAGGATTCTCGGGTTATCTCTGTGGCTTTGTTTCACCAATTCGCAAGGTTCTGGGCGCCGGCGATTCCTAGGATTCCCGTGGACTACGAGTTGTTGCAAGTATGCTGCAAGGTGCTGATGGAAATCGCATGTAAAAGATACAATCCTTCATTCCTAGATCACTGGCCGATGCAAGAGGTCTTCAATCCATGCTGGTGGCTGATGCAAGAGGTCTCCAATCCATGCTGTTGTCAATTTGAAACACATGTAGACAGTCTGTGTGCTCAGCGCAACCCTTTTAGCAATTTAACGAACACACCAATCAATTACACGAGCGCACCAAAGTCCTTGAAAGAATTTCGAAAAGACTGTGTGAACTCGACTCTTGTTCTTTTCCCTCCTTGTTGTTTTCTGTTTTTTTTTTTTTTTTGTAATTTTTACGATGTCCCTGAGTGAAATCGAATTTTCCCGAATTTCTCTAATGACCACCACCACCACCAGAAATGGGAGATCTTTCGGTGGAAACAAAAAAAAAATAGAAAAAAAACCGAAGAATAAAAAAAAAGAACACAACCATCGTGAAGAAGAAGAAGATGCACATTACAGATATTTATTTATGTTTTCCTTTTGGTTTGTTTTCCCATTCACTTTGGTTATTCGATCCTTGGCCGGCCGGGCCCCTGTTAGGTATACAAATTCCTTCATGTCGTCGCACATCGAGCGACACAAGGATGAAGAAATAACTTGACTCTTTGGTTCATTAAAGACTGTGTGCGAGAGATGATATTTTTTCAAAGATTTTATGTTTGAATTTCAAATTTTCTTCTTCACATCCCCCTTCTAGCGGTGCTCCCTCTCTCGTTCCCTCTCCTTGGAGGAGAATGAATAGTTTATTCGACTAATTGAATTGATTACTTATTGGTTGGTGGCTGGTGCAAGCAGAGGGGAACACATGGGAGGCCGGCGAGTGAGAGATATTTTTGATCCTTGCGATGATAGAGGAAGGCCGTTATCAGGCCAGGAGAATACTGTGTGTGTGGGAATTCTCTAGGGGATGGGATATCAGGTGCAGGTCGAGCATTCAATTAGAATTCTTCCTTTTTTTTTTTGGTTAACTTCTGTGGGGATAATCCTTGAAAGGTGCGGTGGAGGGAGGGAGGGAATGAAAGATATGTAATCGAATCGAGGCAATCCTTTTTCGTTTTTGTTTTGCAACATGTGGATAAGGTTTTTCACACGCTGTGGTGGCGGTTCTTCTCGACTGGGAGAGCAAAAGGGATGCCTCTTAATTAGATATTTGAAAGGGATTACAATGTGATGGAGGAGATCTTATCTGCGGTAACTTATGACCATTCAAGAGGGGATTAGCTGAGAGGAAGGTCTGAGGCGGGTTGCATTGTAAGAGGATCTAGATCAAAGATTGGCCGTGTGTGACAGGGTTTTCGGTTCGAGATGACATGCAAACAGGGAATGTTGCAAGGATTTGGATAAGAGAAGGCATTCTCGTGGCTCGGTTTGAATGGAAATTAACTGCAAAGGATGGCTTTTCTACTCCCAAATCGAAGTAAAAGTATTTTGCCACTCAAATTTTGGATGAGATTCTTTAAAAGACCTGACTCAGTGGTGCCTTTAAAATGCTTGTTTGATTTCGAATGCTATTCAAGGAGGTAGCAGCAGACGCTTTGAGTCCGAATGGCATGTCCTTCAAGTCGGAGGTAGGTGGTGGGGCGCTTTTAGGTCGTAGCTCGCTTAGATCGCTTAGATGATGACGAATGCTATTCAAAAAGTTAGCAGCAGACGCTTTGAGTCCGAATAGCATGTCCTTCAAGTCGGAGGTAGGTGAAAGGGTGCTTTTAAGTCGTGGAACTGATTGGGTCCATAGCGCCAAGGAGGTAACACCAGACCCGAATGCTATGCCCCCTTCAAGTCTAGAACGAGATTCTTGCAAAGAGCTGACACAGCGGACACATGAGGCGAATGCTGTTCTTTTAAACTGTGTCAAGGAGGTGGGTGATAGGGTGCCCTGTCGGCCCTTAAGATTGTGGCTCGCTTAGATCAACTGGTTGGGTCCATTGTGCCAAGTTCAGCAAATACATCAAGTCCGAATGTCATTCCCTCCAAGTCTAGAACGAAATTCTTTAAAAAAAAAAACACTCGACTGTTGAACCATCAAATTTCAAACCTAACCTCTTCCCAACGAACATTTCTGCACCCATTCAAACAGGAACGGAAAAAAAAACGAACCTAATTGCAAGTAAATTCCATTTCATTTGTGCCTCTCCCTCACAATTCCCACAAAATGACAGTTTAATAGTGGCCGGCTCAATCGACCATTCCAAAGGACTGCAAGGACATTTTAAATTTTATTTCGCATAAGCGCCTCCGTCCCCCTGGCCAGCCAACGAAGTGAATTATGTTTTTTTTTTTTTCTGAGTGTAAAACTAATTGTCCTTGCAGTGCACGCCATATGTGGGTTGTTGTTCGGTATTTTAGATAACGTGACAAAAACCCAGTGACATTCGTTTTGAAGAAAAAAAAAAAAAAAAAAAAGTTCCTGTTGCGTGACAGCGGCGGGGACAGAGCGCGGTGGGCATATGCTCAACAAATGTCAACTTTTTGAATGTTTCAACACCTCCGCATTGACTGAGTGGTTTATGCGGCGTTTTTGTTATTTTTTGTCGGAACATTCCATTACACCCCCGTGCAGTTACTGTTTTTGTTTTGATGTAGGAGTTGTTTAATTTTCGGGACAATAATTTCCACCGCAATCAAAATGTCCTTCCGACCGTTGACGTGGTTCCCTTTCATATTTTTTGTTTCTTTATTTATTTTATTTTCTTTTTTTTTCACAAATTTTTGTTTTAATTTTATTTTCAGTTGCTTATCGTTTTTTTGTTCCTTGATTTGCTGATTCCGGCGACCTACGTTAGTCCTGCCAGTCCTTTGGAGGACACGCCGATTGAAAACAAAACAAAAAAAAGAGGACAAGTTTGCAGGCCGAGTGAGAAACACGGCTACATAGCCGGCTAATTATGGATATTTATCGGAGGTAAGTTTCGCTCGTCTAACATTTGTTTCGTTATCGCCGCTTTTGGCAGCCCCTGCTGGCGTCCGTTTGAAAATCCGCCGTTTGAGAGAGTTCACCGAACCGGGAGACAATTACCCTCGAGGGGGATCTCCTTTATGTCCTATTCTGTATTTTATTTTTGTCTCTGAAGATCCTAATCACATAATTGTCCACCGTTCTGGGTGAGTTGTGTTCTTCTTACGCTCAGATGCAAGCAGAAGATAATCCCTCACCGTTTACCCTTAAATGTCAATGCTATCTGTGCTCGTCCTCCCCCCCCCCCTCCGCCGAAAATGAGCGGAGCGCGGAACAGGAAGCCAAGAAGTTAGAAAGAGTCCTACACAAAATTCACAGATGGCTCTCTTGGCGGATGGCTGATTGCTTTGCAGTATGGTGCTAGTTTTATACACTTTTTTTTTTTTTTGCCTTTCTTGTGGTTAAGCAATCGGCTTTGGATGGGATGTCCTTTTTCATTAAATTTCTGTGTTTTTTTTTTGTTCCTTTCGAATCGATAGTTGGGGAGAGAGCGAGGTGAATTTCATGACCATTCGGTTGCAGTTTTCCGCTGCTGGCACGTCGACTGGAACGAGTGTCATTAAGTCGGCAGTTTAATTAAATTGGTCATTTGCGGAAGTCATAAGCACGGCGAGGGGTTGGGGGGCAGGCAGAGCGATAACGATGCGGTTGACGTTTTCAAGGATGACAGGATGGGAATAACTGGGGCAGGGTTATGAGGTTATGACGGTTACGATGAGGGTCCGTGAGGATGGGTCTGTTTCCAAGGAAAATGTTGCAACAGTCAGAAATGCATTAAAATAAAATAAAAGGTGATTCATTCGGGGTCAGATATGTGGATTGTTCTTGGAAGGAGATAGTGGACTGTGTCGCATCATTGAGATAAGTTAAACTGCGTTGACACAGTTCTTGGTCACACTGAAGCAGGACTTGAAGGAGTTGTACGCTCGTCGGTTGAGTCAGTACAGTGGACTCTTTTGTCATTAAAATGGCACACAGTGCTATTTAGGTTCTCTGTGAACCACCACTTCCACCTACCTTCCTACAGTGGACTCTCCCTAAGTCAAACTCTCTCTAACTCGAATTAATTTGTATATCCCGTGAAAATTCGACTTAGACGGAGGTGACTGTGGTTTTAGAATCAGCTACATGGCTGTGCACACAATGATTGCATCTCACGGTGGGTTTATCAGGACGAATTTGATCCCCATCTACCCTCTGAACTAACTGGAGCTGCTTACTGAAAGTCAGCCAAAATAGGAGGTAGTTTTAGAAGAACTAGTTCGTAGACAACCTCAATAGAGGGCGTCCTAGAACGAAATGGCGCAGAACCTCACCACCAACTTGGTGTGCACAACTGGAGGCAGCTGGCGAAATATCGTGCAGGCTGGAGAGACTTGTTGAAGCCCAGGTCCACCCCGGATTGTAGCGCCATACAAAGAAGAAGAAGTTGGCTTGTGGAACAATGTAGCATATGACGCCGCTGTCTAAGGTGGTGCATGGACTTCGAGCAACTTGGTGTGCTCACTTGGAAGCGGAAGAGGCTTGTTTGTTGAGGCTCAGATTGGTTGGGTTCCATGCAGCACCTTAGCGCGTCCATTGCTGCATTGTGCCACATGCCAACATGTTGACTGGTTATCCTTAAGCCAATTTGGCTGACTTTCAGTTAGTAGATCCTATTATTTCAACTTTTATTAACCACTTCTTCTAAAGTTGCCTTATTTTTTGCGGGACGGGAAGAAGGCATCAACATCCAAATACAAGATCAACTGCCGGGACTGCATGCCTCTCCACTTTTCTTTTTTCTGAAGTTGGACCCCTCCGAGGAGGATTGTAAACTTTAGTTGCTTATTCTTGAATCGGTTGAAGTCGTGTTTATGGGTTGCGCTACAGCCCGTTGAGGGCCAGGGCCTAGCTTCTTAGCAACCACACTTGTTGTGCGGGCTATTGTTTTCTCTCACGAGTGGTAGGGGCTTACCATTTAATACTGACTCCGAACGACAAATTTTGGGACTGCTATACTCCATGGGGTCGTCTTTGTTCCTCTCAAAAGAATCCTAAAATAGTTTGCAGTCAAAAACTACATGTTTATCCGTTAAAATTGTTCAAATTTGATCCCTAACACCGTCCTTCTTTTTGTCAACTTTCAGAGAATCTCATGACAGCTACAGTTGCAGCAGCACAGAATCAACAAGAAACAGCGGCAGAGAGAAAAGACGTCGAGAGGACTCTGTCAAGTCCCCAAATCGCAGGCATGTCGGCAACGTTTCAAAGCGAAAAAGACACTATTCTGCCAGCTCCGATGATAAGGTAAGTTTCTTAGCCATTCTTTGAATGCATTTCATAAAGGATGGGAAAGTGGCTCTCGTTCCACCTTCTCCACACATGACTACCCGTGTGTGAGAACCATTTCAGTAGCGTCCCTTAAAATTAATGTATTCAAAAACACGATCTCCACAAAAGCGTTACAAAACCGCCTGTTCAGTGTCTTCTCTCCCTCAAATCCATCCGCACATCCTTCCGTTACATCCTTACCTTTGTGCGAAGCTGATTGCAGGGTATCCGATTCGCGTTCGCATCATTTCCATATTCTTCCCCCATAGCTGGCCCGCCTTGGGCCAAATGTCGTTTCGATGAATATCTAATGAGATAGACAAACGGAAGAACTGCCTATACCCTCCGGTAATCAAGGATGATCTAGGACACATCCTACTGCAAAGGTGTCCTGAATCAGACCATTTATCATCTCAAGGTGGCCGTTCGCTCCTTCGTATTCTAATTAGTGTCCTGGGACAACAAAAGAAATTTTCGAACGACAGTTACTCGGGAGAAGTTCTCCACACCAAACCCAAGCGGGGTTCAGTCTTCTCCGGCGACTACTGTCCCATCGACAGAAACTGGAAAGAAATCTACCCTTAAGGTGCTCACGCATGCGCAACAGCACATTACGATGCACATTCTTTCACATTCCTATGCGCTTGAGGCGCTGAGAGAACATTTTTTTTTCTTCTTCTTCTTCTCCTTGTTGTTGTTCACCTTTAAGGACACATTTACACATTAGAAGACGCTTCAGAGGCCCCCTTTCTGTAAATTCAGACGAATAAAAAAAAGAAAAAAATAAAAGACATCTGCCGTCGCCACTAGAGAGAAAGGAAAAAAACATATGAGAAGAAAAGAAAAGGTTTTTGGGGGTTGCTGTTGCTGTCGTTTGCTGCTGCTACTGATGGCTCTGAGATGTGTGCGTGTGTGTTGTGTGTCGTTTTTGGACACATGCCTTCTTGGGCACTGCCCCCTGCCTTCGTTGTCGTCGTTGTCGTCTGCGTTCCATCGAAGAGTGTGCAGCAACGACGATCATTTTTACATAATCAATGGTTGATGGTTGAATAAATTCACGACACAACTCGTCTTTCGGTTTGGCCGCTAAGATTAGGGGAAGGTTTCTCTGCTGTTTTAGGGGTGCGTGCCATTCGTATCGGCTTCCACGGCAGATGATACTTTTTCTTCCTGTGAACCGATGCAATTGGTCTTAAAGGACGTCTTCCCCCCTCCCCTACGTGCGTCGCCGTGTGTGTGCTCTTGATCCAGGTGAAGTTATTCAATTTTGATTACGGTTTTCTATGATGATGAATGGCACGTTATTTCGTTATCTTTCGATCGGCATAGATTATGTGTCGGCTCGGCGGCGTTTTGCGAACATTCTCTCCCTTTGGAGGCGATCCTTTTTCGGGCTGTCGATTGCAATTTAATCAGGCGTCGGAATTTATTGCACAAAACCATCGAACTCTGGATGGGGGAGGGGGGCTAAATCATCAAAGGTTCGTAGGATGTAAGGGGTTAATCATAAGGAGTTCCCTCTCGTTTTCTGTTGGTTTTTTTGCGCCCTTCAAGGATTTGCTTGAGATTTATGAGAACATGGCGAGATGTCTGCAGTTCGATTGTGTGTGGGAACTTTTTATTTGACTGGCTTTTCTGGTTTTTTGTTTTGTTTTTTTTTTTTTTTTTTTTGTTGAGAGCGAGGAGGAAATGCGCGCTCACCCCGGGTTGCGCTGGGGTGGTGGTGGTGGTCGTAATTAAACGTTGCCGCAAATGTTAGTTGCAGTGAACAATTAACAGGCAGTTAAATTAACAAATTGTGTTGTAAAACTCGACGGCACAAGAAAAACCGGGTAATAAACTGAGCAAAGCAGGAAAAAGGATCAGAGCTCTTGAGAGGACGTTAGAGATGGATGTGTTTGCAATCTTGAGATGTGACAAATTTCATAATCACTTTTAATGCATCCTTCGACGATTAAAATGCATCCCCTATCGACAGTCGGTAGATTTTCTAGGAACGCGTCTCTCTGGCCTGTCGTTTCCAATAAAATCCATTAAAAATAAACGACGCTCATCAAATTTCAAATATGATCACGTCTTCCGGCAACCTTTAGGAAACCTGAATTGTCTGTCCGTCTGATGGAATGAGGTCCCCCCCGTTTGGAATTAAGCAAACAAATTGCAATTATCCGCACATAAAATGCGTAAGAATCGAAAGATTGCATCTGCAGCCAGTAAGTCACAAGAAAAAAAAAGCGACCGTTAGAGAAACTTCCTGTTCTTGATCTGATTTTAAAGACTACAACTGATATGGGTCAACTGTCGAACAGTGGGGGAATTTATTACACATTCTCCAGGACTCCTCGATTTCTTCTTTTTGATAGATTATGTAAACGTCTATTCACAGGTCAGTGAATGCACGCATCCTCGGTAATAATAATTGTTACCAAGAAATTCCAAGGTTCATCCAGGGATAACAATGAATGCGCCTGTACTCCACGGTAACGCAGCGAAACAATATAAAAATGCGACACATCGTGAATTGCAAAATGCAACTTCAACTGCATCTTCGTGCGCTCCTTTATTATCCACCCCGGGTATGCTTTGAGAAGGATCGGATCATAAAGTACACATCAAAGATATTGTGTGTTCGTGTAGCCCCTTTGGGTCGATCCTTTTTTCTTCTTCTTCTTCTTCGGTAATTTTGTGATTTATTGCAGATTTGTTCTCTCTACCTGAGTGGTGAGACGAAAGAAGATCCTTTTCTTGCATCTCTGTTCCTCGTGTAGGCATCTCGAAGAAATTCAAAATCCCAGCCCGAGGTAGGTAACCGAGTTCGAAGAGGGGAAACAATCAAATCCTCGCACAGTGAAGAGAGAGAGAAGAAGAAGAAGAAGAAGAAAAGAAACGAATCCCTGCTGATCCAGATTTTCACAGTGATCTTTGTCCTTGCCGTTCACAGTCGGTCGTTACTTCAGTTATCGTCGTGCACTTTACATGAGCGCAACATCCAGCTCGAAACTGGAAATACGAATCGAAAAAAAAATCAAAGGATACATAGAATTTGTTGTGAAACAGTGGTCATAGCATTTGTGCAACCAAAGCGAGGCGAAGAGTGTTTTTGTGCGTGAAAGATAATGTTCAGTGATCTCTGATTTAAAAAAAAGAAAAAAACGGCTTCAGATCCTTGCACGAGTGTGTTCTAGTTTTAGTTGCTGGAGACATCCAATCCAAGCTCGCGTGTGACCCTGACATGAAATATATTCTCAAGCGATCTTTTATGGAAATGGTACGTGGTCAAGACCGTTTCAGATTTTATTTTTCAGACGCGACGTCGCTTTTTTTTTTTTTTTTTGTGGGTACAGCATCGCCGGCAAAAGCCTGTTCCTTGAGATGTTCACCCACGGTGTTCCCAAGTTGCTTGTGCAACTGTCCTGTGCCGACTTTTCTACCTGAAGGCAATTGTAAAACATAACGCACCAGGTATAGCCAGACACCATCTTCGCATCAGATCGATACGGCGAAGACGAAGGATATGCTTTCCTATCGATTTTATGGTTCAATTTAATGAGTGACGGAATAGCCTGTACTTAAGACAGCTCTTCACATTTAAGTGGTTATCGCTATCTGGTGTCTGAAGAGCCCCTCCTTTACCTAACAACTGTGCGTAGCCAATGCGACAAATGACGCGTTTTACTCAAGTATCATATCCACTCTTCAAACGTATGATAAATGCCTTTACCTCCCGTCTGAGCTAGTTTCTCTGCCAGACACTGACACACAGACAGACAGAGAGAGAGATAGAGGGAGAGAAAAAAAAACCTACCTCCCAAGCGCGCACACCACACCACATGCACTTAGTCTTTTAATATCCATTACCGGTGTCGTCTGGTGTAAATCGGCTCTAATGCGTGTTCCTTTCCCTTTCTTTCAGGACCCCGAATTGGGGCTCGATGGCCCATCAGCAAAGCGTCAACATCTCGCCCCAGTGTCCTGCCAACAAAACAGCGATCCCTCCAGTTCCGCACCGTCATCAGTATTCGAAGATGATCGCTTCTGTGATTACGTTCAATCGGAACTGCCCACGCCCGAGAGTCCAAACAGCATCGATGATGGCGTAGCCCTAGAGACAGCATCGTTCACATCGTTTGAAACCATCTCCACAACGTCGTCGGTGCATTCGGACAGCGAGTGCGAACAGACACTGAAGGCGCACAAAAAGCCAGTCAGCCGCGACGACTACGTGGAGTCGTTCAATTGTATGACGCCCGTGGAACCCTATGGACCACGAACATGTCCGCTGCCAGCGCTGGCGTGGGCAAACGCATCCGAAGTGTGGAGCACAATGTGCAAGAAGGACGAAGCGGCAGCCAGCCTCCGTGACGTGACCATGTTGGAGAACCATCCGGGTCTGCAGTCTCGCATGCGCGCCATTCTCCTGGATTGGCTGATCGAGGTGTGCGAAGTCTATAAGCTACATCGCGAGACTTACTATCTGGCTGTCGACTATCTGGATCGATTCTTGAGCTCACAGAAGAACGTCCAGAAGACGCATCTGCAGTTGCTCGGCATCACGTGCCTCTTCATCGCGGCGAAAGTCGAAGAAATCTATCCGCCAAAAATCGCAGAATTCGCCTACGTGACCGATGGAGCGTGCCAAGAGGAGGACATCCTTCAGTACGAAATGATTCTGCTGCAGGCCTTGGACTGGAGCATAAGTCCAGTGACAGCGATGGGATGGTTGGGCGTTTACATGCAACTGAACATCAGTAACCGGACGCCGGAATCATTGCAGAGCGGCGGTCGGGGTTTGGGTGGCGGCAAGGCCGCCGGTGAGGACGATCACGCATTCATTTACCCGCAATTCTCCGGCATGGAGTTCGTGCAAACCGCTCAGCTGCTAGACCTGTGCTCCCTAGATGTCGGCATTGGCGAGTACGCATACGCAGTGATAGCAGCTGCCGCCATCAGTCATTCGTTCAATAAGTAAGTCGACTGCCACGAGGCAAGCATGTGAACGCGTGAACTCATGGCGTGTCTTTCTTTTTCCTTTCTTCTTTACAGAGAAACCGCAGTGAGGGTGTCGGGTTTCGACTGGGCCACGATTCAACCGTGCGCACAGTGGATGGAGCCCTTCTTCAAGGTCGTCACCGAGGAGTCAGAGCATTTATATCTATCCGAGCAGAATGAACAGATCTCATCGAAATGCGGCCTGTCGCACTGGTGCCCCAACATCGTGACAGACGATTCACACATCATCCAAACGCACACCATTTCGATGGCGATGTTTGTAAGTTCACAACGCAACGCGCATTCGTTTCGTTTCTCTTCTAAGCTTGTTGTGTTTTTTTTGTCACTCATTTACAGGACAGAGCATACTTAATCCATGAAAGCAATATAAACCTGGAGAAGACAAACAAAACTGAAGCCTCACCGGCGACGGGTCTCAAGTGTCCGGAAGGCTTGCTCACACCTCCAGCGTCTAGTCGAAAGCCACTGGATGAGAACGACGAGGACGAGGATGAGCACAGTGAGAACACCCTGATGTCGAGGACGACGTCAATTGTTCCTCTAGAAGACCTAATAACGTAAATGTAGCATAAACCTATATCCCCCCCTCCCCCCACACTCCCCCCTCAAGTTAAGTACATATATATTTATTTTTAGCAATTAGTTTACTTTTAGCCTAATATAAACCATAAACTTTTACGCGTTGAAACTCAAACCGAAAAGCAAAGTGTAAATGTTCAATACAACAATAAAACAGAAACAAAACAAAAAATGGTTAAATCCAATGTAAATTGTTGAAAGCGAGAGCGCGCAAGTTAAAAATCGACAAGTTTTCATTCGAAAAAGAGAAACAGAGAATCTCTTACGAACATCTGTGCTTGGTTGATTTTCCTTCCTCTGTACGGATTGATGATGATTGAAATTGTACGCAATATAGTTTAGTATTTATTTAACCAGGAGCTGAAATGATTTTTAGGCAGCAAAAATGTGCGTACACGCCGAATTGAAATAGATTTTCGTTTGCTTTTCAAATTAGGCGCGAGAGGGAGACGATGCGAGAGCATCTGATGTGACATTTAAGGATAGGCTTTAGTTTGATATCTTTGCTTGCTTGAATCCAAACTTTGTTGCGCTGAAGCTTGAAGCTTGTATTTTCTTCTTTTTTTTTTTTTTTCTATTCTGACGATCAGTGAGTGCTTGTATTTTTTGTTTGTTCATCATTCCTGTGCTGGGTACTCCAATTCTTCAAAACTTTCCCACTAATCCCCCTTAACACACTCGTATTTAGGGACAATCTAACACGATTAACATCGGAGTACTTGGTACAACTTTATTTCTTGTTTTCTTGCTTCATTTTCTTTCATCATTATGTATCAAATGCCTTATCATCTTCAACTGCATGCCGAAGACTATCGCAGCTTCCCCAGTTTCCCACATAACTAAAGTACATAACAAACAAAGTACATAACCATACCAAAGTTAGGGGCATCTAACGTGTTAACAATGTCGAAAGGCTTTGCTGATCGCCTTCGAAATGAGGGCAGAGGACAGTGCTTCATACTGAGACAGAACCCCTTCCCACTAGCAAACCTTAACCCACTCGTGTTAGGGACCACTTAACAGACTAACTGAAATGTATGAATCATTGACGAGGGCAACCTCAAGTCCGAGTTATTTTCCTTTATTCCCCTGACAACTGTCGTAGGATTATCCAATTTCTGGATAATTTTTATCCGGACTCGTTTCGGTTTTGATTGAAGGCTTCATTGCACTTAAACTGTTCGCCTCGTTGAAAAGCAAACTAAACAAATATCAGGATTTTTCCCCAACACAAGAGAAACGCATGCAACATAAACATAAAATTAAATAAAAATGAAAAAAAAAACACATAATTCGAGAAAAAAAAAATATGTAACTCGAATCGAAAAAAAAAGACTTAATCTCCAAGATTTCAACGAAACTTGTTCCAACTTATGTGCACACACAAACTTTCAATCGTTTCACAACACAAAAGACACACAAACTGCCTTGCTTAAACAAAAAAAAAAGAGAACATCTTTTGAAAGAAAAAAACAAAAAAAAATAAACAAAATCGTAGTAGTAAATCAATATCAATAATTTTAGCTGTAAGACGTTCTAGAATATATTTACACAAAAAACAAAAAAAAAAAACCAACTCTGATGATGACTGTAGTCCGTTATAGGGCTTTATATTATTTTTTTTCTTTTTCTAAAAAAAAAACGCTTATGTAACATTAGATGTAAGTAGTTTAGCTTGTATAGAGATTACATATATTATGCGACATTCTGTGAAGAGATCAAGGAGTCCCTGTATATACCTGTCTTTTGAATAGATTCTAGAGATACTTTTCATATATATATATATTTTTTTCTTTTTTTTTTTGTTTTAACCACTGAAATACACAATTTGTTTCTTTTTCTCCCTTGAATTATGCATTTATTTAACGTTTAAGTTCGCGCACATGTACGTGCGTCTATCTATACAATATATATATATGTAGTTCTGGTTGGCGAACTATCTCTGAATGTGTTCCATGTAAAATAGTTTAACGAAATTTAAATAGAATTGAATTCAACGAAACGTAAACAAATGCAAGTAGCCATTTAAGTTTTGTGGACATTTTTAATGTAATTAATTTAGTTAATTAGATAATTATTCTGGAATAAAAATTTATTAATATCCAAAAACACAAATTACGACAGTTTTTCTTTCGCGGTATTGAGTGGTGAAGAGGGCTAGGGCCTAACTTCTCAGCAAGCACTCGGTGTTGTGCGTGCTATTGTTCTATCACGAGTGGAAGAGGAGAAACTACAATGTGGTAAGTATTATCTGGATGGAAGGACAGAGCTGATAAAGCAAAGCGAGAGGATGGGTGTTTTTTTTATAAACGTAAGACTAGTTCTGCTCTCACTTATGCCCGGTTTCAAAATGGAGGTTTAAACTAAACAGTTCAGCTGAACAATGAACCGAGTTAAAATGTTTGGTTATAAAGCAAGCCTGCAGACATTCTGCACCGTGTGTGTGTGTGTTTAAAAACGCGCAGATTTCCGACGTTTGTGAAAGCACCCGATGTCTGCCTCAAATAGCCACCACAATGTGTCCAGCAGAACGTAAGTGAGACACACCAGTTGTCCGCCTACCAAACAAAACCTAACCAATCACTGGTTAAACTCGTCCGGTTTCGCAGTGAAATCTAGACTTCAGTTCAGTTGAACTTGGTTTGTGTAAGGCGATCGATAAAAGTATGGCAACACTTTCCACTTGGCTTGTGCATTGGCTACAATTTGCAAGGGCTTTTGATGGTTGTCCTGTGCTTTTTAGTTTTAAAACTCTTTTGTGCATCCCTTTTGAACTTTTGTAGATTGTCTGTCAGCCAAAGACGGAATTAGCTGCTGTATGGGCATCCATTGCAAATGATTTCAATACAAGGAAACAATCGATCGCATTAGGCCGCATTTACACACGCCAAATTCGTCTGCAACTTTCCAATCCTGTAGGCAAGGGAGGTGAAACGTGCAATAGCTAGCCCGAGTTGCGTGTGCTCGAGTATTCCGATTGATCCATCGTACTCCCTTTTATCTTTTCGTTTTTTAGAATTGCTTTATTCTTGCCTTTTCAGTGTTGGGTATTGGAAGGATATATGCTCTGCATATGTAAGAAAGAGATGACACATGTGTGAAAGGGGTGGGAAGCGGAAAAAATTGAGCAGGAATTGCAACTGGGTTATGTCTACGTGTAAAAGTGGCTTCCGATCACAAAAGGGAATTGAAGAAAATCGTGAGTAAAAGCTTGCGTGTGTAAAAGCGGCCTTACCGAACATCAGATCTCAGAGAGAAATAAAATACGAAAGCTTGAGAAGGGAGCGAGAGAAGCAAAATGGCGTGGAACTGAGGCTTAAACGACATTGTACTCTCGTTTAACTGAAACTACAAGTTGAACTCAGTTCAGAGTTTAATCGAAACTGTGAAACCGAACCTATCATTGAACTGAAGTTTAAACCAAAAGTGGAGCTTAAACGTCCACTGTACTAAACTGAGCATTAGACCATCCGGTCCACGTGCTTTGTGTCCAAAACCCATTTACCTTCTGACCTTGCAGTTATTCCCTCTTAGGAGTTTTATTTTCCTCTTGGTATTTGTTGGCCATGTGTGATTTCTTCTGGCCTCTTTTATAGCCATTTAGAGGCTTTAAGAAATTGTAGTAAAGATATCCTTTGGATCAATGTTCCTTAGATCCTCAAGGTGGTTGAAGCAGCACTCGCCTAGTAGTCTTCTTGTTTCCGCAAGTGCAGGACATGTTCCGAGGTAGTGTAATATTGTTTCCTCTTCTTCTTCATCCATGCAGCTTCTGCAGAAGTCGTTATAAGGTGCCCCCTGCCCTTCTGGCATGGTTGCCTATAAGACAGTGGCCAGTTAGCACACATATCACTCTACTGATCTGACCTTCCTGTCTAACTTTAGGAGGTAATCAGTCCGCCAAAGGACTGCAGTGTTATCCACGTTCATTAATGTAGTCCTCTGTTAGTCGCCAGGATAATACTAACTTAGGTGAACTGTTCATAAACGTCAATCAAGCTCATTGATGTCGGGCAGATTCGGCAAGGGTCGATTCAAAGAGAAATATTTTGTACTAAAGCAAGCCTGCGGACATTCTGGACCGTGTGTGTGTGATTAAAAACGCATGAGAAAAGAAATGCGATTGTAAAGGGTGGTTAAATTTTAAGGGCCGATGTTGAATGTGAACCACACCTAAACGTCAAGTTTCTTTCTGCATTTCATTTGACATTTCTCAATTTCAGACTAACTCAATTTGAACCATGGGGCAACGCGTTAAAGTTATTCAGGAAAATCCTCCTCAGTGGTGAGGCACATTTTCACCTCAGTGGATTCGTCAATAAGCAGAATTGCAGCCTTTGGGCGAATGATAATCCAAGAGTGACTGTCGAAAAACCAATGCACCCACAAAGAGTGACTGTTTGGTGCGGTTTATGGGCTGGCGGCATCATCGGGCCGTATTTTTTTGTCCAAAATGAGGCCGGTCAGGCAGTTACTGTGAATGGTGTTCGCTATCGTGAAATGATAACGAACTTTTTTTTGGCCCGAATTGGAAGATATGAATGTGGACGATATGTGGTTTCAACAGCAGACGGTGCCACTTGCCACACAGCTAACGAAACAATGGTTCTTTGCGCGACAAATTCCATGGCAGTGTTATCTCACGTGGTGGCGATGTCAATTGGCCGCCATGATCATGTGATTTGACACCGTTGGATTTTTTTCTTTGGGGTTATTTGAAAGAAAAGATGTACGTCGATAAACCAGCAACAATTCAAGAGCTAAAGGATGAGATAATTCGGCACATTAACGGCATAGAACCTCAATTATGTTTCAGCGTCATCGAAAATTTGGACCATCGGTTGGAGGTGTGCCGACGAGGTCGCGGCGGCCATTTGGTCGATACTTTGTTCCACTCATAATTGAACAATATTATCATAATAAAAAGAAATGACAATAATTTCCTAGATAATTTGTGTTTTATTCAAAATCAACATCGGCCCTTAAAATGTAACCACCCTTTACATCAGATCATCACATCAGATGCAGATTGCCGACTTTGATTTGTGAAAACACCCGATGTCTTCCTCCAACAGTCACCACAATGTGTCCAGCGGGACAGAGCAGTTGTCCGCCTATCCAACAAAACCTAACCAATCATTGGGGTTCGTTGATGTAGATCTCCAAGTAACTACAACACCACAGTCAATCCGGTTCCATTTTGTGAAAAAAAATCAAAGCATTATAATGATTTGGAAAATTTATCGAAAATTGTGGAAAAATTGCCAAAGATTTGCTATCCCCTTCTTCGACAAGAGGCTTACTCTCTAGTTGCTCTGAAATGCTATTCTCAAGTGTCATACTTCGAAAAAGACTAGTCGGCACTCCTCAGAGGGTTATGGCTGGTGAATTAATAGTCGAATTAAGGGGGATGCAATGCGACTTGACAAGCGTCGCAGACACAAGTGTTCAGATATCTAAATTCTAAACGCTCTAATCACTAGACTGGAACACTAAAGGCGTGTAGACGACCCTAAGTTGGAGAAACAAAGAGGATGAGGAAGCCTACAGACGTACAGACACCTCTTCTGGTCCTTTGGTTACCGCTCATCTCTCAGAAGACAACACATAGGAGCTTAATTCCTCAACAACTTAGGCGTTCTAACTATTTTTTTTAAATTTGCACGCACTCAAGGTCTTGTGTATACGTATACCCTTCAAATGTTAAACACAGTACAGGCGTTGGGAAAATAGAAGAGGATTAGAAAGAAAGGGTAATGCTAGCGTCGGGCATCTGAGCCGCTTCACAACTGGTTTTCGGGACAAAAAGCGGGACTCATCTGATTCGCCTGGCAATCCTGGCAAAAGTGTGACAGCTCTAGGGAGTAAGCAACTTGCAAACTAACTAGACCTAGTCTCTTAGTTTATTCCCAGGACACTCTGCATTTATGTACTAACAGAGGCCGACGCATGCAACGCATTTTGAATCAATTGCTACTCTCGTATCGGCTCCACTACCTTGTTGGAGGGATTGAACGTTCATCATCTGAGAATGGTCATGAAGGAGAAAAACAACTTGATGGTGCATTGAGTTCAGAGACTTCAAGACGATGTGGACCCTCCATGGGTAGCGGGCATCAGGACTACATGGACGATTCAATTGCTTCGAAAGTAAAGCTTCACGATTGCAGGTGTTACCGAAACGTGTCGCTGAAACGTCTCCCCTCATTTTGTTTAGAAAACACACGAAATTGGGTATCCAATGCGTTCCTGGAGATCATGTTTCGCAACGGACAAGTCAACATTTGTCCATGGCTCATGCTTTATTGAATAAATGAAATAAATGAGAGGAAGGCTAAATTGTGTGATAAACGCTGCTAGTAACATGCTTATTTTCGAGACCAAATCCCAAATATTTCAACGCACTTTCTGCCAAACGATGCCCTCTCTATCGCACTATTTTCGATTTTGTGTGTCATTTGTAAAGAACAACGTTCGTTTCTGTTTTTCCTCGCTTGCTTTTCACCTTCCCCACTTTATCCTTAAGTCCGTGGATAACTGAAGTCACACACATCAGACTTGCTACTGGTAACAGAAGCGTTTTAGAAGCAAGCAAAATCAACGAAACTTAACGAAGCAAGTGTTTATTCGACCGATTACGTGATGAACTTAAGTATCTTTGCGTCCATTATGATTAGGCCTTCATACTTATGCGGTCTTTAATATTTTGTCAGTAGCTTTATCGATTCTTAATGTCCGTCCGTCTGTGCCTGTCATAGAATTTCATCGACTCACATCGACGTCATACAATTTCATCGACTTACACGCGACATCCCACGCGTATGCAATTATTTTGTTATCCTTTTTTCACCTCGACAACACCATCATCCCTTACTGTACTCTCAACCCATTCCAGCAGCAAAGACATCAACCACCATTTCCCAGACATCCACCCTCTAATGGCACCATCCCTTAAATGCGATGACACACACACACATACGCGAAGAAAAAAAGTTACAAAACTTCTCCAGCTCGTGGCTCCATCGTCGCATCGAGCAAAAGAGAGCGGCGCATAAATTTCCATTTTCAAGGCCTTCTCTACAACTGCTGACCCACTGTCTCATACCCACCAAATATGGGTGGCTTCCATACCAACAAACACATCGTCCATACACCGCACACTTAGAACGCAGTCGAAACGGCCAACAAAAGCTTCTTTGCACAGCGAATTTTTGCATTGAAACCCTCAGTTCGGTGTGTAACCCTCTCGCGATTAGACGTACTTTGTCCGAGTGCTCACCGTTAGCAGTTAGGAGATTCCTTTTTGCTGCAACATTAGAAAACGCGTTCTCAACTGAACTACACCTCGAGGATATAGTTCACGTTACACACACACACACACATTCTGTGGAATAATTTCGATCTCAGAAATCAGGAAAAGACGGACGATATTTTTTTTGTGTTGTTTGCTTTGAATTCCAGTACAATCGGTGCAGTTCAGTGTGATCACGGCCTGAAGTGAAATTCGGAAAATTTTCGAAAAGTAATCCCGAAGAAGACGAGGAAGAAAAAAAAACAAGAAAAAAAGAAAGAAAATCTCTATACACTACACCACCACCCTTAATTTGCTCTCCATCTCTGTTCGCCACATTTGCTGGAGGACGAACTGAAAGTGAGTCTGTGTGCTGTGCTGTACTGCGTGTGTGTATGTGTGTGTGTTATTTTATTTCCTAAGCTTACGGCAGCTCGTGCTCTCTGTCTCGCTCTTGTTTGAAGCCGTAGTGGTGTGCAGCAGGAAAAGTCTCCACTCGCTGGGGGGGATGTAAGCACGAGAGTTTTTCTTTTTTTTTTTTTGTTTTCCGACGGTGAGTGTGAGCTTTCATTTTGGCCATTATTTCCTCAGAGAATGGAGAGGAGAGGCTGCACAAGGATCGGCGCGCTGTTTCTGTGTGTGTTTCAGAGAGGGAGAGGAACGGTTTTTTTTTCTTTTCGGCGGATTACGTGGTGCATACCTTCAGTTGATGATGAGAATTAAAAAGGAGTAAAAGGCGAAAAGCGAAAAAGAAACTATAAACTCTGAAGGATTTGTAAAAATCACCGCTTGGAGTTGGTAGTTCTTGTAATTCCTTCATTTGTTCACCATTTTTTTTGGCAAATTCTCCTCACAGTTCTCTCGCAACTGCCGATAGGAGTTGGCAAGGGGGTAGGAGTAGGAGTCGGAGTCAGAGTCGAAGTAGTGGTTGGAGCACAGAGAGAGAGAGGATTGGTATTGTCTTTTGGCAAATTGCCAACTTTTAAAGGATTTTCAACCCCTTAAAACATAAGTAAAGATGAGAAGACAATAAAAAAAAAAAAAAAAATGTGAATACACTCATACAAGGACATTAGCCGGTTGCCTCTGTCTCTCGCCACCGCCGCTGCTCATCGTGTCCACATCTTTAGACACCCTCTCCCCCCCTGTTCCCAGTTGCCGCAAAATGCACGTAACATACTTTAGAGTACAACGAATGCCACTTGAGTCCTTCGGTTTTAATGTGTTCCATCTCATCCACACACACACACACCCATTCCCATCTGCATTTCGACGGTATGTTCGAATGTGCCTTCTACAGATTTGCGGGATTGCCGAAGAGGGAGTGTGTGTGTGTGGGGGGGGGGGGGAAGTGTGGATATTTTGTACGAGGGAAAGGTTAAGAACATTTTGATTCATTACAAATGATGAAAATCGCTTCGTCCTTTGAAGGATGTTAATCCTATTCCTTGAAGTTGGATATTTTTGCTTCTTCTTTCTTCCCTCTATTTCTGTGTCTTCGTCGTTTTTTGCCTCGTTGTTGTGGAATGTGTGAATGAAATGAGAGAAGGATGCTGCAATTGTTTTTAATCCCTTTTAGCAGGTTCACTGACGCTGCAGTGGGACTTAGAGATGAGAGGATACACGTTCGTTTTAATCTGTTAAAAGTTGAGGATAAGTGACAATATCTCGACGTGTTTTTTTCTTCTTTTTTTTTTTGAGGAAAAGCAACTGAATTTTCATGTTTAAGTTGAAGTGGCATTTCTTGAGATTTGAACATGAAATGGGTGAGGGGGACCATGATTCGATTTAGATTGGAGATTCTTTGACAATGTGAGCTTTGAGAAGTGCTTGGGAATCATTCAGCGGGGATGTTCTGGTGAATTTCGCTTCAATTGATCGTCTCGTGGTACTTTTGGGGGTTCTTTAATCAGAATCCTTGTGGAAATGCTTTCGTTGTCTCTTGAACTAAACCACTGATGGGAATTGCCACTTTGTGAGTTTAGTCACGTTGGAGTTCAGAAGAGGAAGAGCGAGGTTTCTGACAAGCTTCGCACGTTTTTCTGCTTCATTTTGGAATGCAGGCAGAATTTCGTCGCCTAAAGTAGGACTTAACAACTTTCTTTGAGAAGATCAAATTTGTCAGGTTCTTTCGGTGGTTCGATGAGTCAAATTTGCTGCCCATAAGTCTACATTTAAGTCTACATCAAAAACCCCATGTAGATTATCGAAGAAGAACACGGAAAATGAAACCCAGTCAAACGGCAACACCTGAGAATGGTGGGGTAACCGATTGACAAAGACGATCAGAGAACTAATTAAAATCAGACAGGGCTCTAAATTGTACCACTCATGGAATGGAACATCAGCTCGTGGTAGTCAGACTGGGGCACCAGTTCTGTGATACATGCGATGTCCTGGGTTGGGTTGGGTTTGATAAGTGGGCTGCCAGCAAAATCGCCAGTACACTTGGACCATTTGTTGGTCCATTGTGATGCCCACATAGTCAGACTACTACCACTGAAGAGCCCAACGGCAATTGGTGACTGGACCGGGTTTGAAAACCGAATTAAAGCGTAAAGCAGTATTCGAAACGGGACCCCTCAAAACCAAGGACAAGCACTCAACCAACAACGCCATTCATCTGTTATGCGATGTCTTAAGTGTCTGCGAACAGAATTCTGCTCCATTCTGCTTACAGTCCGAGATGGACCGGTGCCTCAACCAACAATTCTCTTCAGTTACCGCGAACTGTGGCCTAACTTTGTTTCAGAGTCGTTTTTCACTTGGGTTTACCCTAGACGGGGCGTCCTCTGTTTCCTAGGCCCACAGGTTCGGTATCGAAGCCGCCACTTCGGGGCGAAGCTCCTTCGAGAAACGACTATATTACTGCATGTCCTAACCACCTTAGGCGTTGGATCATAAGGCGAATGGCTATGAGATCATGTCTTGGTTAAACCACAAATGTAGTCAACTTAAACAAAAGACCAAAGATCGCATGCAGAAGTCTTCTATCGAAGAGACCAACTTCGTCTTCACCCACTTTTGAGATTGTCCATACGTCCTCCGCGCCGTACAGCAGGACTGGAATGATCAGAATCTTGTATAAAGTCAGCTTGCTTCTTCGAGCGACGGCTGTATTACGCAATTGTCTCAAAAGAGCCGAAAAGAAACAGCGGCTGACAAGAGTTATTCTTCGTTTGGCCTCGGTACTGAGGTTATTCCTACTCAAACGAAGTCCGTGACTACCTGACCCGAATTCATTCAATTTGGAGAAGCCTACACGTTTGAAAATCTGTTAATTGGCTAAGATGGCCTTTGATTCAGCGGCATTCATCAAAAAAGAGACCGAGTCATCGTCAGAGTTAGTCTTTCTCAACCACTGTGCCCACATTTCCTACAAAATGTGTCGTCCCTTCTCTCTCAACCCGTCACATTCATCAGAATTCTTCTGCAAACTCATTCGAAAGTCCATTTCTCCATCCCCCCCTCAAACTAATTCCGCATTCACTTTCCAAACGGAAGTTAGGAATTATCACTTCAAAGCATCACCTGGCATGGCCGAGAAATTGCATTATCCTGCCGTCAAATTTCATCAATTTTTTGCCATCGCAACTTTTAAAAACAATCTCATTTCAGTTCGGAGTTCTCCACAACTCCTGTGTGGGGACTGTGGAGAATCCTCGCACAGCACAAGCATGGCCAATCTCAATTAAGTTGATTTTCCTTTTAATTTTTTTTTTGTTTTTTTTTTTTCACTCCGCCTCAGCTTTCCGTGTGGAGCTCATGGGGCGAGGGGGGCCACTTCAATCCATGCTGTGTGTGCGCTGGTGTGTGTACGTTCTCTCCGTACACAGAGAGACTGAGAGGAGGACATTTTGAAGAGAGCGAATATCCATTTTTTTTTTGGATTGACGGCAAGGAACGCGCGCGCGCTTCGTGTCCTCAGCAAAAATGCCAATTGCTGATGCCGATGCCAAGATGATGTCGCCGACGACGACGACGACGACGATGATGATGATGATGAGAGATTGGATGATTTACGATTAAGGATAATTTTGTTCACTGTTAGCTTCAATTCATCCCCAATAGGTCCTTGCATTATTCCCTCTTACAAGGACCCTTTCTTGTAGTCTGTGCCCCATTTATGCGCACATCAAACCGTCGAGTCGGACGAGGTCTTGTGAATCAGCCGAACTGTGTGCGTGTGAGTGGGGGGGGGGCTCTGCTTTCGGCGCGGAAGAATAATATCCTAAAATATTTTTCGTTGACCTAGAAACAGGATACATAGGTCGCCATCCCGTAACATGTATACAGGATATTGCATTCAAACTTTATGTGTACACACATTCACAAATGCAAAATGCAATTTTATGTTTCATCCTGTGACAGTGTTCGGGAATCGAGGGAGCTGGGTGGAGAGGGAGGAAGGAATGGCATGTTACGTATGTATGCCACCCCAAATTCAGCCAGTCCTCCATGTTGTCCCTATTGTATAATTCTGCTCCGCGCCTCCCCTCTCCACGGCCATTCGGAGGAAATCATCCTTGCATGGGATTCCAGTTGGGTGTTGTTGCTTTTGTCCTAGTTTCGATTCGATGGGTCTGGTCATTGGGAAGGAAATTTTGAATTGAGACTTTATGACTGGTTTGTGAATGACACGCTTTGCGATGGGGACGGGGGGCGACCGGGCATGGAAATGAGCAATGGGTTGACTTCCTTTTCAAGTCGAAATTGTTTCACAGTGAGTGGGGGGAGGAGGGGGGGGGCGAAGGAGACGAATGTCCTTCTGCTAAGCAGTGTGCGAGTGCGTTCAACTTTGATGGTGTTCTCGAGGGAAAGGGTCAATTGTGCAGGCTGGCGGAAATCGAAGCTTAAATCGACGAAAAACCGTGTTCTTTTTTCTCTCCTCATTTTAAAGGGTACAGCAGGTTTGCGCGAAGGGGCCTATACTTGTTGCTAAGTGCAGGGGGAGTGGGTTTTAAAGGGAATCTGTTGAATGAGTGGGTAGGTCACGCTTGGAATCCAGTCGGTCGATGACTTTTAGAGGGAAAGGGGACGAGACTTGCTCTCAATCACTTGCCATGCCGTGAACCTTCGTCTACGGCGAAGCCTTTAAAGGATAAAGCAGGGGACATACTGGAAACCTTTCATTATTCCTCTTATTTTCTATAGAAAGCCAGGACATCCTTTGATTTCCACCCAATCCCAGATTTCCACTCACGTCACGTCTGGAACCTACATACAATTCGAAGCCGATCGTCTAAAGTCCCAACAATACACATTCGCCTCGCATTCAATGCGGCAACAATCAGAAATAAAAATCCCATTCAATCGCCACACACAATCGGCGTGTGTCCGCCCGTCCCGAGGCAACAGCATTTCATGTGTAATCTCTTTCCCGGGAATCATTGTAAGCCTCGACCAAATCAACTTTAAATCGCCACAATTCATCGACCCACACCCCCACCCACCCCCCCAGTTACTGCAGCCGCACGCTGTTAATTATTTTAATTCGCAAACAGAAACACAATCCAGCCATTCGATATCGATGATATCCGAGAATCGAGATGAAATTAAAATTCACTCCTTGACAGGCGTTTGTTGGCATTGCACCCGATCCGATGTCCTATCAATTCCAGGTCCATGTCCATGTCCAGTGCGTGCGTGTGTGTCTGTCTGCGCCTGTTGGTCAAGCACAATGCAAACGTCCCCGTAGCAGCGCCCTCAAAGCGCTGAGTTATCACACGCTGTTCAGTGTTCACTGTCCGTGCCTGGAAAATAGGAAGCTTGTGGGGAGTCGGCTCTGTACAGCTTTACAAACTGAACTCCCTCCCCGGCGAACCCTGTTGGGTGCAAATTAAATAATTAATGCGGCGAATTGAGCGTATCTCGTATCGAATTTTAAATCATTCGCCAACTCGCTGCGTTCCAAAGGCAATGCAATGCAAAAAAAAAACCGACAACCGACAAACAAAAAACGAGCAAAATTATGATTACTTTTGTTTTTTGCCTTCCATCTGTGCGCATGCGAGTGTGTGTGCGTGTTTTTTGTGTTTGACTTTGTCCGGCACATTCGCATTCGCATGACGGGCGCGCTATGTTGACACAACACACAAACCAGACGCACGCGGGCAGGGCGAAGGGTGCACGCGTTTCAAATTCGCAGTCAGTTGGCGGGTTTTCGGTCGGTTGCCGCTAGCCCATTTGCATACTCAATTTATGGGATTCACTGTTCTCCGTGCACACCGTTATCGGCGATGCTTTACATTAAATTAAGAGATTAAAGCTGGTTGCTGCTGCTGCTGCTGCTGCAGCATGGCTGTTCGACGGGGCATTTGCCTTTGCGTTTGACTTTAGTCGCGGCAGCAAGCTCGGATGGAATTCGCTGAAACGGGCTTCAACGAAACGGGAATTATGTGCAGCAACAAAAACCCATTGAAACGGATACGCTTTTGATTACTATTGGAAATTAATTTTAATTGCTGATTAAATGGAATGTAATTAAATAAATGTTTTGTTTGATAAATTCAATTTGTTCCGTACAAATGGTGCACTGAGTAACTGTATAAAGAAAAAAGTCCAACCAGGGAAGGGCAAAAAAAAAGTCCAACCAGGGAAGGGTTAACAACTTTTGAGGGCACGGTTGGAGTGGGTGTTACACAAGATTGGCATCTTCACGAACAGTGAGGCATTAAAACCAGGCTTTTCAACTCAAAATGCGTGTCAAACTGTCGTTCATGCCCAGAATGAGCTCAGCAGCTACACCGAGAGAGATTCTGCAGTCAGCTACCAAGCCTAACCTACACAAAGACATTCCAGGCAGGACTGTTTAGCTAGCCAGGGTCTCAACAACTCTGCCCTACCCCGTCCACTGAACTGACTTCAAATGGAATGTCCTTTGCCTTGCTGTGAAGCACGGTAGTTAAACAAGCTAAATAGCAGTGAATCGCATGAAAGAAGCAGCTCCTTTCTTTGAACAAACTACATTTCAGTCTCGTGGCCCTACACGACACTGTCCCTTGGGAGACCACGCCAGAAGACTAGGCACCAACACAAGCGAATTCTGCAGAAGCTGGATAGACGAAGAAGAGAAAGCCGACTCTGATGTCTCGCAGGAGCAGAGCAAACTACTGCGAACTCACTTTTCTGTCACGAGATAAGTTCAATTACAAAAGTTTCCCCCTTTCTTCTCAGCTTTGCGTCATTGGCTCGCCAACGCCATTCGATCGCTGTACTCAGCCTCCATTTGGTTGACTAGCAGTAGTCACTGAAGCAACTTCAAGTTATCCGAGAGAGAGTAGAATGGAACAGTCACACGTCACACAGCTGGCAGAAATGAGCTAGATGGAGAGGCTTGTGGGTTGAGCCCCCATTCCGCTCCGAATTGTAGCGCCACACAAGAACGGAGAAGAGACTTGATTTTCCTTGTTTCTCTGACCACAAACCACTTGACCACCTATCGACCATTGAGTTCGGCTTTTTAATTATTGCCGATCCTGTGAAGCCAGTCACCGATGAAGTGTCTAAACCAAAGCTACGTCCACTGTCCATCCCTGAACGGGAGCTGCTCTTCTCATTAAGACCAAGCTGGCTGTCCATCATCACCTGGCCTTTCTAGCGTGGATTCAGTCTTCTTTTGAAAGCATTTTCATAGTAACCTGCCAGAGGTTCAGTCATCTCCTTCTCTCTCCTCGAACCAGAAGGCTCAAATGACCATCTTAGGCCGAGAACTGTTTACTATGCACTCGTACAGGGAGTGGCAATCATTCGTCGCCTCATTCTCAGTCTCAGCACATCCTTTCAATTTTAGCAAGCCTCATTTTCCCCGGCACACTCTAAGTCACTTCTAGTCCCGCCGACTTGCATCCACAGAATCGCACCTTCAATTTCGAATCATTATTCATTATTTAGCCACTAAATGTTTAGCCTGTCGTCATCGGTCCATGTACGCTAAAAATGCGACGCACAAAAGCAAATTTGCGAGAGATAACCAAAGCAATTTGTACGACAATCACGAACTAATTTAATTACGAACATGCAGCCGTCGTAAATCGAACTCTAAGCACTTGCACTACGAAGGTTGTAGCATAATATCGGATGACACAGTTTCGGCAATAATACAGAACGAGTTTGCCTTGGATTTGGCTTCTTTAGACGTGTGGGGAGTGTATGGAGTGGGGATCTAGGGAACATAGCTTCTCCAGCAATCACTCGTGTAGTGCGTGTTATTGTTCTGTCACGAGTGTGAGGGGGACACCTGGAGAGTCTTCGGAGTCACGAAAAGATCATGAAGAGTTAACAGTTTCAGCAAAGCGGGGACCTGCATTTCGTTTTTGTTGGGATTTGTTTCTACAACGACTGAATGCAGTGAAAACTCTCTTATAAGGAAAGCGACGATGATAACAGGTTTGTCAGTCTAGGAGATCATAAAATGTATGCAAACCGAGTGGGATCGTGTCGAAATGTTAGTCCGCTCAAGGTGTCTGTCCGCCTGATAGAGGTGGCTGCCTAATGCAGCTGTCCGCAATAGGAGCTCTCATCAGTGGAGTTGCCTTCAGTCACTGACACCACAGTCTCCGACACAAGACGCCCATACGTCCACACACCAAAACCGGCTTCAATTTGGCCTAGTTCTTGCTTCGAGAACTCGTTCAAGGCACTGTGTCTGATTTGGGGTTTCGCCTATTTAGCCTCCTTCACCATCATCTAAGGACAAGATTTTTTGAACGCTCCACTGGAGCACTCAGACTCAAAAACTGGTCCATTGTACTACCAGTTAGCAACCTACATTTAATGGAATTTCATGGTATTCCGGAATTTCATGGATCCGAGCAAAGACTGTAGCAGTCGCGGTGCTCTGATGTGTCGTAATCTTCTCCACAGGCTTCGCAGAGGGTTTCATCGCTTAGGCCAAGCACATTTCGGTGTTTGGCGAAGGTGTAGTGGCCCATTAGTACGCCCGTAAGTCGTCTGCAGTCTTTTCTGTCTGCAGGGATAACAAGAATGCCGCGGATTTCTTACAGACATTAGGGAGCATGCGCTTGGTTTGTCCACATGCTGGCAAGTCATGCCACCTCTGGTTGTGGTCTCGAAAAGCCTAGCCATCGATGGAAGCCCTAACCGAGGACGCGGGTAGTCCCAACGCAGGTTCGGGTCCTAAGAGTATCTCCTCTGATCCTTGTCTAGCAAGTTCATCGGCGATCTCATTTCCCGTGGTGGACCGGGACCCAGACAAGTCTTAGCGAATTGAACCTGTCGATCTAGTGTAGATTCTTGGACTATCCTGGAAGTGGGTAAAGGGTTGAGCACAGCTTGGCTGTCGCTACAGACACAAATACTTCGCCCCTTCCACCTGTTCTTCACAATACAGTTCGTGGCCATTATCGCATAGGTTTCCGCTTGGAAGACCGACGCAAATTTACCTAACGACGTGTGCAGTCTAATGTTGTCGCTCTTCTCGAAAGCGCCAGCGCCAGACCCTTCATTGGTCTTGGTGCAATTCGTGAAGATTCGACTACATTCTTTTCCTCGCTCATATTCTGGCCAGAGCCAGTCCTGCGAATGAACATCTTGGCCCTGGCCGACTACGAGCCAATAGAGGATGCCTGCTGCCCACAAGCGGAGAAGGACCTCAACCAACTTTGCGTGTCAAACTGGAGATAGATAGACTACACAGGGCCGCGATATGTAGCGCCGCACAAGAATGGATATGAAGCTTGGCCTTCGTTCCACAAACCACTTGACCACTCTGAAGCTAGCTCCTTGGCCTCTCACATTTGTGGCTTGTTCCTCTGAGACGACGAAGACGATTTCTTCACGTTGTCGCCCAAATTCAACACGACAGTTCGGTGCTTCGTTTAAGAAAAGACCAAAACAACGTGACATCCACGAGACCTCAAAGCATCGTCAACGTCCTCTAAAAACAACCGAACTTTGACATTTCACAAATGTGCCCAAAAACGAAAGAGATCACACTAGCGCCAACCCCATCGTTGCCCCTCGCTGTTTTCTTTCTAATTCCGGAAGCGAAATACTACAAATGACTTTTCAAGGATACGCGACGAGGCCACCTTTATTCGCCGTTCTCATTCCTTTCTCTCTCTCTTTCCCGTATTCAATTTCAATGATACCCACGACCACCGCTGCGCCGAAAGAGAGCGCGAGAGAAAAATTAATGAATTGTGACCACGACAACTCACACGGTCGGCCCGGGGTACAAGTTTCACATCCACCACCGTTCACGGCTCAACAGCGAAACAGAAACCCAAAAAATGTGCATGTGAACGTGTGTCCATTCCTGACGAACGTTTATCTCCTTCTTTTTCGCGAATGTGCACACTCTCAGGCAACACCTCCTCGGAAATGGGGGGAAGGCTCTTGCGTCGGGAATGGCAAAAAAAAAAAAAAAACAGCCAGAATGAAGGGTGAAATAAAATCCTTGCAACTTTGTGCAGGAAAAATGAAAAGAAATGAGAAAAACAGAACAGAACAGAACAGAACAGAAATGTAAATCAACCAGGAACAGGACACTGTGCGATGGTTATGATGATAATGATTATGATTCCACAGGTCCTCTCTCGGGTTGTCCTGGACGTGCCAGTTTCACTGATAATGCCCGGTGTTGGGGGCAGGGGGGGGGGGGGGTAGGGGATGTTATATAAATTTTATTTCATTTCCTTTAGTGACGAAAGTGTGTGCGGCGAATAGCCTGTGTGCATGGTGTGTCTGTTTGTGTGTGTTTATGTATGTGGAACATTTTTTCCCATTTAACTTCTGCAATTTTCATCCATTTCTTCTTCTTTTTTTTTTGCCTCCTCCCTCTCTCGCGTAGCGCAGCAAACAGGAAGGACGACAAACAGCAACAGAAACTGAAGGAAAATACAAAAAAAAAAAAAGCACACAAACAAACGGGGCACAGAAAAAAAAAGAAGAAAATAAAAAGGAAAAGAATATCCGAAGCGAACGAACGACTTCACACTCAAAACTGGTTCAAGGAGAGGATGTGCTAGTGCCATATATCAACAGCACCACTGCCACCGCACCACAACCACAGAACACCTCCTCCGCCCCCCGCCCCGCCCAACCCACCCATCGCTCGATGAGAGAGTGAGAGAGAAAGAGAGCATATTGCAAGGATGAGGAAATGAATTCCAACAAACATCCAACCACCAGAAGTAGCATCAGCAGCAGCAGCAGCAGCATATCCTTGAGTGTCTATAACAAAATCAGCAACAAGGAGCACCAGCAACAAATTGCAGAAAAATAATAATAATTGCATGCGTATACTCGTCGCACACAGACAGCATACATAGCCACGAGCGAACGAGCGCAAGCAAATATCCTTCGAGTCGACAAATTGAAGAAATTCAACGTTCGTTCCCCAGTGCCACACCACCACCACCACCACCGCCTTCCCATTACGGTTCGGTTTAGAAAATGACTGCAATTTTAGGCGAATTGAAAAAGAACGAATTTATAAAGTTACAACAGCAACAACATCGCCGCCGCCACCATCAAGAAGGAGATTATCCTTCCGTGTAGAGTGTGTAAGCGTAGCGTGCCCCCCAGCACAGCACACAACTATCGCGTGTGTCATTCACAAGGATTCTCATCTCGCGGATTCCGTTGAGTGTGGTGTGCCGTTGTTGTTTTCGCGTTTTTTTTTCAGTATTTTCTTTTTTGTTCGCTTCTTGTTTTCGTGTGCATACACACATTTCTGGTGTGAATCCTGCGGCACTTTGCATAAATAAAAGAAGCACAAGCACAAGGAAGCAACAAGAAGCAGAAGAAGCAGAAGCGAAAGCTAGAAGACGAAGGAGAGGAAGAAAAAAAAGTGCTACAAGTGTCCTTTTTATCAATTACTTGTGTGTGTTCTCGGTCCCATCTCTCACTTGGTCGCTGCTCGCTGCTCTTTTGGTCTCAGTGATATATGCCCGTGGAAATTTAATGAAATTAAACGACGAAGAAATATGTGTTAATCCTTTCGCGTGTGTCCGTGCGTGTCGTGTGCGCGAGAGCGAATGCAATTCGCGTCCAAAATCCACCACTCGTCGGGTGTAATTTGCAATTAATCAGTGAAAAAAAAAAAAAAATAAATAAAAGGAATCACAATACAAGAAGAAAAAAAGAAATTAAATAAAATCGTGTGAGTGTGTCCTTTTTGCATTCGAATTTGATCATCAATCAGCGTGTAGCAGAGACCGGTCGCTGCTCAGCTCATTCGAATTTCAACGAAAATCCCTTAATTGCACACACGCACAATGGAGCAACACAAATTGTTTGGAATTTTAACGCTGTGCGTGGTGTTGTTCGCAATTAAACTGAATATGATATTAGTCCTTGGCGAACAGGACGAGGATATACCGCATAATGAGTAAGTGTTCACTGGCATGTTTGTTTATTTTTTTCTTGTCCTTTTTTCTTTTATTCTTTAGGAGGCTTATTCGATTGTGTAATTGGGGAAGTGGTGTGTGTGTGTATACATGTCCTGGGGATTACGTGAAGGATACTCGTATATCCTTTTTTGGGTCAGTACTGATGAAAGTCATGTTTCGCTGGGGAGTTGTGCGTGCAAAAACGGAAGCAGATGGTAGGCGATGGAACATTTGTTTCTTAAAACTGTGAACAGTTGGGGACCTAAGTGGGAATCTTGTGGGACTTGACTTGAAAAGTGGGCATTTTTTTGGGGGGGAAGCGAATGGGGGAGGGGGGTCGTTTAATTAGATGACAGATGGTGGTGAGCTTGTGTTTGCGTACGTTGAAATGGACAAGAAGACGACAGGAACAATCCGTCAGCATTTTTCGAATCGATTCCACGTCTGTACTAACTAACTAAATGGGCCGGAGCGCCGCGGCGACCCATGGAGGAACTGAGCCTGAGCAATTGCTGCCTTCCATCGTTGACAGTCACGTGGACACGCTGCTTCCACTATTCAAGACCAAGCTGTCTTGCATCCGGTCTTTATGCCAGAGATTCGGTCTTCCTCTCCTTCTCGAACCTGGAGGCTCGGATTCGAAGACCCTACTTGCTGGAGCATTGTTGTCCATGCGCTCGATGTGGCCGAGCCAGTGCAGTCGTCGGATTTTTGCCTTCCTACTGGTACAGTCGGTATATCTTCTCCTCTCCTCCATTCCACGTCTGCAGAGGGCTTTAAAGTCTGGGGACGATCGGCCCCACAACCTTCTTGACAAACATCGCTGATCCGTTGATCATTTGATTCTTCACTTCATGAATTCCTGGCACGATCTGTCTCTTAGCCCTGTCGTGGGCTCGTGATTTGTCTGTGCACGCCTTGTCTGCCTCGGGCAAGGGTGCGACTTACAGACAGAGCCTTATATCTTGGTGCAGATGGAACGTAGAAGGTTCTTACTAACTCGTGTATGGAAGGTATCCACACCATAGACAGGACGAAACAAAAACAAAAATCAAATTTCAGCCTCACTGCCGAAGCTACAGAAATCATTACAAATCCAAAGATTTCGATCAGAAGACATTCAATTAGAGAAGACCGTATTTAAAGTGATTGACACTTGATTCAGTCGAGAGAGCGAAAGGGTCACGCCCGAAGATGAAGTGCTGGCAATTTTTCGACGACAAGAAGAATGGCCGGAATAAATCCAGATCTACTTCCTTCGCCTGTCCATTACCCATTCTACCGTTGTCCGTTGCTGGCCCCTTCCCCATCCCCCCATCATTACGTTAAGTTTTACGTTCCCTGTAATCCCTTGGAAATTAATTGAATAATTTCATTGGTCATTCATGGCAAATGACTAAACTAAAGCGAAGCCTATTAAACTATTCAAAAGCGAACACCCTGTGCTGTGCTCGCGCGTATCTATATCCCCTTTCAGCACTCTTAATTGACTCACTAAAAAATAAAACCGTTAATAATAACGCAATGATGGCCATCATTTGAAATGATTTTTCATTAGCGTAAAACCCATAAAACGACGACGACGGTCAGTCGACGAAAGTCACCCTTTCAATCCTTATCCTTGCTACGCCCACCCTTTTGCCCGACGCCACCAGACAACGACGACGATGACACCTTTCTTGTCTTTACAGCGATAAACTTTTAAAAGCCGAAATGGAATGGAGGAGAAAAATACAAGGGACAACAGCAGAGCCAGAACAGACTCTGAAAAGGCAACGAAAGAGAGAACGGACGGAGCGAGCGGAGCGCGCCATCAAAAGGAATGACTCATCAAAATCATTTATGCTTCTCTTTTTCGTCATTTTGTCTTCTTCATGGCTGTGCTGATGTTGTTGTTGTTGTTGTTTTTGTTGTTGTCGTTGTCACAGTCGCCATTTCTTTCGACAAAAGCGGACCAGCCATTATCGTTAATCTATTTCTATTTTTATATGAACGCGCAAGCAGACAATTTCCTCTCGTCCTGGCGCTACCTTTTAATGGCCGAAATGAGTGTATCTAGGTGAATCCTTGGCACCTTCAAAAACCCACCGTCTTTACTTTGCTTCTTCGATTCAGACATGAGGGGGTTGGGGATGGGGGGAGTGGACATAGAGCAGCATGTCCACGGTGGGTGGTGATTGAACGCCTGTACACATCGCCAAGGATGTCTTAACTAAGTCCTTTTGGCTGCTATCTGCCGGAATGGTGTTGGTTTGTGGGTGCAAGTGGGTGGGTGTCGTAAAGGGTTGGAGCTTGAAAGTCGATAAAGAGAAATGTGGCAGAAATGGTGACAGAAGGACTTTTGCGGACTCAGAGGAAGTGCGAGATGATCTTTGGACAAGATCATGGCTTGTGAAATGTCTGTTGGGAGAGTGAAGTCGTGTGGGGGACGGTTTAGGCGCTCAAAAGACAAAATATGCTGCACTAAGGGAGCCTCAACAACAGCCAGTCGGGTGCTTGAGTCAGAAGACAGACGAGAGAACTGCCCTGTGTGTCCAAAAGAGGACAAGAGGCCGGGCTTCGTGCACTTTTTTGTACCTAAAATCCACTTTTTGGAGGCTTTTACACGCTCAGGTTGACTTTTAACGACGCTTCGAAAATGTGCAGCACAGGAAACAGGACTTTTTAAATCGCTCATCAAAAATTTGCCAACGGCAACTGTGGTCAGGTGGACGTGCTTCGCACGCTTTTCCCACTTCCTGATGGTCTAGCTGCTCACACGACCTCGTAGCCGTCCTACATAAGCCCCGACGGCTGTCGAGTAGGCGTCAATCTGAAGAGTGAGCAAGCAGACGTGCCTTTCTTTGTCAAAAGATGAGAATTGGGCGCATTTGGCACGCTTTTAACTCCACTTTCCGAGGAGGCTTATTCGCTCAGGCAACTTGGGTGCCCTGCTACGTGGACTTCAAGAACTGCGTGAACTCCGAGAACTCCAAGACGCGCTTCGTATCATCTCCACTTTTCGGAATGATTTGTCCACTTTCTCGGGACTTTGTTAAGCGCGCCAAAGTGCAGAAGAACAAGACGCGCTTCGTACGCTTCCTTCATGCCATCTCCACTTTCTGGAGTGTTTCTCGCGAGCAGGTGCCTTGTCCAAAGTGAATAGGGACAAGACACTCGCCTCGTAGGCTTCCTTCATGCTATCCCCACTTTCCTGAGTGCTTCTCGCAAGCAGGCAGCTCCGTCCAAAGTGGACAAGGGAAGGACGCGCGCTTCGCACTTGCAATTTTGGCCATGCGCACTCGAAATGTTGCCGGGGACCACCAGGAGGAGGTAAAGCAATCACTTGGTACGAACTTGAGATCCAGGTCCAGGTCCCCAAAGGCGCCTTTGGTTGGTCGATGTGGAGGCTGGAGAATGTGGAATCTATGGAACTCTGTCTCGCGTCATTCTTCCACAGGGAAGATCCTTTGATCAACCGTTCGAATGACCGTCTGTTTCTGACCCAAAAAGGGTCCTTTGAACAACCGTCCAGTTCCTTGTCATCGGATGAAAATCAAATTCAGTTAAGAATCTCTCTCCGTTCGACAGCCTCCCCACTAATGAATTGAATCCACCTCAATCCACCTCAAGAATTCCATTCAATCACCCATCGTCGTCCTTTGACTCAGTAATCTCGTTTTCAATTCGAGGAAAAAAGCACTCCTTCCCTCATCATCCACTTCACCTTTGATCTGCTCAGCAGAGCCCATCGGTTCGATTGAAGATGGATATCTTCTGCTCGCAGGTTCATTGGACTTGGAAAATTGTAACTGCTCTCGGAAGTCAATAGTTAATATCTCATTAAGGACTTGTTCCTCTGCCAAGCCTCCTGCCATATTTGCTGATTCGTGTGCTTCGTCGTCGTGCGCACACAAGGACATCTCTGTAATTCTCGTGTATTTATTCACCCATATTTTTTTTTTTTGTTGTTCTTCTTCCAGTTACCTCTCTCGCTCGCATCCCTTGCCAATAAATATACAACAAGACCCAAAGGTACTAGCAAACATACACATTGGGGACTGGGGAGCCTCTCTTTCTCTGGATCTCCCTCTCTCTCTCTCTCTCTCTCTCTCTGTGGGTGGGTGGGTGTGTGTGTGTGTGTGTGTTTGGAAATTTCGCGTCCTTACAGAGAGTAGGTCACCGAAAGTTTGCCGTTTTTCATTTTACCAAAAATCACGTAATGCAAATGAAAATTCTCTCGAGAAACCATTGAAGTTGAAAGCGAACAGAAAACATTTCTTTTCCGTCGTGAACAACGGGCGCGCTACAAAGTACGTCGACGACGGGGGGATGGTGGGGGGAGTGAATAGAGAGGAATAGAGGAAGAGGATGAGGTTGAGTTCGTTCGTTCGTCGTCCTCATCGTCGTGGTGGCTGCTGCTGCTGTTGTTGTTGTCTCTTCTCAAAATGACTGGTGTGCAGGTGCAGGTGGCTGAAATTTTAAAAAAGGACCCTAGCCATGTGTCCCTTTCGCTGTGTAGTCGTCTGATTCTTGGAGTTCAATATTTTTTCTGCTTTTTTTTTTTCGTCTTTCTAACTACTCTCGCCTCGTTTTGTTCACATTGTTGAAGGTTTTTTTTGTTGTGTGTCATACCATTGTATGAGCGATGGGGGGAGGGGTGGGTGCGTTTTTCTTAGTGGAGCGCATCTTCGAGGACACAACGCCGCAACAACAAAGACGAGAGGTGAATGCTTAAAGTCCTGTAAAATACGGGACGATTCACGATTCACGATACCCGTACCCCCGTAGTAACGATTTTAATATCCCAAAGAGAGTCACACAAACGAAGTTTTTTTTTATTTCATTCACCTTCTCGTTCATCTTTACGCTGCCTGGTTATTGGTGTGGTGTACGTTTCGACTGGCGTATCCTTTGAAGTCAGACGGAGAGGTCTTTTGTTTGTGTCTTGTATCCCGTCCGTTTCATTTGTTGTTCGCGCTGTTGCCTTGCGAGCGAACAATCCTGCAAGTAGTCGGCGTTGTCCTCATCGTGTATTGATGAATATTCGTGAAACGTGTCACTGTGCTGCTTTCATTTTGTCATTTTTTTTTTTTGGTCCTCCTTCCCATTTTGCATTTAATAGTGAAATAGTGAAATGAAAATGAGATTCAAGCCCCGAAGGGTAAATGAAATGATATCGCTGCTGCTGCTGCTGCAAAAAAAAAAAAACAAACAAACCCAAACTGTGGGTGGCGACAGAGAGAGAGAGAGAGGGGGAGGGGAAAAGAAAAAAACGAAACAAGAAAGCAATGAAAGGATTCATTACTGTGTGTCCTCATTGCGGGAATTACTTTCATTTTCATTAAATTCATTAACACAAAACGCAGGAGAGAGAAAGGCAAGAAAATAACACGAGAACGGATTAAGGGCGAAAAACGAAACGAAGTGAAACGGAAATAAGACAATGGAAGCTGCACTACACAAGATATTCCAAGGTAAAGCCGACTGAAGAAGGATTTGAGCGGCTTTATGGCACAAGGCAAGCACACAGCACCACCAACAGCCAGCCAGTCAGTCAGTCAGTCTAACTATTTACAGACAATTATGGATTGTAATTGGATTTGAGCGAACGGCTTGAGTGGGTTTTTCTTGTACGTGTGTTCTTAGCTTTTTCATTCTCAATTGGACTAGCTGAATGGGATCTGAAGATGTTGAAGAATGCACTTTTGAGGGTGAGACTATGCGATGGGGATTATTTGAGCTTTTTGTGTAATTTTGTTTCTAAGCGGTAAGGGGGGAACATCTAATGCGTGCGTCGTATTACGTGGGATGTAGTTGAAGTTATCCGATCGTATTAGAAAGGAATCGGACGTATTGTACTTAAAAAAGGACTTACAGCATTCACCTCTCGTCCTCGACGATGCCCTTCACTACAAAAAATCTCGCTCACCTTGCCCCCCCTAGCTCAGATAATGATATGACACAGAGAAGCTCTCGGACCCGAATGGGGACTTCAGCGTGGTCAAGTTTTTGATCGATGCCATGATTTGTGGTGTTCTTGCTTGGTGGCCAGCACTAAAAGTCGGAGGAATTCTCAAGAAGATCAGCAAGAACCAAAGATTACGGGAGTACTTCGATCTAAACGATCAGCCATTCTGTTGCCAATTCTGAACCTGCTTCCAAGTCATTCTGGGGAAGTTCATATTAGCTACCAATGCGGCAGTACTCAGAGAGTACAAGCGATGCAGCAAATCATGCATCGGCCGACATAGAGAAACACCGCAAAAACCCAGAAGCCAACTGACTACAGAGCAACCTTCGAGCATCGAAGTGTGACACCCATGTGTCCAGTGGCTGGCTCGCAAGCTCCACTAGACATGCAAGTAAAGGGTGTTCGTTTTAGGGGCATAGAACTACCTTCGGCAAACTATTACCTTGGCAAAACTATTTTAACTGGCGGCCATTTTGTCAGCTGTCAAGTGATTTGTTTTTAGTTTGGTTTGGCATTTCAACATGAATAGACAGACGCCTGAACGTCAACGCCTCCAAATTGTGGAAACTTATTTTGAAAATCATGGTTCTGATCGAAATACGTAACGTGGTTGACTGGATACGCCAGTAAACAAAACTGCCACATTTGGAGTGATGATAATCCTCAAGTGTATGTTGAGACACCGTTACATCCACAAAAACTGAGACTGTTTGGTGGGCTTTATGGGTTGGTGGAATAATTGGTCCGTACTTCTTTCAAAAACGATGCTGGCCAGAAGGTTACAGTCAATGGTAACAGCTATAGAGCCATGATTACTGACGTTTTCGTTCATCAATTGAACAATCATGATGTGCAGGGGCTGTGGTTTCAACATGACGGCGCAACATGTCACACAGGTCGTGCCACAATTGTTTAATTGAAGGAAACGCTTGGTAAGCGCATAGTTTCACGTTACGGACCCGTGACGTGGCCTCCAATATCTTGCTATTTAACGCCGCTTGACTATTTTCTGTGGGGATATATGTGAGGCCGCTAGTCTACCCCGATAAGCCCGAAATGATTGACCACTTGGGGGACAACATTCGCCGCGGTATTGCGTGAGTAAATTACGATTACAAATGTTGGAAAAACTCATCGAAAATTAGACTTTCAGATTAGACTAAATCTGTGCCAGCCATGGAGGTCATATGTCAGAAATCATATTTAAATTAAAATGGCAGAAGATTATCTTTCGAATAGAGTAAATTTCATGTCGATTTAAAATAACCATCTTTGTTTTATTCCATTTCAAAGTTGTAAACCTCTAAAAAAAACACCCTCCACACTAGACTGACTACAAATAGAACAAGTTGAAAGCGGGTATATTTCTCCATTCCGTGACTTTGAAATACCCTTCGGGTGTTAATTCCCAACCAGGGAGGAATGTGCTACTTATGAACCTATCAACAATTTAACCATTCATTGTGCACACAGTTGGATCGAAGATGAGAAATGGAAGAGGCGAGTTTGTTAAACAGGCACTGCTCTATAAAGGAATCGCTGACAATAGTAGTGTTTTCCAAGCGGAGCTCATTGCAGTCAAAGAAGCGGCCAGAATGATGTTGGACACACCACTGGCCGATGTTATCATTCTTACTGACACTCAAGCGGGCAGTCAAAGTGCCATTTCGGCGAAAGAAATAAAGTCCCTGCTGGTCGCATGCTATCGCGAAGAACTTAAAGCTCTCTGCATGCAGATTAAGGCTCTCAATGCTGGGTTCCGGTCACAGGGAAATAACCGGCAACGAAGCAGCAGACTAACTCGCCAGGAAAGGGGTACCCATCCCAGGCAGTCCTATGGATCAAACCATCTCTTGCGAATGTTAAGAAAAGGGTGGATGACAAGATCATAGAGGAAGCGAATAGAATGTGTGGAACTCCCTAATCACCTGCGACATCTCTCGGATGCCGTGGGCCAAGTTTAGCAAGATGGGCCACTTCAATACGACATAAAGTTGCGATGGCGATGGTAGTCCGAGCATTAACTGGTTACAATCATCTGAAGTGTGAATGGGACTATCCAACGTCTCTATATGCAAAGGCTCATGAGGACACTCCTCACTACCTCTGTCACTGCCCCAGTCTCTGCCGACTGATATATGGAACACTTCTTCCAAGACCTTCAGGATCTAACAGATTCTAACATACTTATCAGGCAGTGGCGACCCATCCAAGCATCGTTGATGGTCCTGAGCACGCTCCTTCCAGTCTTCAAGACCAAGCTGTCTTGCATCCAGTCTTTATACCGGAGATTCGGTTTTCTTCTCCTTCTCGAACCAGGAGGCTCGGATTCGAAGACCCTCCTTGCTGGAGCATTGTTGTCCATGCGCCGAGCCAGTGCAGTCGACAGATTTTTGCTTCCAACGTGGTACAGCTCTCAGAGTTCGTGGTTATGTCTTCTCCTCCATTCGCCTTTCTCGCAGACAGGACCGTATATCCGACGTAGAATCTGTTACTTTCGGAGGTACCAAGAATCAGCTCTGCAGTTTTGCTTAGCGTCCAGCTTTCAGCTCCAATACAATAAGAGTTTTGTAGAACACGAGTTTGGACCTTCGAGTCAGAAGTTTTGAGACCGGTTGTTTCGACAAACCGAAGGCTAACAGATATGCAACCAAAATCTCTTTTCTGCGATGGCTACGGAATACAGAAAACATGATAAGCACGAGGTAGGACCTAAGAGGTTACATCACCGAACCTGGCGTCCATCTACCTGTGTACCTAACCTTACCTAGGAGCGACACGGCGCTCATTTGACAAATTTGCCAAACTCCCTACCGAGCTGCAGAGATGCGGAATGAGAAGGCAACCAGTGTGCACCTTCTCTGCAATTGCAGCGCAGCCTCTCCTTCCAAAAGGCCACTTAGGGACTTACTTCTTCAATAACCTGGCTGAACTGATTCGAAGGCCCTGGCTGAACTGAGCAATATCAGTCATCTTCATAGCGTCTAGCTCCACGTGTTAACACGACGTGCCTAGCTCCATGTTGGCCACTTTAACCTATCTCCCAGCTGACCTGCCTAAGTCCGTTCTTTGCCATCATCCTCGCCTCTTTTGTGCCTTCTCTAACCTGCACTGCATCCCGTCCACCACCCACCTCCAGGAAGAGCACTACTCGATTTTCAAAACATCCGCATTCCTCCTTTTCATCCGGAAATTCCGTCAAAACCATCCAATCACCTCACATGAAACTACACACCCTTCTTTTTGATTCTCACATTTTCGAATGCCGCACTTATTGAGATTCCCCTCAGGCGGAATTCGATTTTCGACTAATCCATCCACTTAGGGATGACATTTCGTGAATATTATCCATATCGACCGCAATCTCTCCGATACAGGGTGGTCACAAATTGCCGCTTAAGCTTCCATCCAATTCATCTCGCAGACTAACTCCATTAAATGGAATTCGATCCAATTTCCATCTCTCTCTCTACAGATAATCCTTCATCCAATCATCACCTCTAATGGTCCCCCCCACACCCCCTTGTCGATGACCTAATATCGCACCCTCACACCATTTAACCCCAAACAAAAGAAACAAACAAAAAAAAAAATTGGAATGCATCATCCGACGTTCGTTGTTGGCTCGCCGAATAAGCATCCTAATGAGCATCATTTTGTTGGCTCTTCATTTTCTTCATTTCTCCTGCAGGCATTCGCTCTGCATGTATATCCTTTGCTCGGGCCACTTTTCTATCCCCCAAAGTCATTAGGAAACGTTAAAATAATCGACCCGCCATTATAACACAAGCCAAAGCGCGCCACTTGCTAGGGTGCGCTACACCCCCCCCCCCCCCCCCCGCCCGGTAGATGGTGGCTTCTCTGACATGGCCTGGCCTGTTCGGCTGACAGTTTGTCTGCTGTCTGCTGGCAGTTTTGGGTCGGTTTTCGGCGCTGTTAGGCTTTGGCGGCGCGGCGGTGTTAATTTCCATTTTTATTAAAAACAATTTCACCCCTAATGCGTGCGAGAGATTCAAGGGTGCCTACAAACGAGGCGGGACAACAACATCGCGAAGGAGGACTAGAAGAAGAAAAACGTACAAATAATAAAACTTAATGCATTTTTATTGTCTACTTATGTTTTGCCCACGAAACCCTGCGGAGAGCTAGAGAGACTGAAAGCAACGACACGGGAGCGAGAGATGTGAAGAAGATTCCCAACAGATTTGCTCGCTTGATAGTCGGATTATAGAAACACTGTGTGTGTGTGTGTGTGTGTGCGGCGCGGTTGTGCCAGCATCAGGAGGTGCGCGAAGACACTGCCGAATGTTATCCGCTCCTCGAGGAGATGGTGGCGACGGCGAAAATCCAAAGTGACAATATCCTCGAGATCCTCTTGGCACACTCTTAAAAAACAGAAGCAGCAGAAAAAACGAAAAAAAAAACGAAGGAAATCTTCAACATTCTTAGCTGCTGGGCGAGAAGTGAGAACTGATGCTTGTTCGCTGTTGTGAGTGTCTAGGCGGGGTGAAGAAGCACTCACATCGAAAATTCTACTAAAACGCTCATCGTCTGCGGAATGGACGCTAGAGGGGCACATGCCCCAACGATGCTGTTTGCGATGCGATGACACATTGGATGGGGAATTTGAAATAAGGAAACAAAATCAGGGAATCACATTTGTGAAACTACGGGGTGGGGAGGGGTGGTGGTAAGTTTTGTGAGGAGCATTTGAATTCGCTGTAAGGACGAGAGATGCTTCGCTGCAGATACGATGTGGTGGGTGGATTGGAAGGACCGACTACATGCGAGCTTGCGAAATCTGCGAAGCAATGAATTAAAGCCGAAGTGTGGCGAAACATGGGAACGACATGCTCTGGCGAGCGGTAGGACCGTGCCACTTGCTGAGGAGAGGTGTTCAGTGTTCAGGGAACTTTCTAGAGCCAGTCAAGGTCTTCATTAAGCCGCAGGCAGTCGGTAGGCGAGCACTCTGTGGAGTCGGATGAAAATCAACCATACATTTGCAATGGATCACCTTAATGTACACTCAAGTGACCCATTCTCGTCACCCTTAGACATGACTTAAGAGAGGAACCTTGGACGCATTCCCTCCACCAGAGAAGCCCTATGCACCCACACACACATACACAATCTCAACCATAATCCCATGGAACCCAATTTAACCGCGCAAATTAAAAAAATCCCAGCTCATCAATTTACAGCCATCGCCGCGAAGCGACGCTCCGCTTCACCAACCAAGCACCCACCCGCCCTTCTGTCTGTCTGTCTGTCTGTCTGTCTGTGTCTTGCTGTGTGTTGTTTTGTAAAAGAACACGAAGCGGAATGAGTGGTAAGCAAAGAAATTTACCTAATTATCCTCGTTTTCTTCTTGTTTATCCTTTCTCTCGACTAGCTGGGCTGCGCCCCCTCCTCCTCCGTGCATTGTCTCCGTGGAGAGAGGGCTTGAGTGCGCTCGAGAGTGGGCGGCGTTTTTTCCCTACTCCTCTGTGTTAAGTGAAAGTGAACAAGCGAAGTTTTTAATCGGATTATGCGACAAATTATTTGAAATTAATTTTAAAATGTCTTCTCTCTCTCTCTGTCTGTGAGCTCTAAGCCCTTTCCTGTGCCTTCAGTGACATAAGCGGGATGAAGCTCACACTCCAGACGGTGATGTGCGAACACATCACTCAGGTTGACAGGACATTCATGTCATATTTGCCCTAAATGGTCGGAAAGTGGGATTGAACTTCTCTTTTGGCACTCCCCTGCATTAACCTCTTCCGGCGGAGTGATCTTGGTCACTGACTCGGCACATCCTTGTCCCAGCGAAAGCACTTTCCCCGGTCGGTCGTTGCAATTGAAATGAAAACGAAACGCGAAGCGGACACAAAAGGATTCGCTAATTAAATTAATTACAGATTCCAGAGCTCATCTCCTCGCGGCAGATCCACTCAATCGAATGCGGCAACGGCCGACAGCAACCGCAGTAATCTCGTGCGACTCCACTATCCCCGGCGTGGGCCTGTTCCAGCGCAGCAGGACATTCTGTCTTGTCCTCCTCGCATGCACAGCGCCCCCCAGAGGTGCATCGATTAGGGCAGGATTTCCAGTGGAACACTTCCCAACACGCAATGCTCACGTTGTCTTTGCCCTGCTTTTGTTTTGTTGTTGTTGTTCGCAATTTGCTCAGCGACTGATGGTCGCCTGCAGTCGAGCTGCCAAAGCCTTTCACATAATAATTTGTATTTTCACTTAATGGCGTTTTGCTTTTACCATTAATCACATTCCGTGCGTCCTAAAAATACGCAAAGGCCCATCCAGTCCCGACTGACTGCTGCCCGGCCGACACATGCGAGTCGCATATGCATGCGTGAGTGGTGTGTGTGTGTGTGTGTGTGAAAGGATTTTTCTGTTTGCCGGAGAACGAAGGCATGGGCAAGCTGTTCTATTTCGCTGGTTTCGTGTCATTGCACGGGGCGAGAGTTGACTTGCAATTGGGCGGGCGGAGCTGCACGCTCAAGTCGGCAAGTGACACGGAGACTACACACACACACGCACGCACACAAAATGTGTGGACAGGTGCTAAGGTAGAAGGGCGGTCGTTGTTCTGTCTCCGTCCTCCGGTGTGGGTGGCCGTGACGGGTGCTGTTCCATTGGGAGTCAGTGCTTAATTGAGGTATTTCTTCGGGTAATTTAGGCTCGGCGCTGTTGTTGCTGTTGCGCCCCCTAACAACAGCAGCAGTGAAAACAAAGAAAGGAACGACAAAAAAAGAAAAGACTTCCTCAATGTGGCATTATACGTGTACGAGTGCTTGAAGGAAATTCTAGTGTGCGCCGCCCGCATAGAGTGTGTGAACATTTGTGTAAGGACATGTAGTGAACGCTTCATTCTTTGCCGGGCGGGTGGCAACACAATGGCCGCGGGGTGGCAGTTTGGAAGGAGGGCGAGGGGAAGCGTCTGCATTGTGAGGGTGGGGGGTTTGTGTAGTTTTGTCACACTGCTTTGGACCTCAAATCGTGCAGAAGCGGGTTCGGAACGTGGGCGACCTCGTCTGTCATTGCATGATTTTAGGCGCTGATCGTTTTTGATCGTGTGCTGGGAGACGATTCGTGGGACGTTGCCTCGCTTTTGCTGTTGACCGCTGAAAAAGTTGTGTAATTTCAACCATTCCGTCTATGGATTCAATAGAAATCCGCGCACTGAACACTGGGCTACCAATTTAGGAGAAAACCATTCATCTGCCATCAGGTCTGACAAGGAAGGGACGTTAAGAGATGGAATCTGAGCGATTTTTGTTTGGTTTTGGCTTCACACTTGACTTGGCTGTGACTGCAAGAGCTCAAGTGTCAAGATTGTTAACTTGGAAGCAACGAAATCCAATCAGATCCTACAAGAACAGGCGACGTGTTTGAATGTCTTGAAGAAAGACAAGTTTAATGAGTGGCCGTCGTGATGTAGTGGATAAGTGCGTCAACTTCTACATAACATGCCTAATTCACGACTCTTCCTCGTTGGAGTCACTGAGAATGCTCAGACAGTATTCGTGGTATCGACTCCGCCTTTGTCGGTGGAAGGACCCTTAACAAAATGGGACATGCACACCAGACAACAAAGTTAAGACCTAAGATGCATGCTATGAGTAGAAGAGCACCTCCCACACGTCCACGCTTCCACGCTTCCACGCTTCCACGCTTCCACGCTTCCACGCTTCCACGCTTCCACGCATCCACGCTTTGGAGGCATCCACGCATCCACGCTCCGACGCTCTATTGTTTCGCTTTTCAAACTTCGCACAAGCTGCATCATGGCCTATCAAGGAGCATACCGTGATTGCACGCTTAGGCTGTCAAGATCGCCATGATCACACGCTTAGGCAATCAAGATCACCGTGATCGTCGAGTAAATAGCCGTGATCGCACCCTCCGACAGTCAAGTTCTCCGCAAAAGACCGTGTAGGTCAGAACCGGGGAACAGCTCAGGTCTGCAAATCAGACCAACAATGGATTTTAGTCGCCTCTTACGACAGGCATGCCTACCTCGGGTATATTCTAAGCCCTACTCGAAGGGGGAACTGATTCGTCACAACGAATCTCACACCAGTTCCATCGATGGTCACTCTAGAGATCGACTCCGAATCACAGACTCCTTAAAACGGTCGCCGCACCACCTCGAAGTCGAGATCTCCTCAAAGTGGAGAAAGCCGGCCAAGAAATCTTGACTGCTTGCCGCACTTAATCGCTGTTCACTCCCAGTTCCAGGCAATTTGGTTGCATTGAATCAGGGACCGAATTAGAGCTCCTTCGTATTCACTGTTCCCATAATTAGTCGACCACGCACTCTGCCCTTAAACCTCAAGAAGACTGACGTCCTGCGACCACGCACCCTGCTCCTCAACCTTCAGAGGTTTGATGTCCTTCAAATCGCACCTAAGCCAGCCAGGCACGTGCCCAGGACAACATCAAGATACTGTCCCTTTCCATTTAATTACCTTGCTCCACGCAGGACACCATTTCTTGTAAAAAAAAACAAGAAAATAACCCCACCCCCTCTCACTCAAAAAAAAAAAGGACAACACTCGTCCAATTTTCGAGATGAAATTATGCAGCAATTAGTTGGCGTCCCTCAAGACTTTCGACTTCGCACTGTTTTCATGGAAATTCCATGCCAGGACTTGAAAGGATGTGCTCCAGAATAATTGAAACGGAAAAAAATGATGAAGAAAAAATCAATATCCTTGCAGTGATAGATTGCTTGTTGGCGCACAAACACAACCCATCGCTTAACCTTAGAGGTGGACAAAAGGGCAGATCCCTCACACACTGTACACTGAGCGAGGCAAACGAAACAACAAACAGAAGAGGGGACGGCGTGGCGCGGCGCTCTGTGCCTCTCGATGATGAGGAGAGGATGGTCCTTTAGCTATGTGCCCACTTGCTCAAGACAACTCAATCTCTCACGTCTTTCTCTTTTTTTTTGTTCGTTATCAAGTGGAAGTGGGAGGACGAGGAGGACGAGGAGAAGAGGTCGACCTACTTGCCTGGCTTAGGCCATACAATTAGTGGCACAACCTCTCTGCCACGTCCTTTTGGGATGATGACGAGCACAGCAAGAAAAAAAAAAACCAAGCTACCCTCACAACACAACAACGAAGCCCTTGCTCTGCTCCTGCCCCGCCTCCCACCACTCACTTTCAACCTGATACAGCCCGGAATCCTTTCTCGGGTGAGCCCTCTTATTTGCGTCAAGGTAATCAGTCTGCCTCTCGAGTGGCACAGACCCATAGGAAGCATAATGACATTAGGCGGCCGAGTGCACTTTGTTATGCAAACAACGGAACATACGTTATCCCCCGTGAGGGAGGGCGGATCGGGATCGGTGGTGGTAGTCCACTTGAGCTGGGGTATGTGTGCACTTAATTTGTACCATGAATCTAGTGGGTCCTCGGCTAAAGGACAAATGAGGATCATTCATTCTTGAGACACTCTTCAGGATATCCACTCGCTTACATTGTGCCGCCGTTAAGGGGAAACGAGGTCAAGACGTTGACCGTGTGCACATGCATAAGATGATTGTGTGCCTGTCAACAGGGTGAGTGGATTGAAATATCAAGCCTTTCGAATGCACTTGAAGGGTTTCGCTCTCTCAAAGACCATCCAACAGAAGGTCGTCGTTGTCAGAAGAATTAATTCTGGGGCATAGCCATTTTCGAAAAAGATCCTCTTTACCAGCACCCCCCTTAAAAGTTGGCACCTCTCGCTGGCTGTCGACGCGGTCCTGATTGAAATAGTCTCTCTCTTCCTCCCTTCTTCCACATGAGAGAGCACATTCCTTTCGTCTTATCTGTCGAATCCTTTTTAGGTTCCACAGAGAAATGCAGTCTTTCTTGCTTGCGAATGCATTTGCCAACTCTGGCTGGCGATGCCTCATTTTGACCGTTATCGCCTTGTTCCCAATTTATTCGTCGTTCGTCCGGTTCTTAATTTTTTTTTCTGGTTTTCTTTTTGTGAAGATAAATAAATTGGAACATCAGATGAGCAGGCAACGTACGAGCCGAGCAGAAAGGAGAACATCACCAATGGGATGTGCGATGGTCAGGGAGTGTTGGGGTGGGGGGCGAGGATAAAGGGGATAAAGGAAGCAAATGCACCCGAGGGTGTGGGTTACCCTATTAATGAAAAAAAAAAAAACCAAAACACCCGAGACACAATGATCAGGCAGCGGGCGAGTAGAGCAGGCTGCAGAGTGGAATGCTGTGACTGTGTGGAGTGGAGGAGGAGAAGGGGTTCAGTGTAGTTTCATTGCACTTCAGTGGAACATGTGTATCCGATTTTCCACACTTTTCCAATCGCCAATGCAACCCCAACAGCCTGCTGCGGGTGGTTCAAGCTTGAAAAATAAGACCAGTTACTTTGGTTCTGTTCCATTTGAAATGGGTTCTCGAGGGAAAGTTCGTTTTGTTTGCCACCACCCACCACCCCCCACCTCCGAGAGGGTGCAATGGAAGTGGTTTTGTGGGCCAAGGGGGATTCAAGCACAATCGTGCCTGCGGGAACGTATTTCGGGGTTTTTGAGGTTTTTCAAAGGTTGCCTACTGAATTTGTTACGTATACGCCCGAGTGAATGCAATTTGTAGGCGAACCAGCTCGTTATTGACTGTGATTATGTATCGACTGGGTGGCGGGGTCTTGTTGCACTACCGGCGACTTCTTGTTGCACCACCGGCGACTTCTTGTTGCACTCTTTTAGGCTTCATAATGGCGCAGCACTTGTCTGGACATGTTTGACAAAGGAGATCTTTTCTATGATCGACTGCCAAGTTCCTGCTGATTAACGAGGGGGGCGTCTGTAAATCAAAGCGAATCAAATTCACAACTCATCACAGAATGACTGGAGAGTCTCTCTACCGCCGTAGTCCGGCAGCAAAACTGTGCAAAAAGGCCACAATCAATGGCAACAGAAAGAAGAACACAAAAAAAAAAAAAAAACCCTTCCGGATGGCTACCTAAAGCTAATCCTACTCCACATTCCTCTACCGCCTTCAGCACGTCCCTGGCCATACACAAATCCAAGCCAGGTGTACACACATTCGAGTGCTCAGCGAGTTGGGCGAAGGAGAACGGACCGACGCCAACAACCCTTTCGTTCAACGAATATCCTTCAATCCTTCAAAAATAAATACCAGCTCCATACTCCCCATTTTTTTCGCTCTCTCTGTCTCTCTCCTCGTTCTTCACCTTCTTCATCCTGATTCACCCATCCTCGTGCAGTGCTTCGTTTGTTGGTCGTTTTATGTTGACAGGCAGGTGTGGTAACCGTAGTCTCGTCTCGTGGCGCAGGAGGTAGCATGATGGGAGGGGCGGGGGGGCACTTCACTTCTCACTTCACTGGCGCAGGGGGGGTTTTGTATAGTGATGGTGGTGTCAGTTGTACCATCCTCCTCTGGCGGTAGTAAAGTATAAAATTTTGTTATTCTCCTGAATTTCCCTTGCCTGACCATTACGTACTCAAGGACCTTTGTGTTTTCTCTCGATTGTGTAATCAAAATGAAGGAGGGGGGGGGGAGGGCAGAGCAGAGCAGAGCATAGCAGAGATGGGGAATCATACACATAACCTTATGAGTAAGTGGCGGAATGGTATGTGAATGCGGAATGTTGGAGAGTGTTGCCATTGACTTCGTGAAGGTTCGCCATCCGGATGGGGATATGTTGGGGAATTTATGTGTGCGGGGTATGTCGATCGATAGGGATTCTTAGAATCGGTGGAAGTCAATCAATTTTCTTTGATGTTGAAGAAAATTCTGCCGCCAAGGGGACTGTTTCTATTTTTTGTTTGATTTTTAGACTAGACGACACAGCAAATTGAGGCGTCCCCACGCATCACATCGCATCTACCTCAATAAAGAACCCACCGTTCATCAAGACCATCACTCTCCAGCGATAACTCAACGAATTGGCAACTCTTGCGCCGCAAAATCGAAAGCTCCTCAGCCAAAGGGAAGCAGCCACAAAAAATAAATAATACTAAATCTCCGCGCGCCATTTTCCAATTTGCTCAAGTATTTGTAAATGCGGATGTTTTGTTCTCTTCCAAGTGTTGGTACACACACTTTATATCCCTGCACTCGTGTGGCTGAAATTCAAGTTGCCCTCCCCCCCCCCCCCCCCCCCCCCCCACCACCCCTAGTCACTTCATTCATCGTCGCGCCTCTCCGAGGCAAGCCAGTTGCCTAAAACCACCCACCATCACCACCAAATGCTGGCGTTCCGACTGTACACACAATGAGGCGACAGCACCACCGGGGTTAGTGTGCCATTTGTGTGCGCGTGTGTGCGCATGTGTGTATGTGTGTGTGTGTTACATAACAATCCAGCACATTGTTTCGCTCATGCTCATCCTGTTGGGGCCAGTGCCTTTCTCTTCATCTCCCGCCCGCCGCCCCGCATATGATCTCTCCATCACATTCTCTCTCCCTCTCTCTGGAAGGCTTGAACGTGCGCTGGTATTGGTGTGGTGGAGCGTACAATACACATTTGAAAAAGCATCACACCCAACAACAATGGACGCACAGATATCCTTCAAAGGACAACAGCAGCGCGACACACAGCCAGCAAAAGAACGAAAAACAAAAGGGAACCGACGACGAAAGGAAAAAAAGAAACGCCGTCGTTTTTTTTTGGACTCCTTTATGGTGGTCCACTTCGCCGCTGTGATGTGTGTACTCTGGAGTAGTTTTTTTTTGTTTGTCCTCGCCAGGATACACTTTTTCCACGCACACACCAACACACATACACGCGCTCGAGCGAGCGACTGTGTGTGAAATGGAATCATTAATGCGCGTACTCCCCAGTCCCCATCCCATGTCGGCCGACGGTGGGTGCCGGTTGACAGTGGAACGGATAATAAGCCATAGATCCCGAGAGCAGGACACGCAGTGAGAGGGTGGGTGAATGAGCGAGCGAGAGCGTCGATAAAACGGGCGATAAAACAACAAAATTTCGGGGTACACCGTACAAGCCAGCAAGAGGGACGGCAAGTGTACGTTGGTTTTGTATTTATTTTTTTTTTTCTTTCAAAAGGACACGATGCTGGTTTTGAAAGTTTTTGGCAAGTTGCAGTGGCAGTGGCAACCACTGGTCCCGATTCTCGGCGCGCCTCTGCTGCATCCTGGCAAAGAGACTCCAAAGAAATTCATCTCGAAATAGTTGGGATATCCTTGTTCAGTTGAGCGAGAAGGCAGTGGAGTGCGGAGGGAGGGCATGGTGCAAGGACTCTTGGATGGTGTGAGAGTGGTTATTTTTCGGTGAAATTTCTTCTGTTGAATTCGGGGGCTACTCGTGCTATCGTTTTGTTGTCGAGTGGACATGGAAATGGATTTATCGAAAGCTGATCCTGTGGTGACTGAGTGGGTCGCCCGGGGCTGAGAGGGTGTGCGTGTGTGTGGGCGAGTGAATGCCTGTCAATATGGGGATATCTTGTTCTCTTGCTGCGTCTTTTCGATAACTGTGTATATTTTCGGAGTCCTCGTGGCTATTTATAAGACCCGCTTGGATAAGGGCAAGCACACAGATGTCGATCAGGCGGGATATGTGGGAGCTAATCGGATTGTGGCAGGCGGATAACAAGGGCGTGGTTTTTTTGCTTTTTTTTTTTTTTTTGTTTTGGCAGGACTCGATTTTAATCGGTTTACTATTGAAGAATCACGCGTGGGTGGTGGTCCTCCTTTCAAAGGGTTGACACGGGGGAATTAAGATGCTTGCTTTGGCTGTGATGGCGACGACGGGGATTGTGTATCCACGGGACACCACAGGGATGCCTATGGATAACAGTGCTGCTTATTGCTAGGGGGAGAGGGGCGGCTGAAGACCCTAACATTAGACAGTTGCTTGCTGGATTCAAGAGAAATCCAGCATTTGTCAGTTTTCAAACCATGTTGCGTGAATGCAACTGTTCCCGTGAATTTCAGTAACGTGGCACCATTTACACGAGTGCACACTGTCGCCTAAATAAACACGCACTTAGTCTGAAACTAGGCCTAGTGCACGCTGTCGCTTGGATGTCGAAACATGGCCGACGCTGAGCAAAAGAATACGCAAAGATGTACGAATGATAATAGAAGTCACTACCGGGCACTGTGACGTGAGCAATACGGCCGTCAAACAGATCCGACTAAAAATTATGGCAAATTGATGGAATGGGGGAGAGGGAGACTCTTAAATGTCATCGAGTGTGCATTTTCTGTCTTCATTCGGATCGCGGTTCATCAAGTTGACGAAAGAAAGAAAGCAGAGAGACGACACACGGCATTCGCATTCGCATTCGCATTCGCATTCGCATTCGCATTCGCATTCGCATTCGCATTCGCATTCGCATTCGCATTCGCATTCGCATTCGCATTCGCATTCGCATTCGCATTCGCATTCGCATTAGCACTCGCATTCGCATTCGCATTCGCATTCGCATTCGCATTCGCATTCGCATTCGCATTCGCATTCGCATTCGCATTCGCATTCGCATTCGCATTCGCATTCGCATTCGCATTCGCATTCGCATTCGCATTCGCATTCGCATTCGCATTCGCATTCGCATTCGCATTCGCATTCGCATTCGCATTCGCATTCGCATTCGCATTCGCATTCGCAAAGAAAAACGTTGTCGTACTCGTAGTCGGACGCAGTCTCGCACGTCGCGTCGGTAGCAAAACCTTTTTGACGGCACAAACTGCAAACAAAGCGGGAAATGCAAAATGACTCAGTCTGTCTTCTTTCCTCTCGCCAATATCCTCCAAGATATAATAATAATATTGGTGGCGCTACAGTCCGTAGAGGGCCAGGGTCTAGCTTCTCAGCAACCACTCGTGTTGTGCGTGCTATTGTTCTATCACGAGTGGAAGGGACCTACAGTTTTATGCCGACTCCGAACGGCCAATTTTGAGAAGCTTTTTCTAGACAGTTATACTCTTTGAGCATTGTCAGTGACTCGAAAGAGGTGGAGCCGTGAAAAGTATTTCTTGTCGTCCCAGAAATCGAACCTAGACATGTAGGTCCAAGTGCGTAGGAGTCGTAGTACCCAGAACGCCACGGGCCACCTCCAAGATAAGGAAACGAAAAGGCAAACAGTCTCTCGAAGAAAGGATGGAAGCTGTGGAGACTCTCCAGCAATGCCGCTCAGTTCCATAAGGAAAAAAAACTAGAAGACGAAGCCGTGGATAGAATCAGAGCGCGATGGCTCGTATTGGAGCACCGGCAAGGACGCTATGGCCGACGTTGAGCAAGAAGAGCTCAACATCATTGATCGGTTTTCAGTCGCAATGTACGCATGCTTATAGGAGTCCTTACCGGGCACTGTGCGGTAGGTGCATATGCCACGAGTCTAAACGTGCCGCATAGCGACTTCTGCAGAAGCTCCAGAGACAAGCAGAGACTCTAAGAATGCCCAGCTCTAGCAAAGCAAGGGAGACAGCTCCTAACAGACCACAGAGTTGGATGACTTAAGCGGCGTTGAACTGAAGAATCTACGAAGTTTCATGTGTGGATCTGGTTGGTTTTTGGGACTTAAGTAGGTCTCACGGTAGTAAACCATTCCTCAGTGAGGGCTTAAAGCGGGATTAAAGAGAAGAGACGAAGACGAGGACAAAACTATTGCATACCCTCTATGCAGTGCTCCCTACCCGCTGTACGAAAACGTCACCTAGACGCCTCCTACTTCTATAATTGGACGGAACTAAATAGCATTAGTATGAGTCAACTCCTCTGCTTCAAATTGGTTAACGAAATAGGATTTCAGATCCGCGTGGCAACACAACGGGCCTGCTTTGGCCTACGTGTGAATGTTGCTATGACCAGTCAGCCAATGGACCCAACAGAAGTGTCTAAGTGAGCCACGACCACTACCTCTCCAAGATCACTAAGATCAACAAAATTACCAAGATTCAACATGAAGTTCGCCACGACCTCAGTCAGCGAATGGGGCAAAGGCTTGGACAGGAGTTCCAAAGTATCGGCCTATTTGACCGTATTCCAAGTGACATAAATGGTCTGTCATCAATATTCGTTGAATCCATTGAACTTTCTGCGGGAACAATTGCAGAATGACCACAAAATGCTGTACACGGTGACGATGTGACACTTGTTCTTGGCAACACTCTCGCTTACCACTTCAACCAGTTTATTGGAACGTCTTGGGCGCTCATGAACGGCTTGTCGATGACCTCCAACTGTCACGTTCTCAGCAAAATCCCACACCAAACGACGAACAGTGCTGTCAGACGGTGATTGTTGGACAATAGCAACACAATCGAGACAACTTGACAGCTTTTTCGATTCTGTCTACTTCAGCTCCAATGTCAAACCGAAGAAAGAAGTTTCATGATGGTAATGGACAGATTATTAAAGATCATAGCGCAATGTTTCTTAGCCACTGTTGGAAGGGGTCTTTTGGCCTTAAGGTGGAGCTACAGTCCGAGGTGGACCTGGGCCTCAACCAACAAGCGTCTCCAGCCGGCTCGATCTTTAGCTAGCTGTCTCCAGTTTCGCACGCATAGTTGGTTGAGGTCCCTTTCCACTTGCGTGCGTCACCTGAGTCGCGGTCTTCCTCTACTGCGCCGTCCCTCGGGGGTGGATTCGAAGACTTTTCGGACCGGAGCATTGGTTTCCATCCGCTCTACATGACCTAGCCATCTCAATCGTTGCAAGAGGTAGAATTAGAAAAAAAAGAGGACCCGCCGTCAAGCATGCTCCTGTACATGAATAGGCAACGCTTGTCACCAGGTTCGTGTAGAATATTCGGTAAGAGCCATACCCTGTGGCCCGGAGACCGGATGCTAACGCTTATACAATCCACAATCCACATCTTGTGTACACATTTTATCGTGTGCTTAGAGGACTCACGGGAGTTGCGCGATGTTACGTCTCACGAGTTCTAGGCTGTGTTAGAAGTGTGTTCAAGCAAAGTCAAGTCGAATTCATGTTGAACACCACTCCGAGCTTGTGGGATAGCCTTCAACTCTTGCCAGGTGTCTACAGATTCCACGCTTAAGGTAGTTAGGTAAAGTAGAGCACATGCTCCAGCCCGCAGAGTCTTCGAGTCGGCGCCATTGGGAAGCACACATGTCTAGGCGATCAGCGTGCGAAAGTTGCAGACAAGGAAGCAGAGGTCGCAAACTTCTAGTAACTTCCATTTTATTTTAGCTCACTTGGCTGCGAAATCAAGACCCGGTCTTCTTCTTGAGAGCAGTTGCATTCAAGGAGGGAAACCTGAATACTCCTCGTCTCCACAGAGAAGACACAGTAAAACCCACAATCGTGGCTCATTTGAACGTAACGTCAAAAAGCCCGCTTCAGAACTCAACAAATAGTACGTCTAACTAAGCAGTCAACTTTCGATTTCTTACCGCAGCTCACTGGTATGCGGACGTTGCTGCCAAATCTGACGTAACAGACGCTAAAAGTCACATTTTCTGCCAGTAAAGGCTGCCTCTGAGTTTTCAACTTCGAAGCACCATCAAAATGTGGGTTTAGTCAAAGCAAGGGAGATTGATAATCCTCCCCGATCATCATTTAAAGTCCATATCCCCTACAGTCAAGGCTGCACTCGATCTTTACATCAAACTCCTTGTGTTGTAGGTACTTGGTAATTGATGGGACTTGGCTAAAGCCTCTTCATTCATCGTCGCTCCTCTCCGAGCGAAGCCAGTTGCCTAAAACCACCCACCATCACCACCAAATGCTGGCGTTTCGACTGTACACACAATGAGGCGACAGGAGATGGTTGTTGGTTGAGGCCCATGTCCACCCTGAACTGTAGCACCAGCAGAAGAAGAGCTAGTGCTACATTCCAGGATGGACCTGAGCCTTAACCAACAACCCTCTGTAGCTGACTCGATCTTTAGCCAAGTTCCTCCTAAGTTGGTTGAGATCTTTCTCAATTTCGTGGACTTCTCTCGTTTTCGTTCCCACTGACGCGGAGTCGAAGACTCTCCGGGCTGGAGCATGCTCTCTCCATGTTCTAGCAACCTTAGGCGTTGAATCTGTAGACGCCTGGCAAGGCTTCTTCTCCCAACGCAAACAAGACCAACGAATGAACGCAGAACTCAAAGACACCAAGGGCTTCTTGACACTGAAGTTCTCGTTGGATTCATTATCGACTTTGACGGAGCAGCCAGATCGTGCCTCTTGTATTGGCAAGTGAGTTTTACACGACCTTCTAAAGAAAGATGTTGAAAAAATGACAGCGCGTCGCCTTATCTACATCCCTTTTGTCATTGAAAGGCTCGGTTAGTTTGCTACCCACCTTAACGCAGCACCGAGAATGCTCCATCGTCATTCCTGGGCGGGTATTGTCTATCCACGGGACGCCACAGGGCTGCCTTTTGAGAACACTGCTGCTTATTGCTGCGAGGTGTTTGGCGAAGAGAGGTTGGCAGGAATGACAAAACTAGACATGGCGCAGTATAGCTCGTGCATGGCGCTGTCATATGCGGCACTAAAATTGACGAAAGGGTGGTTAGTGCTGTTCTGTATCTCTTGGGGTTTTTCCAGGATCTGTCTTGGTGTGAAGATTTGGTCGATCCCTGGTCTGAAACCGCGGCTTCCTCTGGCCTCAAACGGCACTGACAAGGACCTCCCAGGTTATTCACGCTAGGTATGGCGCGTTAACACGAAACGGCAGAGAAAATGTTCTAAGCGACGATTTGGAAGACGCCTTTCTCGTGGCCCAGCACCATCAACATCAACCTCCCAACAGGCCTAATCTCGAAAAAGCAAAGTCTCCAATTCAAGCCAAAGTCCGTCCACTCCGCGAGAAGTCACAATTTCATTTGCAGTCAAACAAAAACGAACTCTTTCAAGTTGATGACTTGTGGCTCCTTTCTCTCTCTCTCTCTCTCTCTCTGTTGGCCTATCCACGTGACCTGTTTATCTCCAACTTATAATTACTCTACAGTCTTGCTTTTGACATCCTCGACAAACGCGAGAAAAGAAGAAGAGGAAACAAAAAAAAAAAACAAAACCCCGAGAAATAATCAAAATCTACAAGAGAACTTAGTGTTTCCTCTCCACTGCGCCGATGGTCGGTCCACGGGCTAACACAGCAAACTTCAGGATCAACCGGCGAAACGATAAATCTCTTTCTGCAGCACAGACCGGGCGCCTCCGAGGTCCACCGAGGTGGAGAGAGAGGAGCGAAAAAAAAAAAAAAAATAAACTCTGTTACCTAATTTATAATTTTTGTTGTTCCAACAGGCAGTGTGGCATTTGGTCCTGGTCTCGTCCTTGTTCCATGCAAAAGAAACTCTCATAATTTTTCATAAAGGAAAAACGGACGACACACACAAACCGAGAACCGAGAACCGAGAAGTGCTGGCCCCGTTGTACTCGCAGTCGTGGTCCTTCTGGTGCCGCTTGCGATGCTGGTGCTTCTTGTAATATTTTATCAGACTGGTTGCAAGGACATCCGTTGCATTGCTCATAAACACACACACACATACACACAGCCGGCCGCAGCATCGCATCGCCGCACCGAGCGCGCAAATTAAATTAATATTTTTTTTCTTTTCTAAAATGCTGGGGGGTGGGCCACGTTTCGGGGGCTCTCCGCACAGAATTTCTCGCCTCATCCGCTGGTGCATAGTTATTTTTGTCTGACACTTTCGTGTGTATCCTTTGGCGGAGTGGAGTGTATCCACCGATTGAGCAGCGGGGACGCATAACGACGGACGTTTGCACTTTAGGTGATGAGAAATGCGAACGATTTCGTGTTGCCGCCAGTCTGGTGCAGGTACCGGAGGTGGCTGATTGGATTTTGGCCAAAAGACCAATCAAGGGACGTGAATGGTTGGAATGGCGTTGGCGTTGCCGTTGGCTCGGGGTTAAGGAACTGTGGCGCGTTGTTATCCACTTAAGAAATCGAATTTACATCGCCGTCAACATTTGGACCTAAATGACGTCCAACGGCTGCCTGTGTGTCAGAATGTGGGTCTAGTTAATTCAAGTGAGATCCCCCGATCATCGCTCAAAGTCCACAACCCCCAGAGTCAGAGTTCCAGCCCCCTATCTCTCGCTCGAATCGAACTGCCACTCCGTCAGACAATATTAATCATCTCGGCAAAGTGCATAATCAAAAAATTAATAATTAAAACTTCCAACAAAGCAAACATTTAACCTAAATATTGATGCGATGAGTCGTCGTCGCTGGCATGGGGGATGGCTCCGAGAGTGTGGTTGGTTTCCGTTCGGCTGACAGAATGAGGAATCAATTTCAAGACGTAATCAAAACCCCATACGATTGGGATTAGCTTCATAGTGCTCTTCGAGTGCTGCCATAGCTGTTGTGTATACACACAAACACACAGAGAGACACACACAATCGGATGAGGCGAGGGAGCATGTGTGTGGGACGCATTTCCTGCGTGCAAACTCTGCACTTTGCACTCTATCCCTGGGTTCCAAATGCACTGCGGTGCACACAGAGGGATGTTGGTTGATCCAGCCCCCCCCCGCCCTCTCCCCTCAGCCATTCCTTTGGGCGACAAGGGAAATTGCATATTAACTGCATTTTCCTGAAGAGAAAATTGAATCGAAGGATATTTGCCAAATGGATCAACGGCAGATACTCTGTTGTTAGCATTTGAAAATCCTCGTGCAAATATTAATATTAAACAGTGAAACGAATTGAGTACACATACACAGAGCGAGAAAGAGAGAGAGAGAGAGAGAGAGAAAGAGACAAGGACTGGGAGTGGCAACAACGATGTGAGATGATTTAGAAGGTGAATCATTTCAGAAGGAGCGTTGCAAGGAGGAAATGGGAAACTTCCACTCGGTGACACAACACTGTAACTTGTCCGGCTTCGCAAACGCAGATGGACGATGTGCAATGGCTGGAGTAAACCAATCACCATCAATTATTGACAGCTTAAAGTGTCCCCTTCTGTTCTGGTGGTTTGATAGAGGTAGAGGTGGATGAACTTGTGGTGGGGTCTCTGTTGTTGTCTCTGTGCCAGAGATTGACTGACAGGAGTGCAGCAGCCGGAACGCAGGGAAAATCAGGGCACAGTGAACAGAATGGGTGACAGAGTGCAGCCTTGTGGGACGCCATTGAGAATTGGTCAGTGTTGAAGAACATCTTGAACCAGAGCCTTCTACTGAAGATTTCCGTGGTGAGGGGGCACTCTAATGAGTCTAAAATGGTTGAATGGCTAAAATTTATTGATAAGGTTCGACGAAAGTTGAGACGTCCTGCAACAGTCAGCTAAGCGAGGAGAGGCAACATTGATCAGCTGAGCAGATGGACAGCAGGGAATATTGTTTTGATGAAATTGATTGAAGTTCCACAAGGCAGCACTTGTTCACCTATTCTTTTTTCTGGTTCAGAGCTTTCAAAGGGAAAGGGACCGCGCTGTTAAGTCGAGAAGCACCTTAAACCACATGGTCTGCTAGCTTGTGCTAAGCTTCCGATGATCCCCTCCGGACTGCGAAATTGGAGAAAGCGAGCTTGTGCTAAGGTTCAGCTGATCCCCACCGGGCCGTGGTTCAGTAAAATTGCCCAACGATCCCTCATGGGATAGAGCACGTTCCTCCTCAGACACAGACCTCCTTGCTTGGACTGCAAAATATACCAAAACTACTCCCTCCAAATCGCTGACCCACTCAAGGAACAATGTCTGGACATGGCAACCATCAGAAAGGAGAGAGAAACAGAGAGTGATCCACCCAATCCATTGTAATCAATTCGGAAGACTGCCGACAAACCCTCGGCCAATGCATTGACTCCTCATTGAAATCATCAAACGAACGTTGAATAAATGATGATGCCCCGACTTAGTCAACGAACCGAACTTTGTTTCTGGGTCAACACCGGTTTCAAAGGAACGCCAACAGTTGGTTCATCCTTTCAATCATCATCATCATCATCGTCGTCCTCTCTAATTTCCGATGTAAGAATGAGGGCAGTTTTCAGAAACTTCTGAACTTCGACGCGGCAAGACGGAGGGGTTTCATTTTTGACTTCTTCTCCTGTCTAATCTCGTCGGCGAGTAAAGAGTAAAATCCATTTCATTTCTCAGTCATGGTCGTTGAACAAACTTCGGCTTTGGGTGAATATCCCTCAAAGGCTGCTTTCTGCTTTTATTGCTGAGACAGGCACACACAAACATGCACACACACTAAGAACAAGGATCAAGAGGAGACGATTTTCATTTCCGTCGACTTTTCGTCGTCGTCACAACATGACACACAGGAACATAAGGATCAACCGAGAAAAACGTTTGCGAATGCATTGAAATTGGCAATTTGCGATCCAACGGATGTGTGCATTCTCCTCTCTCGCCATGTTGAAAATATTCTTCATCAAATGCACGCAAATCTTCACAAGAGTGGGTGGGGGTGGGGGGGGGGGGAAGAATCTTAGGGAGCAGGAAATATGCAAGGAGGCGCGGGCGTGCACACACATCACGCGCTCCTTCCACTCCGATCGATGGCGGTTTCTTCTTCATGTGCTGACGCCAATAAAATATCCTCTTTTTTTTTTTTGTACCTTGGGTGGTGGGTGCAGGGTTCGGGATAAGGAGTTTTTGATGCTTTTTTATTTGCATTCACCGTGCCGAGGATAAGATGCCGACACGACGATACGTTCCGTCGGTGGTTTGGCGAAAGGATTCCAAAAGAAAATGAGTTCCACTATCCTTGTACGTGGCGGGGGTGGTGTGGATTTTTCATGCCTCCCTCTCTGTGTGTGTGTGTCTTATTCTGCGGGTGACTGTGAACTCCTTTGCCAAGGATATACACACACCCGGTGTGGTGGGGGGAAACCGAAAACCAAAAGGATATTAGTTGAAATATTACATTTCAGATACGCAGAGGGAAAGTGCATTCATTGGAGTTATGCTGGGCGCTCGACCGGGGGGGGGATATCAAAAAGGATATGCGATTCAGTCTGTGCGATAAGGAGACCGTGCTGAAATGTGTAATTTATGTTTGTGAATGCTTTCACTGGGCTGACTTACGTTTCACCGCGACCGTGCTAGGGTACAGTACACAGAGTGGGCAATTTCACAACTTTGTCCGGGGTTTTAAGGATTCGAGTGTTTTTTTTTTTGGGTCCTTATAGCTTTTCTTCTTGTAACTGATTCCACCTCTTGGACAAGGGGGAGGGTGTATGGAGAATGAAGCGAGTCAGGAGCTGAAGAAAGGTGTGCAATGGTTGGAGGAAGACAATCGCCGTGCATTTGTTGACATCGGCTTGAGGTGGCCTTTTGTTGTAGTGGCTGTAGGGGGGTGATGGGGGGGGGGGGGGGGCAGAGGAAAGTGCGCAATTTGTCTCCTTGTTAAACTCGCAGACTAACAGAGTCCAAAAGACTTCTTAGAAACCTCACTTTTTAAAGCTAATAAATGAGTAAAAAGAATGGGTGACAAACTACAACCTTGGTGGACGTGAATCAAAACTTGCAAAAATGAGCTTCTGACTAAGAGGACTTCACTATTCGGGTCCTTTGATTAGTTCCTCTGGGCAGATGAGTGTGGGGCAGTATTCAGTCACTCAGATGTGAAAGGTTTCTGGGAGATATACAAACAAAATCAAACAAAATCAAATAAAATCAACCAAAATGTAGCTTCACCCTTGTCGAGGATTTTGAAGGCGACCCCATTCGCGCTTCCAAAATAAATCACTCGCAACTCCAGCCACCATGAACAACAACCGAGTCAAGTTCCTTCGAACTAATTTTCTGTTCATTTTCACGATAGTTCGTGAGTTTCTGAATGCAACCGCAAGGACAATAGCAGCACAGCAGCGATTCCATATTGCATATGCGTGCCCCCTCCCCCCCTCCGTGGTACCGACTTACCAGTTGTTGCTGAGAATATGAAAATTTTATTCCGTCAAGAGTCAGAGCCCCGCAAGGATGTGCACACACACACACATGTGTGTCCTGCATGCGTTTGCATATCCTGAATGCATATCCGGCGAGAGTTGCCGCGCTCAGATCTATACTCTGTGTGTAGTCGCACTCTCGCACAGTTGTTGTGTCTCCTGGCGCTTTCACAGCTCTGGGCATCAGTTTCAGTTGCAGCACTCGAGTGCAGTTTGCTCTTGTTGTTGTTAAAACCACGAGCGCAACGAAGATTTATGGTGAAATACTTCGCATAGTATAGTTTTGATCCTGTTTAGTCGTGTCGTGTATTTTGTGTGCATCTCTGTGTGTGTGTGTGTGTGATGTTTGGGGGCTTTTGTTATCCTTCCAAACACACACGAGTGGGGTACCTGACTGTGCCTGCCTGCCTGCCTGCATATTATTATATTATTCCCTCGCAAGGATGTGCTGTGATGTGCATGAAATATCTGCACAGACACTCACACTCACTCACTTGTAGACAAAAACCAGAGGCACGCAGGATAAGACCAAGAGGCGCACAGGATGCCACATAGCGGAAGGTAGGAGCGGTCGATTTTGTTTGCATGTGAGACGCATGAACAGCTTGGGGTGGCGATGCTAGTCGGAAATATTTTTCTGTGCATCCGCTACACTAACACAGCATCCTCCTCGCCCCGGCCACCACACATTTGGGTATCACCTCTCACAAGGGAATCGAAAAATGCTAAGTTTGCCAAGAGATTTTTGGTAAAAAAAAAAAAAAAACAAAAGTACAAGCAAACTTCTGCGTTGCTCTGGAGTTTTGGGAATATTTTCTTAGTTTTTGCGTGCTGTTCGTGCTTGTCCTCTGTCTGTCTGGTGCCCATCTGAAGGATATGTGTGAGATGTCCTGTGGATGGAGTGGGGCGGCAGGGGGCCATCTCTAGCCCACACCAGCTATTGTGTTGTGCTCCTTTGTTGGTGATATGGAAAATAGAATTTAAATTTTTTTTAGAAAATCTTTTGTGGTCCTCGACTAAGGGGATACCATATCCTTTTTTTTGTTTTTTTTTTTTCAGTTTTTTCTGTTGTTTTTTTGTCTTGACGCTGGACACTGGCCCTCATTTGGTATTCACAAAGAGGCGTGTCCTTTGGTTTGCTGTGTGTTCTTGCGAAGGAAACTAATGCAAGGACTTTTGCTTTATCTTTTCAGAGTTCGCAACTGGGCGCTGAAGTTTGGCGTCGATCTGTGGGAGTTCGGACGGCAGTTTACAAAAATGAACGACATCAAGACCGTAAGTAAAGTTATTCGTGGTATTTTTTTTTTGCATTTATTTTGTGGGGGCCTCCTCAGAATGGGTCCTTAAAGTAGTCACTTAAATGACAAACTTTAGGGAATGCATCAACATTTGACACACATCCTCATTGTTTTGCACAAGAACTCCTCACCACTGATGACACATTTCACTGCACCGCATCAAAACAAGTTCCCCTTTCGATTCGAGTCGCGCCCTCAGTCACGACACCTAGTACCAACTGCCGAGTGCTTGTTAAATTCAATTTCAATGCCCTAACCCTGCACATTCATCGTGAAGACAATGCCTTCTCCCTACCCCCAACCATCAGTTCAGTTGAGTACCGAACAATGCCCACCTTGACATCCTTTCACAAAAGTTTCGCCTTGTTCTCCTTGTCCGCCTGCTGCCACCTTTTTGGCATCCGCCTTCAATAATCGAAAATAATAAGAATAATGCTATCGAGGAGAGTAGTAAGTTCCAGCTTTCAGCTTCTGCAATTGAATTGCACAATTCGTGCACAGATGTGCCCGTTGGCATTGTCATCGCCTCCGTCCGCCTTCACAATTGCAATCGCCATAGTCATCGTTGTCGTTGTCGTCGTCGTCGTCGTCGTCGTCGTTTGTCGTCGTCGTTGTACTTGTCGTTGTTGTCGCTAACCTGTCACGATGACTGCTGCTGCTTGTGTCCTTGCCACGGTGTGCCGTTTCCTCTGCCATAGATAATCACAAGTCGATGACAATGCGACGACCTGAATTCACACAGAAGACACCTACAAATTGCTGCTGATATCTGCACCATTGGACTGCATCTCTCGACAGGCAATGGGTCCTTGTTGGTGCTGGGCGAGCAACAGCTAGGCGGCAGGAGGACCCTTTCCCTAATTCAATCAGTAAATGAAGGTTTTTCTGAAAAAAAAAAATAGGTCCTCGCCAAGCGGAAGGACACATCGGCAAACTTTGTCTCCCCTTAATGAACAGTCAGATGTGTGGCCCGGTGCCAGTCAAAGCAAGCAATCGTCCTCTGAATCATGCCCTCTCCCACCAGGGCATCCGTGCCTGTGTCCAGTGTCAACGAGGAAAATCAATATTTTGTGCCACATGCACTCTTGCGGTGTCTTGTGGCATTTATTTTGCGCGAAAAATATCTTGGATGATATATTCTTCCTTCAGCCACACAAACACACACGCACGCATGTGTATGTATATCGGCGTCGTCCTGGAGGAGAGTCCTTGCAGGAGGACTTGGTCACATGCAAACCAAACACCAGGCGGCGCGGCAGCGTGCCGACACATGCTCAGTTGCGAGTTGTAGCCTTGTGTATACGCTAGAGTAAGCTTTCATTAGCACAGTAGTGGTAGATGTGGAGACTGAGAGAAAGAGAGAGAGAGAGCGATGAGAGATGGATGATAGTGAGGTGAGCACCAGGATGCCGTGAAGTGGGTAATCGCCTTTCATATTATTTACTCTCTTGGAAATGGACACTGATACGAGAACTAGAGCCTGGGATCGAGTCAATTCATTGCGACTGGAATGGGGTTTCTTTTGACAGCCTCCTGGTTCTACTGGGAGGGGGCTGCCAGGATTTTTGTTTCAACATAGAGACGGAGAGATGGATGAAGATGCATAAGAAGGTCACATAAGCAAATGGGGGCAGCCTTGTGAACCGGCTGTGGACTACCGTAGGGTTCTGCTGTTGGTCCGGAATTATTTTTTTCTTAGATTCGTGTTAAATGAAAATTTGGTCTTAGCTGTTAGAATAACGTTGATGTGACGTCGAAATGACGATGAGGCGGTCTAGTTCCTGCTCTATGACTGCCTCAAGGTTTAGCACTTGGGCCTTAACACTTTTTTTTTTGAGATTTGAAGGTACCTACATACTTTTTGACAACTTAGCTGTGTTAAGGGCGCTAGTATGGTATTGGATAGAAGGAAAACAAAGGCTCAGGAGGTTTTCAGATTGAATGGCCAACTGACCAAATTTTGGGGACAAGGTTGTATGTGTATGCCTCCTTAGGTAGGGAGGTAGGTAGGTGATAGAGTGCACTGTCCTACTACCCAGCTGAGGAGACAAACAAATTCTTGCCTGGTTGAAGCATTAGCCCGTGGCTCACTTAGACGAACTTGTTGGGTCCATAATTCTTAACTAAAAGGGGACCAGGAAAATCCTATAAATCACTGAATTCAACGACGTTCCTGCAAAAACTTGCCGAAGGCCTCCAATCACACTCCACGACCTGGTTTGAAAACACCGAATTCTGACCAGAAAGTTGAGGTTTTTAAGGGGTTTGCTGATATTTTGTTAATTTGTCTTCAATTTTGGCTCAAAACAGCTTAAAAGGGGACCTTCCTTTGGTTTTTTTTTCTCTCTCGTTGTTCAGAGTTGAGTGCATTCTTTTACTCGGAATTACAAGCGGGCATACTTTTATAGGCCATCATGGCCACGGACTAGAACTTGGAGTGTAGGAAGAGATGGAAACACTGGAGCACCTTCGTTGCCACTGACCGGCGCTGGCGAACAGAAGAAAGAAGACAATTGGTCGATACTGCTTTGAGTCTCGCCGGAATGTGATAAATATCCATTCGCAAATGGACCCTCTCTGGCCTATGCGCGCGTCTTGCTTAACCTAATCTGTTCCGTAGTTTTTTGCTAACGTTTTGATCAGACCAAGATTAGTTTGATGAAGGCCCAAAATCAGGCCATGAACAGACCAAAATTGTCGTCCCATTTCAACTTGAAGAACATGCTCCCTCCTTGCGCTTGCCATTCAATTGATGGCAAGTCTCGTCTGTAAAATAAAACTTCAGACACCGCGTCATGGCAACTTTAAACTGTCTTCCTTCTCAGTGGAGTGACAAACCAAACAACTCTGCGATGACATTGACCACAATGATCAACGATTTCCCTCCCCAATTAACTTTGATTACCCCAGCACACCACGTTGGTGCCCCCAAAAAATCAAGGAAACCTCACACGGCAACACTATTTGTGGTATACTTGCCAGAACTCAGAATTGAAGGCAAAATAAAATTCACACAAAAAAGAGAGCTTTGTGGAGAGTTTACTTCATGCGGTGGGGGAATGGTGCGATTGCCCCTCCCCCCCCCCCCCCCCCTGCTTGGCCGAAAAAAATTGGCATTCGGTGCTCGACTGAATCTCTCGCACATTCATCAGCCAAGTGTGGTGCGGCAACATGGCGCGCTTTACTTTGAATTTCTACCGAATGGGAGCGCGTGCTAGGGGATGAAAGCTCTCTTGTACGATACAAGTTGTATCCCCATTTCGATTTGTCTACCCCGGCCCGGCGCGGTGCGGCCTGGCCTTGTGGATATACAAAACAAAGTGACGCTTGATTTTGTCGTATTGTTTTTCACCATTTTTCTTTAATTTACTTTTTTTTTCTTGTGCTTCTTCTTCTGTTTTCCATACAAACACAGTCCCGCTCTGTCACTTCTGTCAAATGGGGGGGAGGGGTGGGTATGGGAGAAGGGTCACAAACCTTTGGTTGCCGGTTTGGAAAAACGACGAGTCTTTCTCGTCGAATGACACCCAAAGCAGACGGCAGAGAATTAAATTATTTTTTAATCAAAATAGCTGCCCGAACATAGGTATGTTTTTTTGTTCTCTTCTGTTTTACCCTCCCACCCATCAGCTCATTTCATTGATCCTGTGACGCGACCCGTATTCCTTGGGACTTTGGGAATCAACAAAAGAACAGTCAATTGACGAAAGCTTTCGGATACAATCACAGAAATTCGAGGAACCTTGGTTTGGAGGTGGTTGCCTGGCTGGCTGGATGGCTGGCTTTGCTTGGTAACGACGCGCGCGCTCCTCATGCGGTTGTGGGGGGGGGGGAGGTGGAACGGAGAGCTAGGAGGTGGGCTAATGGGAGAACAGAAGGTGAAATCAATAATGCAGAATCAAATTTCGCGTTTGTGTGTTTCTTTTCTTTTTTTTTTTTCGCTCAGATTGGTGAGTGCGACGAATTGTCGATTTTAGTTGTGGGACGTGTGTGAAGGGTGGTGCGGGCGGGGGGGTAGAGGGGATCGGTGGGGTGAACGACTGGGTTTTGTTGTTTTCAATTACTATTCATTCAACCCCAAACTGTCGGCGCTGTTTTTTTCTTTTTTGTCTTCGCTTTCCACGTTTCCACGTCCGCCTCAGTGTCAACCCCGTTGGTTGGTGGCTTTAATTTATTACTAGATACTCCCGTAGACTCTGGCCGTGGTTCCCGTGGAGCTATTAAAGTTGTAACGCGACACATTACGGGGGATTAAATATTTTGTTAACATGAACTTGCCGAACCTCGGAATGACTTCGTTTTCGGGTACGTAGCTCTCGTTCGCTTGTAGGTTCTGGCTCTCGAGTCTTATTTGGCTGTCGGAGGGGCGGAGGAGGAGGAGGATGAGGAGGTGATGGAGATGAGACGGGTAAGGCTTTGAGAGGGATTTAAGGTTACACCGTCATTAGAGGTGTAGAAGAGATTTCGTCGACGAGACACCGCGTGTAGGATGTTCGAGGCGGGCGTTGTGTGTATTTTTGACTTGATTTTTTGGGGGACGGCGGTGTTTTTTTTTCGTTTTCGATTGGCGTTCGGGGTCTTATTTGTAAGTCATTGCGGAGGAGGAGTGAGCTTTGGCTGATGTCTGGGTGCGTAGGAGATGTTCGGGTGGCTGGAAGGTCATGGTCTAGGTCGAGGGACACACAATCGGAGATCCACGAGACGCAGAAGAGGTTCAGAGACTTTTGGATTAAGAGCGCCTCCCCTCTTAACAAGTTCAGGTCCCACTCATTTTCTGGTGTCTGGTTTTGTCTTTCATTACTTCGTTCATCTTTAACCAAATTTTGCTTCCAAAGCCCCGAATCAACTTCAGTCATTCGCACGCAGACAAGACGTCTCCTTCACCATCTCCAGCGTGAGGCTCAAGAGAAGAAGAAGAACAAAAACAGAAAACGAAGCCGAATAAGTGCACAACGAAGAAAAAGGCACACATTTTCCCCATCGTTGGTTGCTTTGCATATTTTGTTCAGTCTTGTCTGAAGCGCTCTACCGCCGATTTTCACAAGAAAATGTGCGAGCTGATGCGATGGCGAAGGATGGAGCAAAGGAAAGAGTTGAAGTCAAGACGATGCTTGGTTGTCAGCAAACTCAAAACTTATGTCTCATGCCTCACGGATCCTGTGAAATGAAGTCAATTCTGCAAAAAGGATGTCATCTCATAACAATAACTCCTGTCTGCACGACGCGCGCGTTCCTCCTCTTTTGGTATTGCCTCTGCCTTTGTGTCATCTTTTGCGAGACCTGCCATGTCTGCTCTGTCACACCAACCATCCATCCATTTGGAATTTTCTTACGCTTCAATGGGTTTTCTTTCTTTTCTCAAAAAAAAAAAGTAAATAATAAGAAACTTATGCGAGCGATTTCGGGTGAATGAAAGCAGACGCATTCACACGCACGCACCGGGATAGACAAACACACACACTCAGGCATCCCCTCGGCGGAGAAGGAAGCAGTGACACATTTAACGATGTCATTCCTAATTAAATGCGAATCACAGAAAACAGAGAAAAGCAGCTCTCCCTCTCTCTGTGGCATGGGGGGACACATCCCTGCCTGGCATTCTACAGCGTAAATGATGTTAGGCTTTTGCCAGGACGGAGGGGGAGGTACCCTGCACTGAGAAGAGGTAAGTAGATTAAATTCGGTGAATCGCGGTGTGTAGTTAGGTAAATTAAGCGAAATCCAACAACATGCGGCTCATTAACAAGCAAACACACGCGCACTCGGCAAGAGAGCAGAGAGAAAAGAAAGCGCGTACAAAGGGGATTGCATAAACGATTGACGGTTGAGGCTGGAGCGATGCTTGCGTGCCCTAATTGACGTTTAAAAACTGTCAAAGCTGTCACACGTTGCTTGTGAATCATTTTTTAAGGATGCAGCAGCGCACATCCACTAGCCGGGAGGGTTGAGAGTCTTTTGTGTGGAAAGAAGACAAACTCGTGACGGATTCATTATGAACTCGGCGAGGGATGCCGTTGGAACGTGGACGGGAGAAGAATATGCATCAGTCCACCCACCACCCCATACCCAAATCGAGTCAATTTCAATATCATTGGCATGGAGTCGGATTTAACTGAACGAAACTAACTTTGAATAGTATTCGGGGCTGAGTCATAAATAGTTGCAATACCGTCTCATGTTCGGTTTCGTTAGGACTTAATCCTCTTAGCAGAAACCACAAACTTGTTTCTGGGGAAAAGGAATGTCTCTTCATCATCCACACCCCACCGACGACATGGTGAATGTGAGTCCTTAGGCTCCACCCAGGACCACCCTTAACCACCGTCTAATGATCTTCAATGGTTTTGAGATTCAAAATTTTCCCTCTTTTCTCTTTCTCCTGCCCTCTCTCTCTCTCTCTCACTCACTCTCACGCTCTCTAGGTTATCGTGCATGGAAAATACTAATTAAAATATGAAATTTAATTTATCACTACATCAAACGCACACTCGTTTTGCCAGAGTGCCAGAGTTCCAGAAGATGTCTGTCAGTCCTTCGACACAGAATCACACGCACGCACACGCCTACACACACACACACACACATTCACACGCACACAACACTTTTGTAATAACTCGGAGAAGATTTCTTCTCAGAGACCAGTGAAGTTAGGAAAAACGAAGAAAACTGTGCATAATCATGCAAAACTTCACGAGAACTTTTCCAATTACTTTCGAGATGGAAAATTTTCTTCATTCAACTCTCGTCGTCGACGTTGTCGTTGTCGGCCTCGTCTCGTTTTTGAATCTTTCTCGCTCAACTCGTTACCATGCCCCCACCGTCTTTCGACACCATTCGCATAAAACTCTTCTTCTTCTACTTATGCCGCCTGTTCTAATGTTTCTTCATTTCACTCAGCATCATCGCTTCTACCCCCCTTCTCATGTCCCTAACTCACAGTGCTCACTGCTCACACTACTATCCTTCTTCTCTCGCCCTTTGGCGTAATTATTTTTCTTAGAAATGATTGCTGTATGTCTTTCGAAAGAAAATTAGTGTGTGTGTGTTGTTGGGGTGTGTGGGAGGATTTCAAAAGGGTGTCAGAGTGGAGTCGGAGTCGGGTGGAGATGGCAAACAGAAGTGAAATCTCGCGGAATTAACATTCAGATGGAACATAATCATAATGATATCTCTCTAGCCCACATTACTATTCCCAATGGATACACAGGAACACACACACACACACAAACAGCACCGGCTCTTTGCCTTTGCCTGTGGCACCCCTGTCTGCCAAGCGAACTGTTGATGGTTCAGTTCAACCCCATCTCTCCTGCTCTCTGAGGAAATTTGGCATCTTTTGATGGGACTAGGGAGGAGGAGTGGTTTGGGGAGTCCGCTTTCTAACCAATTATCATCAAAAAACGCTGAATCTCGACATAAGCTATGAACTGCTCTCATGAACTACTCCCACGAACATCTTGCTTAAGCTGACTATCTGGTCCCTAACAAAATCATTCATTTCAATTCGACGCTGTCAGCGGAATTCCTTCTAAATGGAACTAGCACCTTTTTGTCGGCAGGCAAGTGGTGGTTAGAGCGAAAAGAGGAGGCGAGGAGGAAGGAGTCGAGGAGGAAGGAGTCGAGGAGGAAGGAGTCGAGGGGGAAGGAGTCGAAGAGGAAGGAGTCGAGGAGGAAGTAGGCTCTTCTTCAGAGACCACTAGGGATGAGGAGGCATCCTCTTTCAGGAGCCTCACTTCAAGCTGAGTTGCTGCCCCTCAGGCGTGGATAGGCTCGCCTGAACTTCCCTGCCTCTCTCGAGCCTTAAGACTGAACAATTTTTCACTTCTGGCTTGAGTGTGGGCTTTGATCGTTGAATCTTGTCTAAGCTTCGTTGCCTCTAGGCGCTTAAGGCTGCCACTAAATCTGTAAAAGTCAGAGAGCCCCTTGTTTGGCCCCTTATCCCCCAGGAAGCAGCTTATTTCTTCCAACTTTATGGTGAGACCTGAGACAAGGAGGATCTGAACCCGAGCAGTCGGTTGACCTGCTGCCAATCGTCAAGACCAAGCTGTCTTGCGTCCGACCGACGTGTTGAAAGACAGTCTTCCATTTCTTCTCTGTTGGAAGTCGGTCTTCGTCACCTTCTCGATCCAGGATGATCGCGTTGGATGACCCTCTTAAATGGAGCACTGGTGTCCAAGCTTACCATACCAAAAGCAGGCAAGAGCTCACACGCAAAACCGAAGGACTCGAGACCCATAAGTCAATCATCCTTCCTACTCAAAACCTTGGAGAAACTGATAGCTAAAGGGTGATTTTTTAGCTATTATCTTTTTGGCAACACTGGTTTTAACAGCTGACGCACGTTTCGTGTTTTGTTTCACTGTCAAACATCTTCAGTTTGGTCTATAATTTAACCATGAATCGTCTTACAATCGAACAACGCTTGCAAATTATTGAATTTTATTATCAAAATGCGTGCTCTGTTAAGAAAATTCATCGCGCGCTTCATCGCGTTCAGCGACGAAGTTCATTTCTGGCTCAATGGGTACGTAAATAAGCAGAATTGTCGATTTTGGAGTGAATACCAGCCAGAAGCATTGCAAGAGCTACCAATGCATTCAGAAAAAGTAACAGTTTGGTGCGGTTTATGGGCTGGTGGCATCATTGGACCGTACTTCTTCAAAGATGATGCGAATCGTAACGTAATTGTCAATGGTGAGCGCTATCTAACTTTTTTTTGCCCAAAATGCAAGAGCTTGACTCGCATGACATGTGGTTTCAACAAGACGGTGCCACATGCCACACAGCACGCGCAGCAATAAACTTATTCGGGGGGGAAGTTCGGTGAACATTTTATTTCACGTTCGGGACCGGTCAATTGACCGACCGCCTAGATCGTGCGATTTAACGCCTTTAGACTAGTTTTTGTGGGGCTATGTTAAAGCTCATGTCTATACAGACAAGCCCGCTTCAATTGACGCACTGGAAGACAACATTGAAGCATTTATTCGTGAGATACCGGCCGAAATGTTGGAAAGAGTATGCCAAAATTTGACTAAGCGGATGGACCATTTGAGGCGCAGTCAAGGTCAACATTTGCATGAAATAATCTTCAAACATTAGTCCGCTTATATGGACCGTACTATCGATTCAAATAAAGATTTCATGCATTTTTCTGAATTTTATGTGTTTTTTTTTTGAAAAACTTTAATATAGCTTTTAAAAAATCACCCTTTATAAACGGAGCATAGAGTCCAGAGTCCATAGTGACCTTCATACACCAACTTTTAAACAATAGGGCGATATGCTCCAAGCTTGGTGACACCACGATCTGTCGAAGTCGGTCAATAGAGGCACGCCGCAAGGTGGTGTGCTGTCTCCTCTTCTATAGAATGTAGTAGGAATCGAACTCCGAAATACAGGATGCAGGAGACCATTGCGGCCTCCGTGAAGTACATATCCACCATCAGAGATATACTGCAGGTAGCCCCCATCGAATTAGAGAAATGGACTAGGAAAAGTGTCAGAAGACTGAACTAGTACTCTTCACCACGAAATAAAAAATTCCTATCTCTGATCCTCCTACTATACGTGGAATCCCTCTACAACTGAACAACAGTGCAAAGTTTTTAGGTCTCATTCTAGACACGAAACTGAACTGGAAACCAAACATCCAGGAACGCGTCAGGCTCATACTACTACATGGCGTTGCGACCTGGTGGACCGCTCTTAACAGAAGCATCAATTGAAAACTGCTCGAAGGAGTCCAACGGATGGCGGGTGTATGGCATCAGTGGAGCGCTAAGGACAACCCCTTCCGAAGCCCTAACATACTCCTTAACATTTATTCGGTAAACAATCTGCTGCTTGCTCGGCGATAAGGCTGAAATCGCTAAACATGAGGAAGGAACTCCGATTCGGACACTCCACCATTCTAAATTCGGGCGGGGGTAATGCACGCCCGAGAGATCACGAGGCCACTCGATCCTCCACCATCGACTCTAACTCATCAAGCGGTTATGCCCAGGCGCAACCGGGGGAGTTTTTGGACTTGGTTCAACCAACTCGTCCTGAGTGGGCCAAGCGGTCGCCAACCTGACGCCTCGGCAGTCCTGATTGAGAGGACATTCGTGCTATATGACCAAACCATCGAAGCATAGCCCTTTCCGTTCGAAGAAGCAGCTGCTCTACATTGAGTTCCTCGCCATGTTTCTCATTCTATCCCTGCGAGTTATTCGGCAGCTTGTAGTCGCGATCTCATTCTTTCGGTAATTGCCCAAATTTTATGACCAAAGGTGAGAGTTTGAACAAATACTGAATTGAATGCCGATAACTTGGCCTTGTCAGCAAGCTCGGCCTTCTGATTACAGATCTTCCAAGCTGTTTCAAAATTGAGCCAGCTTGGCCAATCCTACAGGAATGTTCAGCATTACTCCTCCCATCACTCGTGAAAAAGACCCCGAGAATGGGACTCCACTAACAGTCTCTTAACAAGATGGCTGAGCATTTTAACATACACCTCATGTGGGTGCCTGGACATTGTGACATGCCGGGCAATTGCAAAGCCGATGAACTCGCTAAGTGTGGGACAACCTCTTCCCTAGCACAAGGAGGAGAGTTCCAACTTCCATGCCGATCGCTATAGCCTACCCCCACTCAATGGCGAGATGGCACCAGCTGTCCTAAACCAAAGGAAATATATGCTTAGACTTCGCAGACGCTCACTAAGGACTCTTATTGGAGTCGTAAGCGGACACTGCGCAATTGGCATTCATGACCGCAGGATGGGTGTCCATACAATGGTTTCTGCAGAAGCTGAATGGATGAGGAGGAGATAGAAACTGCAAGGTCTACTCGTATAGCGCTCTAGCAAGTCGTAGGTACCTACTATCTCAACGAGCTAAACAGCGCCAGCATAAGCCAGTTAAACCGCTTCGTCGTGGGCCAACCAATCAACCAACTGGTTTCAATGTAGCGTGGCCTACGTTTGCCCAACTGTGACTTCCTTCTGCAGTCAGCCACTCCTACCCAACCTAACAGCTCATTCCTGACACACACACTCCTCGTAGAATGCTTGAAACGAGTTCGAAGTCAAACCCTAGCGATCGATCGAAGAGATGCTTCAATCAAGTGTTCTCCATTATTTGACGCATTTTTCAACAAATTCGAGACAGTTTCGCCGTGAATCTGCAACCGACACAATCTACAACCACCACATGTCATGCTCCAAGCAACTATATAGAAGGGGACTGCTTAGATAAGATATGAAGCCCCCCCCACACGCACCCACTTTTTCCACATCCAGGTCAAGGTAAACAAAAAAAAAAAAAAAAGAACTCACAAAACTTCCCATCCAATCAAAGTTTGAAAACTCGTCCAAGTGCGCATCGATACAAAATGAAATGCCGTCTCTGAAAAGCCGATAAAAAAAAGCGAAAAAAAAAAACGCGCTCCTTCAATTTTCACTCACGCCACAAGGTTACACCTTGTCACACATTCTGTGCGAAGAAAATGAACAAGCAGCTGTATGTTGCACATTTTCCCCGACCGGGCAAAGTAACAGAATAAATGGGTCACTTCACAGGAATCTCACCATCTGTCTCATATCTTCCTTCGGCACGACACGACAAGGACTGTCGACGACTCAAACTCCTCGCTCAACCTGTGAATTAATAGCATTCTTGACACGTTCTCACTTGCGAAGTCTGTTCGTTCGTTCGTTGTTGTCGTCGTCACATCGTGCGCCTCTTCATTGTGCGATAGTTCGACCTCTTCATAACGCATCAGGCGGGCGATGGTTGCTTGGATGGCTTCCACTTCCCACATCCGGTGCCTGGCCCTCGCTCTCTCTCTCTCTCTCTGTCTGTCTCTCTCCGGCGAGTGAGGGATAAAGTCTCTCAATGTAATTCAATGTTGTAATGAGGACTTTTTCACAAAATGTCGCCTTTTTACGAGGGTATCCTTGCGTTCTCACCTCAAGACAGTAACGAGTGGATCATGTGGAATAAGAAACTCTATCTCCAGCCCTAACCCCCACTCCGGCGCCCACTCCACTCTCTCTCTCTCGCACCCAATGCATCGCTCCAAGGACGAACATTATGGTGATGCGGTGGTTTAGAGGGTGTGTGTGTGTGGCTAAAGGTGATATTCCGTTGCATGAATAACCAATGAAGGAGAAGGATTAGGTTATGGAATGTTGATGGTTTGCTGCTGCTACTCCTGGCGATGGTGCTGCTGATGCACTGAGTCATTCCACAACCGCCAAGGATGTGGAATTTTTCAACTCTTAACGCTTCGAGATGATTTTTCTGCAGCTGAAGGACTCGACACAATGCACATTGGCACACACACCCGCCCACCAACACACCCCGCCTGTCGTCGGAGAACCGCGAAGGATTCTAGTTTTTTTTTTTTTTTTTTTCCCAGTGAGAGGGTGGGGGATGTGGGGCACCAACGAGAGCATTAAATTTCTCACTCAGCGGAGAGAGAGCGAGAGTCGAAGGGACGATGTGAAATTTTTGCACATTTTTAAGGATTTTTAACGTCGTCCTGTTTGGTTTTTGCTCGCCCTTTTTTTTTTTTTTTCATTGGCACTTGCTTTTTGCTCGTGTCCTTTCTATCCAAATACCCCCCTCCTAGCACACACACACACACACACATACTATTGAGTTATGGAAGGAACGCTTCAGGACCGAACGACGGAGAGCAATAGGTGGCTAATTATGCATTCATCGGAGCGTAGGGAAAGTTGCCGCAAAAAAGGAAAGGTCATGTCGTGGTTTCTGCGGTCGGATAGAATGGAAATGAGAGTTTTGCGATGTGGGAGGGGGGGGGGGGGGGGGGGAGGGGTTGAAGAAGAAGAAGAAGAAGGTTTGACAGAGGCAAGCAAAAATGGACGTGAGCACACGCAATATGTCTGGCAGCGTTGTTATTGGGTTAGTTAAGTGGTTTCGTTGAAGACCTTATTTGTTTTCAACGAAAGGGCATACACTCGAGGAGGGAGGGGGAAATAATGGCGGATGGGGTGAACTCACTGTTTGACAGGATGTAGGCATAACATTGGGTCACAGTTGTCTGCCAGTGGTGGTTGGAATGTTGTGAATACACAAGCGATTTCTGTTGTGTGTGTTTGTGCTTCGGGTATCCCGGGGGAGAGTTGTGTTGCTCGGTCAAAACGTGTTCTAATCTAGTTCGGCTCTATTGTAATCTTTTTTAGTGCTAGACATGGCAAATCAATGAGATTCGTGTTGAATCGAACGTGAACAGATCACCAGATGGAGGGAGTCTTTTAAAAAAATGCAAATAGTTGCATCTAGAGGGAAAAGAACTTGTAAACACTTCAAGAATACCCATAGCGCCCAACCCACATCCGGATTCATTTAAAATTCGATTTCTTTGAGTGCTCATCTCTAAACTTTCTGCGGCTGCAAAATTTCATCAAATTGATCGTCGTCCCATGCAAACCACCCAGCAGGCAGACTCAAATGTATAAACTTTCACTCATTTCGATTCAAAACTGTTGTCAGCGTCGTCGTTGGCCAAAGCAACACCACTTCACAAAGTTGCTCCCCCACCACCCAACCGTCAAGTGTGTCGTCTGCCATTCGAGGAAATACATCATTCAAGACAAAACATCCATCTCGTACCACACATGCACCCCCTTTTTTACTTGGATTCTCGTTTTCGAAGAAAACATCTTGTTTTCCAATTCAAACGCAATAATTCCAGACTTTTCCTCGAAAAAGATCATTTTTCATATTTTTTTTTCTCTCTTCGCCTTCGGCTCAGTTCTACGCCGCCCCTCCTTTCTGCTCATCTGTCACCATTCGGTGGAGGAGGAGTGACAGTGAGGAGGAAGGGCGATACATCATAAGCTCACAAGAAGTTGGAAACAATTCTTTCATTTGGTTTTCCTCGCTGTTGCCTTTTGCTTTCATTCCTCGTCTCCTGTTCTGCTTCATCCTTGGACGCTGCTGGTGAACATAACAAATGTTTCTTCGTCGAAGGGAGCAGGCGGGAGAGAGAGGGCGAAGCAAGTGCAAGAAAGCGACTTTTGCGAATGGACATGTTTTGCACTGCAAATGGAATGTGTGCGAACGAAGAAACATGGGCTCGACTTTGAAAAGAAACGATAAATTGACAGTCGAGTTGCATTAAAGGGATTTCGACAGGAGAACTCAAGTTGGTGTCGCGACGAACTCAAAGAACTCTTCGTTCGCAGTGCGAACTTGGCTGCTCGGAGACGGATTGAAACTGCAGGTCCCTTCCACTCATGAGTACACACAATTAAAGGGTCTTCCTGTGGCGATTCATCCACTCGTGACAGAACAATAGCACGCACAGCACAAGTGGTTGCTAAGAAGCTGGCCCTCTACGGGCTGTAGCGCCACCCATATTATTATTATATTATAAGGGTCTTCCAACAGGAATTTCTGAACTTTGACAATTGATAGCGGCCATATTGCTGAAGCTACATCTGTCAAATTGACTGTCGTTTATTCAGTCTGTTTTGACAGATCACCATTGAAGGACATAGCGTTCAACAACATCGGGGAAATGATAAAATTGTTTTATTAAAATGAGCGTTCTGATAGGGTGCAGTTCTCCCATTTTACTGTCGCCATAAGATGAAGCCCATTTCTAGGGGAGAGGGCACGTCAACAAACAAAAATGTCGAATTCGGGACGATACCAATCCACTTGAGATCGAACAGGGGCCAATGCATACCGAAAAAATTCCCTGTTTGGTATGGATTTTTAGCTGGCGGCGTCTTGGTCCACATTTCTTTGAGAACGACGTTCGCCAGGCCATAGGTGGATGGTTACCAACTTCTTTTGGCCGGAATTGGATGGTATGGACACCAACGACATGTGGTTTCAGCAAGACGGCGCTAGCTTACGCCACATTGGAAAGTCGGGGCTAGCTATTCGAGGGCATAGTCATGGCACGTGGAGGCGATGTGATCTGGCCACAGGAAGAGTGCGACCCCGTTAAAAAAATTGACAGTGTATAGTAAGGATTTTGGAGCCTCGTTTGACATTTTCTTGTGGGGTTCTCTGAAGTCGCAATAATCCACAGACCACAGCGGCCCTCAAAGCCACCCATGCCACCGTTCGAACTCAGCCAGATTTATGCGCCAGGGTTATACAAAAAAGTAAAAAAAAAAATACATTTCGTACGCGCGCCGCCCACAGAATTATATTCCACACAAAAAGGCATCAAAAGGCCTTTCAAACGAATATGAAATGTCGATGATATTTTGCACACACTCTGTTTTCCTTAAATTTAAAGATATGAAGCGCTTAATGAGGCACCCTTTAGGAGCTAGACCCTGGTCGTCTACCGACTACAGCGCCGCCTATATTCATATCAAAGGAGTTTGATTACCTCGGGACAGACGTGAACACCACAAATGGCCACTTAGTAGAGATCTGAAGCGGAATCGCCCTTGGCAATCGGTGCTACTTCGGTTGCTTGAAACAACCTGGCTCAAAACTCGGGACTCGAAAGCTCTACAGAACTCTTATTCTGCCAGTTTTTCTATAAAGAGTCGAGAGCTGGACAAAGGCTGATGATACTTGGTGCCTTCGAAAGATGTCCATGGGAAAACTGTGACGCCTATCTCCGAGGGAGATAGCTTACCTTAAGCTGGGTGCCTGCCTGGGCAGCTTGGTATTCCAGGCAATGAAAAAGTCGACGAGCTATCTAGAACAGAGGTGGGCCCCTGATGATGTGGGTGGCGCTACAGCCCGTAGAGGGCCAGGGCCTAGCTTCTCAGCAACCACTCGTGTTGTGCGTGCTATTGTTCTATCACGAGTGGAAGGGACCTACAGTTTTTTATGCCGAATCCGAACGGCCAATTTTGAGAAGCTTTTTCTAGACAGTTATACTCTTTGAGCATTGTCAGTGACTCGAAAGAGGTGGGGCCGTGAAAAGTTCTTCTTGTCGTACCAGGAATCAAACCTAGACATGTAGGTCCAAGAGCATAGGAGTCGACGCACATACCCAGAACGCCACGACCCTTAATTCAAGTAATAAATACCATGTTACATACAGATGCCATCAATATCACCAATCGGAGATGGATGGAACTGGACACTTGCCAGAATTCGAGGCAATTATGGCCTTTAGGTAGGTAGAGTGACTGCATGACTGATTTGGAATTCATGCTCACTTAGACCATCCGGTCCATTGTGCTGTCACGTTCGGCTTTGGGTCCAAAACTCAGTTACCTCTTGACCTTATAGTTCTTCCCTCTTGGGATTTTTGTATTCCTCTTGGGATTTGTTGGCCATGTGTGATTTCTTCTGACCACTTTTATGGCCATTAAGAGGCTTTGACGAATTGTAGTAAAGGGTGATTTGTTAGCTATTATCTTTTTGGCAACACTGGTTTGAACAGCTGACGCACGTTTCGTGTTTTGTTTCACTGTAAAACATCTTCAGTTTGGTCTATAATTTAACCATGAATCGTCTTACAATCGAACAACGCTTGCAAATTATTGAATTTTATTATCAAAATGCGTGCTCTGTTAAGAAAGTTCATCGCGCGCTTCATCGCGTTCAGCGACGAAGTTCATTTCTGGCTCAATGGGTACGTAAATAAGCATTGCAAGAGCTACCAATGCATCCAGAAAAAGTCACAGTTTGGTGCGGTTTATGGGCTGGTGGCATCATTGGACCGTACTTCTTCAAAGATGATGCGAATCGTAACGTAACTGTGAATGGTGATCGCTACCGTGAGATGATATCCAACTTTTTGTTGCCCAAAATGCAAGAGCTTGATTTTCAACAAGACGGTGCCACATGCCACACAGCACGCGCAACAATGGACTTATTGAGGGGCGAGTTCGGTGAACATTTTATTTCACGTTCGGGACCGGTCAATTGACCGACCGCCTAGATCGTGCGATTTAACGCGTTTAGACTAGTTTTTGTGGGGCTATGTTAAAGCTCATGTCTATACAGACAAGCCCGCTTCAATTGACGCATTGGAAGACAACATTGATGCATTTATTCGTGAGATACCGGCCGAAATGTTGGAAAGAGTATGCCAAAATTTGACTAAGCGGATGGACCATTTGAGGCGCAGTCAAGGTCAACATTTGCATGAAATAATCTTCAAACATTAGTCCGCTTATATGGACCGTACTATCGATTCAAATAAAGATTTCATGCATTTTTCTGAATTTTATGTGTTTTTTTTTTTTGAAAAACTTTCCTATAGCTTTTAAAAAATCACCCTTTATATACTTTGGATCAATGTTACTCAGATCCGCAAGGTTGTTGAAGTCGGACTCGCTTAGTAGTCTCCTTCTTGTTTCCGCAGGTGCAGGACATGTTCGGAGGTAGTGTACTACACCCGCCTCTTCTTCTTCATCCATACAGCTTCTGCAGAAGTCGTTATAAGGTGCCCCAAGTCTTCTGGTATGGCTGCCTACTAATAACCTTCCTGTTTAGCTTTAGGAGGTAATCAGTCCTTCTGGCATTTAATTAATCCTATAAAGACAATTACGCTCGTTAAGCATCAACAGAAATATAATCAATAAGGTCGTAGGGATATCCTGGGCCCACATGCAAGAAGAATGCTGAGCGCCTTACAACAACTTCTGTGGGAGCTGCGGAGATGGAGAAGAAATAGAAACCATGTGACACTTCCTCGGCGCCTGTCCAGCCCTTGAAAGAACAAGGAAAAGTACGCTAGCTGACTAATTATTCAGGAGCCTAAATTCATCAGGAAAACAAACTGGCTATAACCCAAGCATAACATGCATCCCAAAGACAATCTCTGAAGAGACCCCTTGAATAACAGCCGGTTCTTCCTAGGTGTCAGTTAGTTCGGAGGAATCGGTGTATCAATCACCAATGTATCCTAGTTGGTCACAACTGTTTCAGCTGTGGCAATCACTCTTACCTTACCTAACCCAAACTAACCTATCCTATGTCCAAAATGGATAAGTGGATAAGAATAAGGCGCACTTGCACTCAAAGTGACTGCACTTGTTGCCGGGGACCACCACGAGCAGGTAAAGCAAGCTCTTGGTACGAACTTGAGGTGGTTCGCTGCCGATCCGAGTGATCGAACTGCTTGCCCCTCAGTCGGCACCCAGGTCCGCAAAGATGACATTTATAGTCGACGAGGAAGACACAAAAAAGGCGATTCGATACCGATCAGATGAATTGGGAATCGCCACAAATTTCTTTCGAAGGAGACCCCGTTGCCGTCCATGGTTTCAGGTATAGAGCGGTCAAGAGTGACTTGAATTGAAGAGATCGCGATGTGTCACAAAGCCCCTAGTACTGGGACCATAAAGATCTATGTTAGGAAGGGGGTACATCCTTTGGTCTAGGATTTGAGTGCTCTCTTCAAAAATTGTACAACTTTCCTAGATGAGACCTCTTGAATGTCTTTCCCTGTTACGGATGTTCTATTTATTGTTTTGAATCTTTCTCTGGCAACGCTTGGGAGGTACATAGTTTCCTTAGCCTAGCCACAGTGCCTACAGATTAGCCTTTTTGTTGATGTGGTTATTACACGCTCCGTGTTCCCTGTCAGTGGTCCACATAGTATTCTTATGTCAGCCCTTTTAAGTGCAAGAGCGTCTTTGGCTTGAGTTAGAGCGATGCTAACAGACTTTTTGTGGCCAGAGCTCAGCAACATGGGTGTAACCGAGCTGCGGCTCTAAGAAGACGGCCCTGTATGCCATACAAGCGACGTAACGTTTGACGTCTTGGAGGAGCAATTTGACGACTGGGTCATCTCACGGCGAACGCTCATCAATTGGCAGCCGCGAACGTGCTTTTTTCGTTCTGTAGTTGCTGTATGCCCTTGTGGGGTGTGCCTAAGCTGAGGTTAGGTGAGTGGGCTGCCAGCGGCCACCACACTTAGACCATGTTGGTCCATTGTGATGCCCACTTAGTCAGACTACCACCACTGATGATCCTAACGGCAAATGGTGAATGGACCAGATTTGAAAACCCGTATACAGCGTATTGCTTTCACTGGGATTCGAACCGGGGACCCCTCTGACCATGGGCAGGCACTCCACCAGCTGCGCCATCCAGCTGCTTTGGGGCGTGCCTAAACTACGCGTTCTATTTCTAGCAATGTGCCTCAACTCTCCCCAAAGCTAACATGCGACACCACTAGACTTTCTCTAGAGCTACGTCAAGTCCTTAGTCTGTTCTAACAAGCCAACCACTTTGGCCAAGCTCGAGGACGACGTTCGAGGCTCTGTTGTCGGAATAATGTCGCACATATTTGGACCGAGTCATGAGTGAAGCAGAGAAGAAATCATTTGAATGGCTTGCTACTCCATAAAAAATGGCACGAGTGTAGCTTAGAAAAAAAAGCCAGAACCAGCTTCATACCCCTCGCGGCTGTTGTTTTATTTGAATTTCTTTTCCTATCGTTCTTATCTGGTCACCTCTGCCATTGCCCAACTTTATGTCATTTGATAAGAGAGCACTTCTTCGAGGACTTAGCAGATAAGACTTGACTCAGTCGACTGGTTGACTGGACACCCAGTATAGGAGTCACCCCAGCTACCCACTAGGTTCAGGGAGTTGAGTCAGGGATCGCTCTAGCTGGAGAGGCCTACCTCGTAGATCAGGTCCACCCCCAACTGTAGCCCCACACAAACAAAAAAGAAAAAAAGGAGTCACTGTGCCTTTCCATTCCCCTGACAATCGCCCCCATTCATCGAGTCTCTCCTTCAAGACCCCTGACTCTGCTCAAGATGCTCAAATCGATTAGATGCCCAAAACCACCCCAGAAACTTGCCTAAATCTAAACAAACTCCAACCATCCCCCAATCCACCAATGACTTGTCTAACATTCAAGTGCGCGCGAGTCATAACCTTTTTCACGTCTCGCCCCCCGTCATTTCGGTTCACATCATCATGGCCACCATTGCCACAAGGACACTATCGCTAATTGAATACGAAACGAGGTGGCCCTTTGTGCCGGCAAGCTTCCTCGCAAATTAGCCAATTTGATGACAGAACACACACACACCACCACCACCACCACCATAGAGAGGGCTCCCCTTAGACGGGTAGACGAGAACCCATAAAACATTCAAACAAATGAGCGTTTGGAGAGTTTCAACGTCTAGCGGTGACTCATGTGATATCGAAGAGGATGGCGCGCATTCAAAGAGAAGCCCTTCGTCTCCAGCGCACCCTCTTTCGTCGTTATTCTTCCCCCTAGTTTGAAAATTACAATTTTTCTTCCCGCTTCCATGTGCGTGGTGTGTCAGCCACATCAGTTTGTTGTTTCTTTTCTTTTTTTTTTCGGGGGGACGTTCGACAATCTCCCCTCACTCTTGTCCCACATCCGGTTGCCTTCACTGAGGAACAACAACAACAGCAACTCAGGTACATATCGGATTTGTGTTTTGCTTGTCATTTGTTTACCACGCCATTGCGTTGTTGTGAAGAGGTTTGAGGTAATCACGCCAGGGACACGTTATCGTCGTTGTTGCTATACCACCACCGGCACCACCACCCACCGCCTCATCACCTTGCCACAGCAGCAGCAGTGCTTCAGCCGATTGTCAGTGAGTCTCGGGCGTCCCATGCAATATTCATTCATTGCCCTTGGTTGGACTTAATCATTTTACTCCGAAAAACCAATTTTGTGTTGACTTCGTTTGCGTTCTGCGTTTGCATTTGCGGTTGACTTTGGTTTTTCAGTTTTGTTTTTGCGGGTGTAAAGTTCATTTCCTGTTTCCTGTCTGGTCTGTCTCCGTCTCTCTTCCTCTCTCTCTCTGCCATGTGTTGTCTTTATTTGATTTTATTCTGCGGTAATTGCGTTCGAGGTGAGGACGGTTCGCTTTCGGATGGTGTTTGGCTCTGCTTTTGTTGGCTTTTTCCGCCGCCCCCTTTTTTTCTTTTTGGTCTGCCTTCGATGGTCCATTGATTGAGTGTGTCTTTAATTCAATTGGGACTGGCGATAGCTTCATCGGTGAAGTGATCAACTGTCTGTACAATCTTCACCTGGGTCCACCTCAGAAAAGCCCCTCAAAATGAACTGAAAATCTTTTCCTTCTGTTTTTTTTTTGCCATTTTTGCCACTCAACTCCAACTTCGTACATTGTTCTGTTTCCTTTTTGGAATTAATTAGTATCCAGGTCCATTTACACTGACACGTACAAGTGTTCCCTTCATTTTTCAAACCAGCTACCCCCTACCCCTCATCTAGAGACTGAACGAAATGAAGAGACAATGCGAAGAAGAATCCCCTTCGTGTCCTGTCCTGTGGAACGAACGAAGAACCCATTCAGGATAACTCCGACATTTAAAACGCCCAAATTATGTCAGCCTGATTATGACTACACTCGGAATGAGGCACAAAAAAAAAAAGAAGGAGCAAAAAAAAGGATCACAAAAAAGGATCAGAAAAAAAAAATCCTCGGTAGAGCCTGAAACTAGCTCCATTCAGAGAGAGTGCCTTAGAAGAATTACCGTTCTTCTTAATTTGCCTCCACGCTGCTGCTGGTGTTTCTTTTTTTCTGTTTTAGACACGCGAATTATTCCTCCTGGTGCACCGGGGGACGGTGGTGGTACACAAATTGAATAGTTTAAGGAAGTCTTCTGACACGACTCCCCTTCCCACCCGGAGCATCACACGGTGCACACTACAACTCATCGGTGTCGCATTGAAATCCTTTTTGGATTGCCACTGCCACTGCTACTGCTGCTGCTGCTGCTGCTGCTGCATGCATCTCCTTCGTCACTTCGTCTTGCGCGGAGAGGAGAATGTGAGGGGACCCCGATTTGGAGTTCCATCTCTGCACACAGCCATCATGCATTACGTGAAGCGGACCAGTTTTGTTTTAGTCCTTTCTCGTTTGCTATCTAATTTCTCTATCACACTGGAGCTGGAGCGGTGCGGTGCGGTGAGCGAGAGCACTCATGGGCTACGCTAGAATTCAACTCAACGGTGTGTCGTGTGGTTGTGGGGGGGGGGGGAGGGCCTTAGACCGCCCACGTTGCTTGAGCTCATAGTGTTATCCTTGCACAATTTAATTACTAGGCACTCATAGCTCTTGCATTGTACACACAAATTGAAATGGTCCCCCTCTGTTGGGGAAGGAGATCGAGCGAGCGAGAGAGAGAGGGAGACTCTTTACGTGTGAGTGTGAGTAACATGGACAAGGGCGGTGCACTTCGATGTTCAGCGTTTGGGTGAGAATCCTTGTCTATGCAAATATTTATGTCTGGCCCTGTCATTTAACCAGCAGCGTTACATGGGTAACATAAATTATTTTATTATTTAAATTTCCTCTTCGTCCTTTATCAGGGATATCTGATCGTTGTGTATCCACAGATTTGTGGATGCGAGAGCGGGCATCCCGGGAACCGGCCCAAAGTTCTCGCCCATGGGTTGAGAATTCGATAAAGGAGTGTTTTTGTTCTCGAAAATGCCAGTGAGTACTTATCAATTATAAGGGATCCCTTGTGTGGGTGTGTGAGCAAGACTGAGTGGAGTGCCACAGGGGAGACTGCTTGCGCTGGGAATAGTTTGAATTTCTTCGAAAATGTTGCATGATTGAGGGAAAAATTTACAAAATTCACTAGTGAGGGGCAAATTGGATTTACGGGGCGGGGGTTAAGGTAGTTTTTCAAAAATTCATGGGGAACGTACGAGTGGTTTGGGAAGAAAATGGAAAGTTGAAGAGATTCTCAAAAAACCCACACGTCAACACGAGAGACACGATCGATGGCATACGCCACCGACGTTGACGTGACTGGCAGAATACAGTGAGCCGTCAACGAGACGTGTGCTGGCATTGAGACGGAAAGGGATTTAAGCTCCATTTAAGCAGTCTGGCGGTGAATGAGGGCAAAACGAAGTATATGCTGCCTGGCGCAGTTGGTTGAGTGCCTGTCCTTGGTTAGAGCGGTCCTCGTTTCGAGTCCCAGCGAAAGCTGAGTTAATACGCTTTATCGGGTTCCAAATCTGGCCCAGTCACCATCTCACAATGGACCAACTTGGTCTAAGTTTTCTGGCGATTTCGTTGGCAGCCCACCTACCTATCCTTTATACGGTCCTCAAGAAAGGTCACACAACATCGACGTCTTGGACAGAGCGTCACAATGGGCAGCTATAACTTCGAGGTGGTTAAGGATTTTGTCACTAAGTGGTGGCGTGTCATACCCACGTCTACCCACGAACAGCCAAAGGACACCTAAGGTCTTCGCCTGCCTCGGCTCCGAGGGAAAAAGTCCAAACAACATAAGTTCCGGGGTCAAACGCAGAATAAGTCTTGCCAACCGTTGTTTCTTCGGGATCAAGAGCCAATTGAAACGAACTAGAGACGTCCCTCGAAGGACCAAGCTGACTTTGTAGAAGACTTTGATCGTCCCAGTCCTGCTGTACGACGCGGAGGACGTATGGACAATCTCAAAAGTGTGTGAACAGGTCCCTGGTCTCTTCGGGAGAAAAGTTCTGTGTGCGATCTTCGGTCCTGTTCGCCTTCAAAACGTGTGGAGGTGGATATTAAACCACGAAGCAAGAGTATATTCAGACGTCTATGCACCCGACGCATAATGTGGCTGGGCCATGTAGAGGATAACTCGGCTCCGGCCAGAAGAGTCTTCGAATCTGTGGGACAAGGCAACAGAAGACGGTCGTATCTAAGGTGGCGCACCTACTCTGCTCGTGCAGCTCTCTGACAAGTCTTAAGTATTTACGCCTAGAGGCCTACTAGCCTACTAGCTAAACAGCGCCAGCATAAGCCAGCTAAACCTCTTCGTCGTCAGCGCCAACTGGTTCCAATGTCAAGAAAAATCAATCCGCGTGGTATCACAAAGGAGCCTTCTGTGGCCTCAGTGTGACTGCCTTCTGTAGTCAGCCACTCTTACCTTACCTAGCCTAAGGTGGCGCAATCAAGTGGAGTAGAACCTCAACCAACTTAGCGTGCGAAACTAGAGGCAGCTAGCTAAGGATCGTGGTACTTGGAGAGGCTTGCTAGTTGAGGCCCGGAACAGTAGCGCTAAATAAAGCAGATGTCGAAGTTCATACCCTAGCCAGGGTTACTTAGGCAGCCAAAGCTTCTTTCTGTCACTACTCTGAATGTGGTAGCGTCAAATTTGATTGACCAAGAGTGTTCCAAACCGCATCTTTCTTTGAGAATGTTCAAGTTCAGACACAAGGGTGCAAACAACAGTCAAATTTGGTTCACTTACAAGGTTCCACGGCGCATCTTTCTTGGGTGCGGTCAAATTCAGACACAGGGGCGCAAATTATCGTCAACTTTTCTTGACATCTTTCTTGGAAATGTTCCAATTCAGACAAAGGGTTACAACAACACAACCAACAAGCTTCGTTTGGACCAGTAGACACATGGCCAAACGGTTAATCAGGCCTTATTCCGAAGAAAGTATAAAAATAACAAACTTTCTTACCGGCCATTGTGGCCTGAACTACCGCCTTAACAATTTAAACCTGTGTCAAGGCAAGGTCTGTTGGCTCTGCCTCGAAGGGGATGAAACTTCTGAGCACATTTTGTTTAGGAAACGTACCTTCCATAGGGAGATGCTCACTTCAGTGGTTTTTAAAGACTCCACTACGAAAGACTTACTAGCTTTCAAGAGAGAAGTAGGGGAGTTGGGAGTTGGGATAACTCCAACCCTGCGATACAATAGATCTGTCCTGGACGTGGTGTCGTTGCCTTCAGGGCATGGGTTGTACAAGAGGCAAAAAAAAGGGGCCCAAACTACAGTCGGATTTGGTAAACTTACAAGGTTCCCGACCGCATCTTTCTTAGGAACGTTCAATGACAACGACTCAGGGGCACTCGAAAAAGTAAAGGAAGCTACAAAATTACTGCAGAGGTCCAGAATATGTTCCCAGAATGGAAAATAAACCACCAGGAATGTGTTAAACTCCGACGACGATCAAGAGACCCTTAAAACCTTTAAAATCAATTTTCTGCGAATTCTCGCTTAACATTCACTGCAGCGGAAGGATAAGTCAAGTGGCTTACGCCACCGCAAAGGCGCTTCTGTTTACTTGCGAATTGAAACCCCTTTAGACTGGCTTTTGTTTCTGGAGAAAAATCGTGTGGAGGCGGAAATACCTCGAAATCGCTGTATCCATCGAAAAAAGAGCTGGTGTTCGCTGAATCTTGATGAGGAGTCAAGTTCATTCGAGTTGATGCGATGGGTGGCTTGTGCATCTCAGGGGATGATGGCTTGGGAATCGGTTTTCGGCGAGGAGGAAGTTAGGAGACTTTTTTAAGGTGACAACGACTGTGAAGCTGTGCGTGGAACTTTATTTGACCAGAATGGGTTCTACTGCGTGGCTACTAGAGGATCAGGGGAGCTTCAGGGTGTCAACTAAAAGGCCTCTCCAACTGGAGCGATTTGTGGTTTGTTTTTCTTCTACAGACGTGACAGTTCGGGCTGGACATGGGCCGTAACCAACCAGCCTCTCCAACTAGTGCGATGTCTGACCTCTTCACCGTTCGATGACGCTATGCTCCGATCTGTGGTCTCTACTTCTTCTAAAGACGCCACAATTCGGGATGGACATGGGCCCCAAACATCCAGTCTTTCGTCTTTCGATGACGTTGCAGTCCGGGATGGGTCTAGGCCTCAACCAGCCAACCTCTCCAACTAGAGCGATGTCTGACCTCTTCGTCGTTCGATGACGCTATGCTCCGATCTGTGGTCTCTACTTCTTCTAAAGACGCCACAATTCGGGATGGACATGGGCCGCAAACATCCAGTCTTTTGTCTTACGATGACGTTGCAGTCCGGGTTGGGTCTAGGCCTCAACCAACCAACCTCTCCAACTAGAGCCATCTCTGACTTCTTCGTCTTTCCATGACGCTACACACCGAAGTGGGCTTAGCCCCCAACCAACAAGCTTCTCCCACTGGCACCATCTTCAGCCAGCTGCATCCATTTTTACACCCCAACTGCCTCCCTCTCCACTTGTGAGCGGTCTTTCTCTGACTTCAAGTTGGCTGAGGCCCTTCTCCACTTGTGTGGCTACAATGTCGCGCACCAAGGTCCGTCTGTACTCGTGCGCGTCCTCTGAAACCCAGACCATCCTCTCAGGTCAGTCTCCAAGTCGTTTCTGCAGAAACAATATAATGAACTGCTGGCTCCCCTTAAAGGTCATTACCCAGAAGACACACACACACACAGCTAATCCGTTCCATCTCAAGACTGAAGACAATGAATAATTTTCTTCAACCTCTCGCCGTACAATTTGTCATTTCTCTCTCTCTCTCTCTCTCTGTCCCCATCAACTCTCACTTCCTATTCACTTTGTCATCGTTTCTCCTCCATCCGCATCCAGTAACCAGTAACCAGTAACCACCCCATAGTCAACGGCGGACATCCTGGCGTACAATCCATCCCTCTGGGGATTATACAAAAACTATTGCACAATTTATTTTTCTAATCCCCTCCTCATTCCTTGTCGGCGATGCGAACTGATGAATATTTATGAAAATACGCCCTTACGTGTATCTGCTTAACGGGATGTGTCTGTAATTGAGTAAGGATTTTAAATCGACTCACACCGCTCGCGCGCCTCTGTCAAACAGTGTCTCAACGTTTCTTTATTTGAATTTTTAATTAGCCTCACTTTTCGGAAAGCAGGCATCAATTTAAATCAGTTTAGGGATCATGACCCATCACTATACGAGAATCCAAGGAGAATTTATGACACCAGATATTTTAGAATCAACCCCCATCCTCTGCCTGGTGAACACTAAAAAATTAATCAACGCAAAGTTTTATAACCCAAAGTTGTAATGTACTTCTTTTACAAAATTTCTGTTCTCTTCTCTCTCCTTACAGCGATACAAGGACAACGACATCGAAGTGAAGCGCAAGGATGGCATTATTCTGCTGCGTGAACTGGCTGCCGAGGTGAAGAATTTCATGGATTTCAAGAAAAACGCTGTGATGGTGAGTTTCTCGAATGAAAATAAACCAGATTCCCATTCACAGACACAGAGAGGGAGGGAAAGGGGGAGTAAGAGAAGGCAGAGAGCGGCATCCTTTCGCATAAATTGATAAACAAAAATTGATGTACAAGCGCACACGGACGAAAGGATAACCGGGGAAGGTTCTGGTTCTACTGGTGGAGCTGCTGGAGCTGTTAGTGCTCGGGGCTATGTGTCGATTAATTGAGATTCCAATTTATTTATTTTATCACTCTCCCTCGCCTGGTCTGGCGGCGGAGCTGCCTCCACCAGCCAAGGGATATTCGAAATTATCCCTTTCTGGAGATGGATGTTCTTGCTTTCTGTGTGTGTGTGTGTGCCTTTTTTTCTGCTCCTTCTTGAAGTTTCAAGTCCCTGGCGGGAGGAGTGTGCTTTCAATGATTCGCGCAACATTTAGAGACGAACGACGCGACGGGGTGTGTGGGGGAGGGAGGGGGTGGGGGGCTATGAAATTGAAGGACTTCTGGTTGTGCTCTGGTCATGGCTCATTGAATGGCAAAATTGATAAATTGCTGCTGGTAAACGTGGGGAGAGGAGAGGAGTGGAAAACGAATGGTGGGTCTGAGTGTGTCTGCCTCGTGTTCATAAATCAACGACGAAGGGGGGTGCGTCGTACTCCTTTGGCTGCGTGGCGTGGATTTGCAATCATGGTGGAGCGGGACTAGACGAACGAAATGGTTTAGGTTTCGGGTGAAGTTCGAAATGAGTGGGAATTTCTTTGATTCTGCTGACGCATTGCAGCGTGGGGACACTTAAGACGATGGTGGTGCAACATCGAGAGGGTCTAATGCATGTCGTCAACTCGACGTTAAATAAGACCGCTGCAACATCGCACTCAGGATCAAGGGATTTTGAAGAAGGTGGCCAGACAGAGAGGGGTGAGTTATCTTAATAGGAACAAGGAAGCTAGTGATCCTCTTCCATTGTGCTGCAGGGTGGCGTTTCCTCTAGAAAGAGACTTCATGGTCGTGTCGACGTAATGGCCATTTCTAACTTAAGTAAATGGGCACTTTATGTCAAAGGTCCAAGATCAAATGCATGTCGTCAACTCGACGTTATATCAGACTGCTGTGACATCCAGAGGTGGACCAAAGGATGTCGAAGAATGGGGTTAGCCGGTGAGGTGCGACAGTTGTTGAAGCCGGCTAAGCGGGTAGACTCGAGATTGTGCAAGGGAGGGAACAAGAACTGACGAGCAACCACAAGGGTGCCGCCGCGTCGTCCTCCTCCTCGACACAGAAGATTCCCGCAATAGTCACACTTCACTGCCCAGCCACATCCTTCAAAATCCCTAGATCCTCCTTTCGACGTTGCAGCAGTCTGATATAACGTTGAGTTGACGATATGAATTGGATCTTGGACCTTTAACATAAAATGCGGACTTACGTGAGTCAGAAAATGGCCATCACGTCGACCGTACCATGGAGTCTCTTTCTAGAGGAACCACCGGCTTATTAAGAAGGAGTGTAGTCCAGCGGAGGCCTTCTGTTTCAAACCGTCGTCTGATAAAGAAGTCTCCAATCCCGTCCCAAACATCAGAGGCCCCTGGTTTAAGCTCGCTGCCATTCTTCCTAGAGCCATCCGGCTCTAACCAAGCCTCTAATTCTACCCCCACGCAGCAGAGACTTCCTCGTTCTGCAACTCCAACCAGAAGAGATCTGCTGTCACTCCCAAAAGACGAACAAAATTAATAAATGTGCGCAGGGTGATAACGGAGACCTCCCTCTGCTCCATCAACGTCGATAATAAACTCAGCGAGAGCAACAATTTATAATTTATCCGCCCTTTAGGAAGGACATGATGTATTTTGTGATTGGATTCGCAAAAAGAGGAAGCCGCTGCTGAGCGGGATAGAAACACAGACTCGTGCATAATTCATCGTCCAACTCCAGAGGCAGGATCTCTCAGTGACCAATTCAACTGCATGCAACTTCGTTCAACAACATTGAGACCAAAGCGACTGCAATAAGCCTGACGGTGAACGAGATCAGAGCGAAGTATGTGCTGTCGTCGAGGAAGGACGCACAAATTTGACGGAACTGCAGGATCCCACCTCAGCTCGGGTGTCCAAGTGAACAAACAGCCGATCAAATCCACAACATCGACGCCTTGAATCGTCACAATGGGCAGATATAACTTCGAGGTGGTAAAGGACTTCGTCACTGAGTGAGGCTAAATCCACGTCTACCCACGAACATCCTAAGGACACCGAGGTTCCGAGGTCAAACGCAGAATAACTCCTGCCAACCGCTGTCTCTTCGGAATCAAGAGGCAATTGAGACGAAATGGAGCGATCTCTTGAAGGACCAAGCTGACTTTGTAGACGACTCTGGTCATCCCAGTTCTGCTGTATGGCGCGGAGACTCGAACAATCTCAAAAGCCGATGAAAAAGTCCTTGGTCTCTTCGAGAGAAATGTTCTGCGCGCGATCGTCGGTCCTGATTGCCTTGAGAACGAGTGGAGGGTGAGATAGAAACGCGTCTATGGAACCAACACTTAAGGCTGCGAGGCCAGGTGGGGCGAATGGAAATCTTGGCTCAGAAAAGAAAGGTCTTCGACAAGGACCGAGGGAACAAGACAAAGGAGGCCGCCCACCTTTAAGGTGGCTCACATTTGGGCTTCACAATGTGTCTACTAGGACCTAGGTAGCTAGGTAGGTACGTAGATAGACAAGTAGGCCCATTGTACGGCCACGTGGGAGTTCCAAAAAAATAATGAGGGCAGCCGTGGTTTATGACAACTAGCCGGTTTTCTCAACGAATTTGCTTGTTTAGACTGTCGAAGAAGTAAGAGCCTGTAGTGGCTTTCCTGATTGAGGCAGAGTTTGGGTGTTTTCACCCTCTTCTCCGTCTAGGCAGCTTCTGCAGAAGTCGTTGGAGAATATGCCTAGTCTGTGTGAAGGCCTAGAAGGCAGTGCCGCTAGTTAGAGTGCTTCTTTAGATTTGGCCAGATTTGTTTTGAAATTCGACAAGTGATGCCTGTCAACCATCAGGCATTGATTTTCGTTGCGTAGAGATTATTGAGCTCTAACTTGAGGGTAGTTATAGGAGTGCCTACATGTTACAAAAAAAAAAAAAACTATCAACTGGCCGTCTAGTGGCGCATTTAGCGAGTTCATCAGCTTTGCAGTTCTCTATGGCTCTGGCACTAGGACCGAAATGAGGCGTTCTTGGGCGCGTCTACCCACTGAACTAACCTAACTTAGGGTGCCTCATATACATAAGTGGAGAAGGACTTCAACCAAATTGGGGTGCAGAACTAGAGGTAGCTTGCTAATGAGCCTTGTTGTTTGAAGAAAAGGTCTGCAAGGGGACGCCTGCACAACCAACAACTGGAGGCAGCTGGCCAAAAATCGGGTTTGGTTGGAGGGGCTTGTAACTACACAGAGCCTACTTGGACTGGACAAGTGATGACTGGACAAATCTCCCTTTCAGAACCACCATGCCACACAAAGATGAAGAACTCACTTCCTACAGCCTTCAAGGACGATTTAGTCCTATCCCACATTCGATTTCCAAAAAAAAAAAAAAAAACACACACGTCCCATGTTTTAAATTGCTTACTAAATACAAAATTAGAATTCAAAACAAAGCCCAGCCCATGGACGAGGCCCTCGTCTCCTCTGCGAAGACAGAGAGATGAAAAAGGAACCAACATCCTTTTGATTATCTTTTTAATCATCAAAAATCTCTCGTCTTTCCTATCGGAGCCGTCTTTAGAATAACAAAACCACCATCAAGCAACAACGACACCAGCAATGACAAAGAAGGACGGAGGGAGAGAGAGAGAGAGGGAAAGAGAAAAAAAAAAACCTTCCGAGGACACAAAAAAAGAGGCCCAAGAAAATATTTGATATGCCATCGGCATCCTGATGATCTCATGAAAGTTATGCCGTCCGCCCCTCCACCCCCCCCTCGCACAGACTGTCCGGTGTGTGCAGAAAAAGAAAAAAAAATAAATGGCAACACAAAAAGGACCGGGACAACACCAATAGTTGACCTCATTTATAACCTGAATGGGTGGTGAAATAGAATAAAGATTTACAGTTGCCATCACTGGGTGGGAGCAAAAAGGCAACGTACACCAGAGCGCTGTTGGCAAACAAAATAGGAAATTGCCTCCCAAAGCAATTTGGCTATCAATTTTGAATCAACCCCCCAGTCGCTCATTGGATGAATGGCGCTGTGGAGCATCTCCCTTTTTTATTTGATTTCGTGTTCTTCCTTTTTTTTCCTTTTTTTTTTTCTTGTTTTTGTTTACAGGTCTCGGTGGCGAGAGTCTATTTCTGAGTTCGCCTTTAATGGAGTCCGGCTCGGTTGAAGTGCGTTGCCATCACCTGCTCTGATGGCTGATGTGTTTGCTGACGTTTGGATTGGTCTGTGAGGTCGGTGGACGCTCGTCTATGGTCACGTAAGAGGCATTTGTCGCGAGCGAATGGGATGTGATGGCGCAGCAATGAGTCTCTGTGTCTAATCGTGATTTATGAGAAGTTTGACTGGGTTTAGATGAACGTTTGAACTAAGGGGCGAGTCTGCATTTAGAGAAACGTCTAGGGTACCGTCTAAGCTTAGATGACAGCTTTAACTTGGAGAAGCGGCTTAGTTGAGAGGAGCGTGTTGGCTTAGAGGAGCGTGCTGGCTTAGAGGAGCGTGTTGGCTTAGAGGAGCGTGCTGGCTTAGACGAACGTGTTGGCTTAGAGGAGCGCCTTAGCTTAGCGGAGCGTGTTGGTTTACAGGAACGTGTTTGCTTAGGGGAACGTGTTGGCTTAGAGGAGCGTTTTGGCTTAGAGGAGCGTGTTGGCTTAGAGGAGTGTGCTGGCTTAGACGAACGTGTTGGCTTAGAGGAGCGCCTTAGCTTAGCGGAGCGTGTTGGTTTACAGGAACGTGTTGGCTTAGGGGAACGTGTTGGCTTAGAGGAGCCTTTTGGCTTAGAGGAGTGTGCTGGCTTAGAGGAGCGTGTTGGCTTAGAGGAGCGTTTTGGCTTAGAGGAGCGTGTTGGCTTAGAGGAGCGTTTTGGCTTAGAGGAGCTTGTTGGCTTAGAGGAGCTTGTTGGCTTAGAGGAGTGTGCTGGCTTAAAGGAGCCTTTTGGCTTAAAGGAGCGTGTTGGCTTGGAGGAGCGTTTTGGCTTAGAGGAGCTTGTTGGCTTAGAGGAGCCTGTTGGCTTAGAGGAGCGTTTTGGCTTAGAGGAGCGTGTTGGCTTAGAGGAGCGTTTTGGCTTAGAGGAGCTTGTTGGCTTAGAGGAGCGTCTTGGATTAGAAGACCCTCTTCGCTTAGAAGAGTGTGTGCTTAGAGGAACGTGTTGGCTTAGAGGAACGTGTTGGCTTAGACGAACGTGTTGGCTTAGAGGAGCGTCTTGGATTAGAAGACCCTCTTCGCTTAGAAGAGTGTGTGCTTAGAGGAACGTGCTGGCTTAGAGGAGCGTTTTGGCTTAGAGGAGCTTCTTGGCTTAGAGGAGCGTTTTAGCTTAGAGGAGTGTGCTGGCTTAAAGGAGCCTTTTGGCTTAGAGGAGCGTGTTGGCTTAGAGGAGCGTTTTGGTTTAGAGGAGCTTGTTGGCTTAGAGGAGCGTGTTGGCTTAGAGGAGCGTGTTGGCTTGGAGGAGCGCCTTGGCTTAGAGGAACGTGTTGGCTTAGAGGAGCGTGTTGGCTTAGAGGAGCGTTTTGGCTTAGAGGAGCGTGTTGGCTTAGAGGAGTGTGCTGGCTTAGACGAACGTGTTGGCTTAGAGGAGCGCCTTAGCTTAGCAAAGCGTGTTGGTTTACAGGAACGTGTTGGCTTAGGGGAACGTGTTGGCTTAGAGGAGCGTTTTGGCTTAGAGGAGTGTGCTGGCTTAGAGGAGCGTGTTGGCTTAGAGGAGCGTTTTGGCTTAGAGGAGCGTGTTGGCTTAGAGGAGCTTGTTGGCTTAGAGGAGTTTGTTGGCTTAGAGGAGTGTGCTGGCTTAAAGGAGCGTGTTGGCTTGGAGGAGCGTTTTGGCTTAGAGGAGCTTGTTGGCTTAGAGGAGCCTGTTGGCTTAGAGGAGCGTTTTGGCTTAGAGGAGCGTGTTGGCTTAGAGGAGCGTTTTAGCTTAGAGGAGTGTGCTGGCTTAAAGGAGCCTTTTGGCTTAGAGGAGCGTGTTGGCTTAGAGGAGCGTTTTGGTTTAGAGGAGCTTGTTGGCTTAGAGGAGCGTGTTGGCTTAGAGGAGCGTGTTGGCTTGGAGGAGCGTGTTGGCTTAGACGAGCTTGTTGGCTTAGAGAAGCGTGTTGGCTTAGAGGAGCGCCTTTGCTTAGCGGAGCGTGTTGGTTTAGAGGAGCGTGTTGGCTTAGAGGAGCCTGTTGGTTTAGAGCAACGTGTTGGCTTAGAGGAACGTGTTGGCTTAGAGGAGCGTGTTGGCTTAGACGAGCTTGTTGGCTTAGAGAAGCGTGTTGGCTTAGAGGAGCGCCTTTGCTTAGCGGAGCGTGTTGGTTTAGAGGAGCGTGTTGGCTTAGAGGAGCCTGTTGGTTTAGAGGAACGTGTTGGCTAAGAGGAACGTGTTGGCTTAGAGGAACGTGTTGGCTTAGAGCGTCTTACCTTGCAAGATCGACTAAACTAAAGAGGAGCTCCCAAATTTAAAGACACGTCAAAAAGTCACCCCAATCCTGTTGCAAGCCAAAATTGTCACACGAAAGTCATAAACCATCGTCCATCTACCTTTCACCCCTCAGCTGCTTCGCCCCCCCGTCGCACGTTCAGTCCAAGTCATCAGAATTCATTCACACTCAAGGTCGCCATTACCCCAAGGGATAACGTCTCATTGCTGAGCGTTACAAAAATTGTTTATCCCCGACAAGCTCATTCCCGTAAATCCTGCCCGAACCGAAACACATGGCATCACATGACACCGACACCGTCTCTCTACCGGGCGATCCTTCGTGAAATTTATGAGCAAAAAATGCCCTCAAACATGGCAAAAAAATTACAAAATCATGACGATAAAATATATAGCAGACCCGCCCGCCCCCCCACGACCCTCACCAACCAACCATATCCAATGATCCATAAAAAAAAAAAAGGAAAAAAACCGAAAATCAAATCCCAGGGACCTTCAGCTGCTTTGTGAACTGAACTCCCGGCATCCAGGCATCCATCTTCGAGTGTTAGGCAATAAAGTCTGCTTTTTTTTTCTTTTTTTGCCGGCGCTTCGGAACTTTTAGAACACATTTGTTGGCCAAAAGAAGCGGTACGCTAACTTTTATTGTCCATTATCCTTTCACATGTGATATGAGGATATGCTACCTCCGCAGAGGCACTCAGCAGAGGCGCCACGCCACAATACTTCAAGGCATTTAAGGCTCTGTTCACATTGCAATTAAAACCGGAGAGGAGCAGAGGGGGTGGGGGGAGTGTGGGCGAAAAAAAATGCACTTAACTTGACTTAGAGCATCCCGCGCCACACCTCACTCAATATCACACTGAGCCATCCAAGCCAACAGCCACCCACGCCACCAGCCACCCAAGCCACCAGCCGGAGTTTCGTCTTTATTTTGATGTGAAATTTCCTGTTCCAGTTAAGTGCCTAGTCCAACACTCACACACACACACACACAGACACACTGAGTTGGAGAAACTTTCATCGGCCATCAATTTTGTTGGCTTTATCGACTCAGACTCAGGCTCCCACTTGAGATGGGTTAACAAACACAAGAAAAAAGTGTGCGGAATGACAACGACGACGGAGTACTGGCAGCCAGTGGGCGTGGCACCGGAATCCATTTACAATTTTGCAGAGATTCAACGACGATGAGGGATACTGCAACGATGATGATGTCGAAGGACGATGATGACTATTCTGGTTCTAGTGCTCGGAATTGAAGTGGACACCGATGCATTAAGGACTATGACGCTCCACTGAGTGAGCGCGAGGGAGAGATAGAGAGAGAGAGAGAGAGTACCATGGGATGGATAAAATCAAATTTCACTCCAAACTAAAGTGATGTCCTGTCGTGTCCTTATGTGCTGTGTGATGTGCCCTTCACTCCATTACTCTGCCAGTGACAAGTGCAAAATTCTCAAGAGATCAATGAGAGGAAGGTCTCTCTCTCTCTGGCTCTCGTCCACTCAGAGTGTGGATTTTAAATTGACTTTTCCCAAAAACGGAGGCAGAGCCAGAGCCGAGAGGAAGGGAGGTTTAAAGGTGGACAATTAAAGTTAACTTCCTTCCGGGATGTGCAGAGAGAGAGAGAGAGAGTCTGGGGGTGCTCCTGCATCTGAGATGGGCCACTCATCTACGGGGTGGGCACTGGACTTTATGCTCTCGAAATAATGCCAGCGAACTGCAGAGTCGAGAGAGCATTTGATGTCCTGGGGGGAACTTTTGAATTAATTGGACAGGCAATTACTGTAAATGGAATTGTTTGAGAAGTCCAGTGATTGACGAATTCCCCAGTTGAGTGGAATGGAATGCCAGCATGGGAGGGGCACTTGTTAAGCGGGCAGCGGCAAATGATCGCAGGGAATTTATGGTGCGAAAGTGCGATTTAAGCGAGGTACAAATTAGCCCCCCCTCCCTCCCCGTTTATATTTACACACTCCAAATGATGTACATCCCATCAATCTATCAATCTTCAGTTCAGCCATGCAGCTGCCCTCTGCTAAACCCCTCTCAACCCACCGAATTGTGGTGCACTAAGGTTTCGTCTTTCTCGGGGGCCACATGCTCCCGGGAGGAGAGAGAATACGTTCCCAGGACATGCATGATTAATTACTGACGTAGTCCAAGGTCTCAAAAACAATAGCCATAGACTCCCCTTAACCCTCCCCCCCCCCCCCCCCCCCCCCCCCCCGCAAGGCGGTTAATTCCAAAATCATGCCACAAATTTATTAATTTATTTATCAGAGCTGAGCGCCACACAAATTTTCTGTATCACCATCCTTTACGGTCCATTGAGCGCACCGCCCCACATCTCCGTGTGTGCTCCCCGCCCGTAACGAAATTAACTGAATCCGGTGAGGCCAGGATATTCGTTTCTATCACCTAGCCCAGGCGATGTGTGGGGACTACTAGGTGGATTAGAAAGGGATTACCGGAGTCACAAGGAGTCACCGGCACACAGGCACAGAAGAGAAGACGAAAAAGGCGAGTGCCTTGATCTAATCGAAAAGGATTCTCGATTTCACATGAATGCGTCTCGTTAGGAGAGAGATAGTTCCGGTTCGGTCGGTTTGGTTTTTGGCATTCAGGTCAGGTCGGCGCCAGTAAATCTATAATTTCTGCCTCTTCAACGGAGTACATGTGTTCTTCGGGGAAGGACGAGAAGTTTCTTAAGACTTACAGAAATTACAAAACATCTCACATCCTTGTAATCAGAGAGGGGAAAAACTTCTGCTAACCAGTAGGAGATGGGCAACATAAGAAGAAGAAGAAGAAAAAAAAAGAAGAAATCCGGAAAAAGATCCTTGTGCGGATAAAAATAAAGGACATCGCCAGTGATAAGTTGGTTCTGCAGCTCTCGCAGACTTTCTTCTTTCTTGGTGGGGTGGGAACCAGCTGCCGTCGCCCACCATCCCCCACCACCCCCTGACAGCACGTTCTAAACAATTTTACTCATGTCCTACACTCGCCTTTGTGTTGTCCTCATCGCGCTGTCTTACCTCCTCTGCCTCCTCCTGGCACATCTTCAACTGAGAGCACACCACTTAAGGATTTCTGCGGGCGGGGGGCGGGGGCAGATGGACGGTGTTGGAATGAGGAGAACATTGGCCATTGCATTTATAAGATCCACTTAAGTGGACATGCGGGCGATCGGACGCGTTGCAATGCTGCCGACCATAGGCACGCTGTCCGAAGTGCAAACTGTTCACGTACCACTCTGTGGAATGATAAGGGGTTAAAATAAATTACGGCGGTGCGGCAATGGTGGTGGACATTGGCTGGGATATCGAACGAACGGGTCGTTGTGATTTATTGCGGCAATAACTCAGAATTCGTATTGAATTTTTATTTATTTACAAAAATGACAATGAGCGTGAGAAAGGGAGGAGGAGGAGGAGGAGGAGGAGGAGGAGGAGGAGGAGGAGGAGGAGGAGGAGGAGGAGGAGGAGGAGGAGGAGGAGGGGGAGGAGGAGGAGGGGGAGGAGGAGGAGGAGGAGGAGGAGGAGGAGGAGGGGGAGGAGGAGGAGGAGGAGGAGGAGGAGGAGGAGGAGGAGGAGGAGGAGGAGGAGGAGGAGGAGGAGGAGGAGGAGGAGGGAGGCGGATGAGTGTGAGTAAGATGAAGAGGAGGCGGACGAGGAGGAAGAGGGTGAGAGAAAGGAGATAGACAGGGAGTAACAGAGCTGAGCTGGGTTGAGCGTAAATAAAGGTTTTGATTTATTCTATTTTCTTCAAAGAAAGGACACATTCTCGCTTTCGATTCGACTGCGATCTCGGCTCTCAAGCGTCATCCAAGCGGACGAGCTGTGGGCGTCTTGATGTGAAGGTGCATGGGCACTTGAGCCACGGTTGGGCAGACCTCTAGAGGGAACTTGTTACGCATGCCATTTGCTCTACAAACAAACACGAATCGAGGCAGTTCAAGCAAGGCCCCCGAAGGTTCCCTCAGAGCGTGCAGGTCGCTTTACGAGGAAGCTGTAGACTCTGTCTTCGTCGCATCATCATTGGGATGTGCCTTGTTACTACTACTACTACTACTATTACTACTATTACTACTAAAACAACAACTACTACTACTGATACTACGGACAATACTAAATATAACTACAAATATATAAATATAACAAAAGACACACACACACATGTAAAACCCCTACCTTGGTCTACGATTTCTAGATTCTACGGAGAGTACAAGGGAATGGAGATGCAAAGGGGCAGACAGTCAGTACGATACTAAGTTCGTCGTGGTTCGCAGTTTATGAGCAAACCTGTCGTTGAGAACCACCCAAAGATTACCCATTTAGTCTCAGAGAATTTTCCACCCAAAGACCACCCCAATTCCCAATTCAAAGTCACTTCCCATAAAGCACCAGTAAACCAACCAACACATTTGACGACGCCCAGTCTGATCAAGTGGACCTGTCTGGTTCCCCTTCCGAGAATGGGCCACCCACAATACTCCCACCGAACAAGAGTGGCCCCCAAGCTCAATCTGATACCTCTACCCGAGCCTGGTGGCTGAAAAGCGAGCCAACGAAAGAATTGTAGAGGCTACTTTAAGTAGGGACTACCCAAGTACAACTAGGATTACAAAAAGGACTCAATTGAATTCTACATCATTACAAGCCTCAGTCGGCTCTCGTTCGCGTAATTATCAACCAGATCCTGAAAAGAGAAGAATAAAAGAAAAGGAAATACGCCAGCCAACCTTTGTCTTCTCCCAGAGTCCAGTGCGCCACACATGCAAAGAAAATGAAGAGAAAAAAGCCTACTTCCATATGCGGATCCTTAAAAACGAGCATATGAGAGAAGAGCTTTCTTCTGGGGCACATTAGTGAACTGTAGCAAGAAATGGACTGAGGGGGTAACCTCCAGCCACGAGCCGGAAAAACTAGCCACTCAGACCGACCAAAGGCTGGTCTCCGATCCCCCAAACTGAAAATCAGAAGAAAGAAGCCTTTTCAAGCTTTGTCTTGACAACGGATCCTATTTCTGGAGATTTGGCTGAACTGATGATGGCTTATGGAAAATTGTCGCTAAGCCCCTTGGGACTGAAAGCTAAGATCGAAGACAAACCACTCGCGGCCGAACCGAACAAAATAATGGGCCCCTTGGAGAGGGGATGCTACCTACATTCGATCGAGGCACACTTCACTGTGGGTGGACGAGAGAAAAAAAACGAAGAACGACAGACCACTCGCGTAAAACCGAGCAAAGAACTGAGACCCCATTTGTAACCGCACTGGGGATGCACCATTCGATCGCAGCACACTTCACTGTGGGAGGACGCGTACATGAAAAGAAAATAAAATGAAACCCGAGCAAAAATACTGAAACCGCACTCATGGATTGGGGATGCTACAAACAAGCGACGCATTATCAATTTAGCCGAGGTCCATGGACAAATGCTTCGATTTGACGGCTCTTGTGAATTTTAAGTTTCACGCTTTTCGATTTGAGGCCACTTTGGCGCACGGGGACTGTTCAGTAAAATACACTAGCTTCAGAGGGTGCTCGTCTTCGCACCGGAGACCAGTCTTCTCCTGTCCAGTGCGCCACACCTGCGAATAAAAAAAAAACACAAAAAACTGGTCCCATATGCCAGTCCCAACGCCCAACTGCCACAGCGGCCCAACTAGGCGTACCTACGACCTGTGTACACTTGTGGTTATGTGTTTAGATGTGTAGCAGCCCCTCAGTCCTAGAACTAGTACTACTACTACTGCTACATCTACTAATGCAGTCAATACTACGACTCCTAAATCTACATCCACTATATTACAAGAAACGTACAAATATGCAAATAAGACAACACAATGCATTCAATTCTACTGTATTAGCAATCATTCGCAACACACCCAGCCAGTCACACACATGTAGCGCCACCGCACCACTTTAAGCAACGATCTGAGAATGCAAGGGATAAGGGATGTCAAAGGACTCTAAGTCAGTGCGACGGAGTTATAAGAAAACTCCACTGCCTCTCCCACAGACTAAGTAAAGTTCCCGCCCGGAGATATGCGCAAACCAACACAGCACCACCCCAAGAAACCGTCCCCAATTCAAAGTCCATTATTATTACTATTTTGCCCCGCCCTCTAACCCCTCCCAAACCGCGCTCGGGGAGACCATTGCTATTATCTTGTTCTCATTATTTTCTCCTATTTTTTATTGATTTTGTTATCTTAACAGATTTTTGTTTTAGTTTTGCGCCTCATGTCAGTTAACCACCCACGGCGACAAGCAACCGAAACACTCGAACCCACTCATTCTGATCGAGTGGTCCAGTCTGGTCTTCCTTCGCAGTCTGGTGTCCCCGACCAGACTGGTCTTTCTACCCAGACTGACCCCCCCCCCCAGCCCAAACTGATTCAGACTGGCCTTCCAGCCCAATCAGATACCCCGACATCAACACAAGGCAGTTAAGAAACGAAGGGAGGGGGAATATTTAAGAGACTGCCTACTACGAAGCACTACTGTTACTACTACAACTACTACTTGTACTCATTACTCATATCCTGCAAAGAAAAAGGAAAAAGAAAATAAATACACCAGCTGTTCCTGTCCAAGTCCGAAGCTACATACATCTGTAAAAAAAAAAGAAAAGAAAAAAGAAAAGAAATCCAACAGCAATCGGCCCTTCCAGTCCAAGTCCAGTGCGCCGCACCTGTAAAGAAAAAAAAAAAAGAAGAAAAAAAAAACTGGCTCCATATGCCGGCCCTTAAAACCAAGCATATGAAACCAGCTCTCCCTTTGGGCACATTAGTAATCTATAACAAGAAAGAGACTGCGGAGGCTTCCTCTTAGCCACGAGGCCGAAAGACCGGCCAGAATTCAGCCACCCAGACCGACCAGAGGCTGGTCCCCGACCACCCCGAACTGAATCAGAAGAAAGAAGCCTTTTCAAGCTTTGTCTTGGAAAACAAATTATACGTGTGAGAATGCCTAAGAAGCAGAGGAACACTCAAACCTGCTGAAATCGAGAGAAACACAAAAAAAAAAATACCGATCGCCCTTCGATCAGTTGCACCGATGAGCCTGTAAACCAAGGAAAAATGTAAATAAACTAGCCCTACGCCCTTCAACAACCCCCTTGCAGGACCGGTTGTGCAAAAGAACCCCCAGAAGCGCCCTAATTCGCCAACCAGCCCCTTCAGCGCGAAGAGGTTGGCTGCGACCTGTAAAAAGAGAGGTTTATATGGTTTCTAAATATTATACGAACAATTAAATGACGCCCACCATTCTACCCTCCCCGAGTGCTAACCAAACGGACCCCCACTACTCTAGCTTCCCGATGACACCGATGACCATCCGGAGTGGAGGACAATCTTAACGCATCCCGGCGACAAAATGCAAGCGATAATCAAAAAAGAGGACTCACTTTGATGAACAATGAAGAGGAATAGAGGTGCTCCCTCGCAGGCGGGCTTGGTGACAACCAGACTGAAGACCTACCTGCTTCGACTTTCCATCGGAGGATGTCGCCCTCGTACACACACACTCCCGAATGCACTCGCTGCACTTGCGGAACACACGCGCACTCCCGACACTCCCGAGTCTAAGAATAACGATGACGTTGATGCCATTTCAGAATTAAAGAATTATCGCGAGAAAAACCGCATTTAGGGACAAAGCATGCGAAAGCTAACCACTGACCACTCGCGTAAAAACCGATAAAAGCACTGAGACCCCTGTTGCAACCGCACTGGGGATGCTAATCATTCGAACGAGACACACTTCACTGAGAGGGGGACGCGGAAAGAAACTAACTAAACGACAGACCACTCGCGGAAAAACCGAACAATAGGAATTGGCCCCATGAAGAGGGGATACTACCTACATACACTCGATCGAAGCACTCTTCACTGGGGGGGGGGGGAGGGGGGGTCGCGTGATATTAAACGACAGACCACTCGCGGAAAAATCGATCAAATCAATGGACGCCATTTGAAACCGCACGCATGGCCACAAAATCGAAAAAATTTCACGCGAAAATCCGTGCAAATTAATGAAAAAAAAAAGCAAACACAAATTAATTGAAAAGCAAAACTGGAAAATGCACAAAATAACCGATATCCTCCATGGACAAATTCGATTTCAAATTCCACACTATTCGACTGCGATCCACCTCGGTCTACGGCCACACACGTTTTGACATGCACTCGATCAAAAATATTCGCTCACTCCCACACCACACGCGCCTCACTTGATCAGTGACGAGTCCGTGCCAGATCGCCATTTGCCGTCACACACGGAAATGAGCAAGAGCAAACATGTCACATGCCCCCTCTGTGGAGACTCGCATGCAATGGCGGCGAGCTGGCACTTGAGACAAAGGGAAAGCTCTCGCACTGGTGGGCCGACAGGTTCGTGCACGATCACTGCGCGGAGAGCTTGAGTGCATGGCTCGATCGTGGCGAGTTGTGTAGAAAGGCATGTCAAGAGATGTATGGATGTATTGGGAACTCAAGGCAAAACCATTCTTTTCAACATTTTCCAACGACTTTATGATGATCACTGGGCACTATGAGCGCGATTGCAAATCGTAGCAGGATACGAAATGTTGCTCACTGTACGATAGACAATTCCGGCGATTTCAAGGGCATTTCCAGACGTAATGAATGCTTGTTTAATTACAAAGAAGTTCGTAGGCGGCGGCCTCCAAACAATCAAAAAAGACTCTCAAAATGATCGTCGTCTCCCTTGTCATAGAGGACACGACGTGTTTGATCTGTCGGTAAAAAATCCTCTCGTAGGCACCTTTAACTTGAAGGAACTCCTTTAACAAGCACTTCTCTGCTTTCGTGTGCTTCATTCGTCTTTCAAGAAGTCTAGAACTTCACGTTCACCCACGAGAGGGAGGAATGTTTTAAAATGCCCAACAGAATCAATCACGTCCGACGATCGAGGATGGAATAATTAGAAGAGCATTGAGGTGGGCTCTGCTTCAATGTAGGGTGTACACATGGCCTGAAAGGAACTCCTATCGCTTGAAGGCAAATATGTGCGCATCAGCAGGAAAAAACCGATCACTGGGCTAAAAAGGCAATCAGGTGAAGTGATGTGGCTTCCTCTGCAATGACTTCTGTGCAAGATCTGGGGACAAACAGGTGGATGAACCAATGCCTTGCAACCTGTCCATTCCTCGCTCTGAGCAACTACACGTTCAGCAATTAATAAGAAGATATTTAAGAGGTTAGCATCCATTATCTGCCGTTGATCTAGCACTCCGCTAATAATTCCCTTTAGGAACCTTCAATCTTTGGTGCCACTCTCTCTCTGGTTACGGTCTAAAAGCCCATACCCATAGAATCCCTTGCATGCGCTGTGTTATGCCATGTCATTTCCCTCATAATTCATTTTACTCTGACGTGGATTTCGGACGCAACGTACGTATTCATTGGACACCTCTTGGCGATTTGGATTCCATGGGTTTGAGCTTTAAAGAGTAGGCCTCACGGGAGTCAACAAAAAAATGGTGAATCGAGTTTTCGGTTTTCGGTCGTGTCGCGTGTGATTGGCAGACGACTGAATCGCTTGCATTTTCACGTCGTAACAACTTCCAAGCGCACACAGAAGGAGTAATGAGGGACTTTTTGATGTGCGCCCAAGACGACGTGAGCCTGGAGGATTTGAGGAACTACACCCTGTTTTGAGGAGTGCGTCGCTGTTTCTACGTTCAATAGACAACGTAGGTGTTGAATTGCACTTCCTAAGGGCTTTTCCTGGATCTGATTTATTGCGAATTCCAAACTACTGGGGACTTCTTTGATTGCTCCAGGGTAACACACACAAAACGGCTAAACTAATGGAACTTAAAAAGTAGAGGGAATTGGTCACAGTGCGACAAAGTGCGTCATTTCTGTGCGATCTTTGTCTAATCGTTTCCAATTGTGCACACTGAGTTGGTTGGTCCTGAAGGTCCTTAAACGTCCTCTCTGTTGAGTTGTGCCAAATTCGAAGAGGCGCTACAGTTCAACCAACAACCGCCTTCGATCAGATGCTTCTTGTTGCCCAGCTGTGTAGAGTCCTCTTGTGTACGTCATCTTAAAGGCGGCCTTCTTCTGTCTTTGGCGTTGTGTCCTGGGGTAGGAGGTCCTTCAACGTTCCTCTCTGTGCCAAAGTCGAAGAGGCGCTACAGTCGCCCCTTCAAACAACAAGCGCCTTGCACCAGCTGTCTCTAGTTGTCCAGCTGTGCAGAGTTATCTTGTGTGCGTCACCTTAAAGGCGGCCTTTTTCCGCTGCGTTGCATCGTGGGCCAGGAGTCGATGTTGCTTCAGGTCAGAGTCGGTCTCTTCGTTTTAGTCTAGGCCCTAGGCTTTAGAGCCGACGATTGAGTCATCTCCTCCAGATGCCATTGAAGGAAGCAGAAACCTAAGATCGCGTCCTCAGAAATTTCCTCTCAAATGGACCAAAGGCAGCACTTGTTTCAACTCTCAAGAAATTTGAGCGATTGCCGAAAGAATGAGATCACGAATGCAAGCTGCCGAGATCAGATCCCGAATCACTCGCCGGTATAGAGTGAAAAAACGGCACTGCGCGAGGAACTCAATGTTGAGCAGCTGCTTTTTCGAAAGGAAAGGGCTGAGTTTTGATGGTTTGGTCACGTGGCACGAATGTCCTCGCCGCCACGACTTTTAAGGCGTGCCTTGAATGCGATTCCATCCGGTAGGCGACAGCTTGGCAGACCCACACCAAAAACTCGCCTAGTTCCGTTTGGGCATAACTGCTGATGAGTAAGAGTCGATGGTGGAGGATCGAGTTGCCTGGAGATCTCTCGCGTGTGCTTTACCTCCGCGACCCCTTTAGTGGATCATGCGGGCTAGAAGATGTGATGAGGGACGAAAAGGACATTCTTTTGAAAATTGTCCATACCTCTGGGTCGAAGTTCAAGACTGACAAGATCAATGGTTCCTATGAAGCTTGGTCTTTCGAGAGAGGAGTCTATACTGAGCCCAAATGATAGGTTATCACTCCGCTTGATGTCGCTATTGACGGGTGTTTGCCGATGTAGATGAAGTTCCTCACAATTTTTGTCCAAGGCGTCGATGTCAAGTGTTTCTTCTTGAAGGCAGCCTGTGCTACGTTTTGTCCTTGTTTACCGGCAGACCTGTTTGAACTACTTTTGTGTCCGAGCCTGACGCGGACAGTGTCATCGGCGTCTGCTAAGAGTGCCATGTACCTCTAAAAAAACGAACTTCTAGTGAGAGCACGAGAATTAGCTTGAAGAAGTCCCATTACAGTCTCTCCACTGCGTTCAAGGTCTCGGTGAGTTCGTTGATGGATGAGCAAGACTTCTCTAAAATTGATTCTTGCCCTCAGCCGCAACCTCGTGTGATATAATCTCGCCCAGAGCGTATATAAGTGCTGTTTCAGAAAAAGGACCGTAAGGTCAACTCTGCACAAAAACTATGAATAATGACAGCTGCAGCCGCAAAGCTCCTAAAAATCCCCTTTGCTTGGCGACAAAACATCAACAATTCCCATTGTAAGAGGAGTTGCCTGCCCCTCCTCCGGTCGTCGGCGCTCACATCGAAATGGACACAACCAGAGTTGCATACAAAATTATAAATTCCTGAGCCGATTACCTGCACTCCACTCTGCCCCCCCCCCCCCCCCCCCCAAATTTACCGCATTGAAACATAAAGGCAAGCCCGCCGACCAATAAACTCCTGAAGGCTCCTTCACCGGGAAAAGGACTCTGGCCGTCGCAAACAAAGAAAAAGGGGGGCAATGTGAAACCAACCGTGGAGAGAAGGGAAGGAATGACTGAATGGAACTAAGTTCTTGTCTTCTTCTTTTTTTTTTTTGCTCGAGTAAGACATAAAGTTTCATTCAGCACCTGGAACGCGGGCAGGCGGGCGGTGTGCTGTGCTGTGCCAGCTACTTTTGTTCGGGAGTCCTTTTCGGAGAACCTGTGGCCACCGAATCGCATTTACCCACCAGACAGGTGAAAGCGTGAGACATAATTCGCCAACAAGAAAAAAAATAAAGAAGAAAAGGAGAGCGGGTGTGGGTTGCCAGCACCAGAACCAGAAGAGTTTTGCTCCGACAAAGTCGTCGGGATTCTTCTTTTTTTTTTTTGTTCGCCTTTTCCGGGAAACGAAGAAGAAGTTTTCTCAAGTAGTTGTCTTTGTTTTTAAGGATTTGCCTCGTCTTCATTCAGGACGAAGGGATTTCGAGAGTCACAGTGGCCCGTGCGGTTGCTTTGGTCCTTTCTTTCGGTTCAATTTGTAACCAAAACCACTGCACAGTGGTGCTTACTTGTGAGGAAACTTTTCAATTGTCAAAGTCACCGAAAATTTACTCTTGCAGTTTGTGTTGGTATTTCAATCGTTTCCTCATTTTTTGGAGGCAAATTCATGCATCGCGGGGGTGGAGGGGGGTTAGCAAAAATGATTGGAACCTGAAGAGTTTGACACACAAAAATGCCTTTATCGTGTGACGTGGCTCATCAGGGATGCCATGTCAAAGGGATGCACAAAATGCGGATAAAGTTACAAAAAGGGGGGGGGGGGGGGGGCGGGGATTAAGTATGCAAAAGAGGTCTGACAAGGGACTATGGTGATTACGTGATGTAAAGCAAATTGGTTCGATGAAGAGGATAACGAATCATAAATTTTGTGGGAAGAAGGTGGGTCCGTTGGAAGGGCTTTTTTCGAATTGTGGGGAGGAGGGCGGAGAGAGGAGGGGAGACGAGACGATACTGGGAGGGCGTGTCTATGGGAGACATCGATGTATGTAGGAAAAAGGAGGGAGCGTCAGATTTGAGGGTTCGGCGAGAAATCTTGTTGTCTCGTGAGAGAGTTGTTTACGCAGGGTTCTGTGTGGAATCTTGCTGAACGTAGAGGGAATTCCAATGCCATGCCTAAAGATGGCTAGGCCATGTATAGCGTATGGACAACTTAGCTCCAGCCCGAATAATCTTCGACTGTGAGTCTGTGGGACAAAAAAGGGAGACCTCAGCCGGCTTGATGTCCGAAACTGGAAACAACTGGCGAGAGATCGTGCTGACTGAAGAGGCACGGTGGGTCCACCTGGCCCTGGTCCACCTGGCCCTGGTCCACCTGGCCCTGGTCCACCTGGCCCTGGTCCACCTGGCCGTGGTCCACCTGGCCCTGGTTCATCTGGCCCTGATCCACCTCGGATTGTATAGCCCAAAGCAGAAGAAGAAGTAGAGGGAAGTGGCGACTCAATCTTGTGAAATCTGCAAGATTTGTCAAGGAGCTGGGTGCTGTGTCTGACCGTCGTACCATAGTACTGACGAGAGAAGGGGGCACTACATAGTAGTTACGACTTTAATCCCGAAACGAAAAGTTCCGTGTGCGATCTTTGGTCTTTTTTTGGTTTTATGGCACCTGGGGAAGAGGATTCAACCACGGGCTGTACAGCGACTTGAGTCTAGCTAAACGCCTGTAGTCGCATGATGGCCATGTCTGAGCATATAAACCACTTGTCTCCATTCCTCGGAGTCTCTGAGACAACGCCCCGATCTATAGGGTGACCAGAAAGCAATGACAGTCTGCTCCAGAGTCGGAGAATGTGCCCGGAAATACTTCATTTTGCAAAATAACGCGTGCCGTATGGTCCTACTACACTTTCACAATGAAACTTTGCGAAAGCATCACTTTGCTAAAGCGTCATGGCCTTATGTCATGGCACCCGTTTTTCAACGATCTACTTCATCAGTTACCCTTTTTATGTGTCTTAGCAGCAAAACAATGTTATCTACGACACCCAGGTGTCCAAAATTCTCAGTAAGTCTTCCCATTTCTTCCCAAACGTGCGAAAATACTTAAAAAACGATCGAAATTCCGGCTCACTTGTAAGTACGCGACGTAAATTTCATGTCGGTCGTCATTGAGGCTTCAGTTTCAGCCAATTCGTGGCACCGTGGAATAGTCTTTTGGATCTTAAGCCATCAACGAGACGAAGATTGGTTCGAAATAAAGAAACCACAGCCAGCGTAGCGATAGTGGTCCGCTAATGGGACAAGGCTTGTTATTGCATTCACTGCCTAGCTTTTAGCACAGAAGCGACTTGAATGTCCATCTTGACATGTTGTTGTCCAGCTGTACACAGTCCTCTTGTGTGAGTCATCTTAAAGGCTGATGCGATGTGTCCTGGATCAGGATCAAGAAGACAGTTCATGTCGGAGCCTGTGTCTTCACTCTGGCCTAGTCTAGGCCCTAGGCGGATGGTGTTCGAGATTGACTTCATGAAACAACAAGCTTTGCGGATAGCAAGGCTCTCTGCTTGGAACACGCAGGCATAATTTGGGCGCCGCGGTGTAGTGGGTATGTGCATCGATTCCTACTCACTTCTAGTGTCTAGGTTCGATTCCCGATACGATCAAAATAATCTAACAACTAACAGCTAGATGGCGCCTGTGATTGAGTGACTGCCCTTGGTCAAGAGGGGTCCCTGTTCGAATCACAGTGAAAGCGATACGCTTGTTTCCGGGTTTTCAAATCCGGTCCAGGCACCATTTGCCATTGGGATCATCAGGGAGGGCATCACAATAGACAAACATGGTCTAAGTGTGCTGGCGATTTCGCTGACAGCCCACTTATCAAGCAACACTTCTTTCGAGTCACTGACAAAGACTGCCCTCAAAATTCGCCTTAAAACTGTAGGTCACTTCCACTCGTGATAGACACAACAACACGAGTGTTTGCGCTGCTCCTGTAGCGCCAATCACATTAATTTGGCAGTCAGCGAGTTGCGGAGATAGCCAAGTTCACTATGTACACCCAACACCATCGCCTCTGCATAAGCACTTCCGTCCGAGACGAACCTTGAGTGTCCACTATTTCCCGTTCTACTCTTGCGTGTGCTAAGCATTTTGTGAAGCCTAAATCAGTTCAATTTAAATCTGTTGGTTTCTGAGCTCTTTGGGTACCATATTCTTCTTCTTGTGGCACTGCAGTTCAGAGTGGATGTCAGGCTCAGCCAACAAGGCTCACTAGATAGCACGCTGCCTCCAATTTCGAACGCCAATTAGGTTGATGCCAAGTAGGTTGATGCCCTTGTGTGCGCATTCGGTTTCGTAGGCGTCCTCTATGGCGTTGTCCCACTGGATCAGAGTCGGGCTGGAACAGTGTTGTCTCTACATGGCATCGCTTAGGTGCCAACGACACAACTATGACCGCAAGGACTTGCGCCACGTCAACTTGCACTATTCCCTGCAAAGAGTGGCCTTCCTAGTGGAGAACGAGGCCAGAAGATTCTGCTCTCCTCTTCCAAGATGTGGCTAAATATGAACACTTTCTTGGCCGCCCTTAGGCCTGTCTCTAGGAACACCTCTCACACCTTGTCACCGCACAAACACGAACCTCTGACAAGAGCCGAAGTTCTTAGGCAATCAAACGTGAACTCAAGCAATTCTGCATTTGCTGCTCCTCTCCCCGCCCCATGCTCTGTTATTCGCCACCAAACAACTCCCGTATTCATGTCAGACAAATGCGATGCCTTTCAGAACTCAGAAAGTCTCTAATTTCGCATTTCCCCTGAACTCTGGTGCACCATCCATTGAATGTCCCTTAAAAGCACGTCTTCATCATTGAACCCATCCTCCGTCACCTCATCGTTCAACTGCAGCCAACTAATGTCAATGCACATCATTCAATCAAGCCCAAGTTCCGCATGAACAGAGCACTACCCAGTCACCGCCTCGAATAGACACATCCTTTCAGTCAACAATTCCCGCTCCCACCACGGTGCACGGTGGGGAGGACCTTTTAAAGAATCGAAGTGTAGACCATGTCATTGGAGTCTGATTCAACTTCAAGAAGTTACTCCGTGCTTCTGGTTGATGGCATAAATGCATTCTTTTGTATCACAGATCACCCATCCACGCCCACTCAGGCACAGGGACAGGGACACTTCGTCTGCTTCGAAGTCAAAGTGTGTTCACAGAAGGGGGCGGATGTTGGGCGGGGTTGAGGGGGGAACTTGTATGCGAGCCATTAAACGAACGCAACAAGAGGGCAATGCGCCAATGGATGCCACACCGAGGATGGAGCCCGAGAGTGAGAGAGCGAGAAAAAATTTCAGCGAGAATGTCTTCATTCAAAAATCCTGTGACACCACAGGACGACATGAGGGTATACGTCAGACACTGACGAGACATCGGACAGCCCGTAGCAGACAATATAACGTACATACGAGCAGAACATCCTGCCAGCCAGCCAGCGAGGACGAGGAACAAATTACACTTTAATGGCATGATGATCTGTTTGCTGTTTCTTCCGGTGGCACACTGTGCCACGCCCACAACACAAATTGTTGCAAAAAGAAAAACAAACCGACCAAGTACCAGACCCCACGCCGCGCCGTCACCAACGGCTGAGTGCATTCTGGTGTAGTGTGCTCTGTCACATGGCTGATGACGATGACGGCAACGACGACGATGGTGATGATGCTGGCGAGGGCTTTGCTGAAATGGTGACGCAAAAGGAAGTGGCACCCCAAACCCAGTGCGGCGCAACTTTATGATTGCACCCCAGCAAACAGCAATCGGAAAGAGGTTCCTTTTGCAGAAGACAGCAGCTTCAGCGCTTCAGCGCCTGATTCTCCACGGCATGAGTTGAGCATGTTGCGAAAGCACTTCCCTCGCATTTGACAAGTGATGCAAGGATCTACTACGGACGGACGAGAGTAATGAAGGGGGGCGGGGGGGGGGGGGGGGGGGAGCGCGTCGGATGGCCCTTTGTTTGTGTGTACAACCAGCCAGCCAAGGGTTGAAACATGCTCTCCTTTGTGGTGCATTTAGTAGTGCAATCAAGGGTTTATTACTTTGCTGCTCGTCTTGCGCTTCTTGCGCATCTGATGGCGTTCTCTTAACGAAAATTGACTGATGTGTGGGTTTCAGTGTGTGTGTGTGTGTGCGTTGGTTCAGAGGAGAGGCCGGGAGTTGAGCGCGCGTAATTAACTGAAATTCATATGAAATGATGCATATCCTGTGCGAGTGTTATGTGGAAAGAATTCGCAACAAAAAGAGAGGATGTAAGGTGGGTGGGTGGTTGGTGGGGTTGGGGGTGTGTATTGAAAGAGCTTGACTTTGTTGGAACTTAAAGAGATGACGGGATGTTAAAGTGATGGGCTGCCGCAGGAGTATGCGATGGGCACTGAGTTGGTTAGGCATTCGTCTGCGACGACTGTAGAGCTTATGGTGGAGGTGTGTTTGAAGATGTGGGCAATCAGAGGTTCTCTAGGGCTCGTCTTGTATGAAAGTGGGTTATTTTTGGCTTCCATTTGGTGTTGTTACAGTTCGTGGGGGGACTTGGCCTTCAATCAATAAAGCGGCCCAAGTTGGTTGAGCTCTTCTTCAACCACTTGTCGGCGGTATTTGAAGCGCGGTCGTTCTTTGTTGCATTGTGCAGATGCTCGGAGTCAGCTAGGTGCCCAGCAGTCGCCACAATCAACACCAGATGTGAATGAGTGCACGTGTGGACTGATTGGGTGGACTCTTCGAACCAGAGTCAAGTCCACAGATCCCAAGGAATCCAACAAAACAGTCAAAATTCGACTGAATGACGATCCGCGGGACGTTCCCTTTCGAATTCAATTCAATTTTGTTCTATTTATGAACTAATCCTAGAATTCCTGTCCCCCTCCCCCCTCCCCTTCTCTATCAGCAGTGAAAGAAGAAACAAGAACAAAATTAATGTTCTTCTCCAGTTCCAATTCAATTCGTAAGTAAACACCGCCCATTCCATCGCCGAGGAGAAAACATAAAAAACGTAACACATTGAGTTGAAATAAGGACCGAACACCTTCCTTTTCTCCTCGCAAACTCCCCCCGCCACCCCTCCAGCGTCTCTCTCTCTCTCATCACACTTCTATTGGTATTTGCTTTTCACTTGGCAGTCTCTCCAAAATCAATATCTCCCGGGTGTGGGGGCCGGGTTGGGGACAACCGACGACGAGTCAAAAGGACCCCGGACTAAGTGTCACCCTTATCCAGTGTCCAACAACCGATACCATCATCCGCATCAACACCATCGCCATCGCCATCGCCATCGCCATCACTCTCGCCATCGTTCGTCTGTCCGTCGTGTCTCCACATCACGCCAGGCGCCCTCTGGTGGTGTTTGAAAAATGTGTATCCTTTCACAGAAAAAAAATACGAAAACGATATAATCTGATGGTAAATTGAAAGTTTTCATCGCTAAACTGATTTCGGGCGCAAAAAATAAAAGAAGAGAAATGCCGAAGGGCACGCGTTCCCATTCCATCGGATGAGAGTCGTCTAAGGACACGAATCAGGACCGAAACTTTGATTCCCTGTCCCTCTCTCTCGCTCGCTCGCTCACCATCTTCACTGTTTCCCCATCATCGTCGTCATGATGGCCATCATCATCGTTGTACACAACCCTTTGGCCTGAGGCCATCAAGTGGATTCATGTGATGGCGTGAGAGCTTCACAGGAGCACGACTCAACAGAAAAAGGAAAAAAAAAAATGCGAAAAAAAGTTAAATAAAACCAAGGAAGCAAATTTTTGATGTGTTTCTCCTTTTCGTCCTGACATAATCAATCTACCCGAACTGAGTGGTAGTTGGGGGGGGGAGGGGGGGGGGGGGGGACGATGGATGGCAGCTGCAAGAACAGAGAAGGCGGCGCTGCCGATAGAGGGACGGACGGGAGCTTTCAATGTTCGGGGTTTTTCTATATTTTTTTTTTCCTTCTGTTGACGAAGTCCCGCAGGCGGTGAATGGAAACGAACGAATTTTCGATCCGAAAAAGTTGTTGTCTCAGTTTAAAGGTGTCCCCACGGCTGTTTGTTTCTCTCGTTTGACGATTGAAACCACAGGCGATGGGTCGTCTTAGAGGACAGTGGCAAAGATCGAAGGGATCGCAAATCGCTTTCACACTGTTTCTTTATTAATACCAAAGATGAAAGAGAGAGAGAGAGAGAGAGAGAGAGAGAGAGAGAGAGAGAGAGAGAGAGAGAGACAGTGATACGCGCAAAATATCACGGGTAGTCGATCATAAGGCGTGGCCGAATACAGTCGATGGTGTAACAATGAGTGATATTTAGGAAAGCATACCTACACGATCCGTGGAGGCCCTGAACCTGGCCCTGCCTTCCATCTTTGAAGAGCCCTTGCAGGACTGTGTCTACAACGTATGTAGTCTTTTCTAAGATCTCTTTGAAAACAATTTTGGAAGCGTGGCAATACGTGGTCGAAGCCGTCACAGCTTGTCGCGGAATCACAGAACACACTTGTGCCACCAAGTGGGTCTAGTTGTGTCATTCTGGGAGTCTTCACAGATGGACCGAAGATGGGCGAAGACGTCCAATAATCATTTCGAGTGACGAGCCACTGGAGCGTGTCTTTCCGGCTGAAACTATGGCAAGCTTCGTCTTGTCTAAACAACTGTGTGATCTCAAGCAGATTTGTTCTGATAGCCAGGCGACGATTGAGTCTCTGGATGTGGTCACAATTTAATTCGAAGACTTCCCTGAACTGCCTCCGTTTAGGGAAAGGCTGACGATTGCCTGTGGAATTTGCTTACTTGAGAGAGGTGCAACCGGAGGATGTGTTGTTCAAGAAGGACAACGACATCGATGTGGTCTGCAGAATGGGAATGAATAAAAATTAAAAAGAAAGACCACTGAGTTGGGAGTGGAATCGCAGATTTGAACTGCGGCATATCTCTTAACGAGTTAGCCGACCATATTAGCATCCATCTTAAGTGGGTGCCGGGCGACTGGGACAATCCAGAATCTTGCGAAGTGGACGAACTTGCTAGAAAGGGCTCTTTTCGGGTGGAGATTTGCCATCACATTTGCCAAGACACCTTCTGAAGCTTGAAACGATTGCTTACACCAATCGTTGATGGCACAGAGTGACAATTATGGCCTACCCTCAATCCAAGATGAGGATGCGGACACTTGGGACCATTTTCAGTCTCATCACTGGGCACTGCGCCATTTGAACACTCGTCTTTCTGTCCTACAACGACTTCGGCAGAAGCTCCAGAAACGAGGAAACTATTGTCGCGGACTCTACTCCCGATGGAGAAGTCACCTAAGCGGCATTAGTGTCGTTTTGTTTATGGAATATGATCGATGCCTACACTGACCTATTATTATTACTAGGCTCGCCTGTCGTCGAAATTCGACGGAAGGGTCCTCGCGAGCAGGCGGATATGCCCAAAGTGGACAAGGACACGGCGCGCTCTTCGCACTTGCAATTTTAGCCATGCGCACTCGAAATGTTGCCGGCGACCACCACGAGGAGGTAAAGCAAGCACTTGGTACGAACTTGAGGTGGTTCGCTGCTGATTCGATTGATCGAACAGCTTGCCACTCAATCGACACCCAGGTCCCCAGAGACGATATTTCTGGTGGATCTTGAATCCAAGTAATCGAAGAGAAAACACTGTCTCACAATTTACTAGGCTCGCCTGTCGTCGAAATTCGACGATTCTGTGTTTAAATGCGTGCTATGATATTGTCTCGCAATAATATAACATAAATCTGTACTTGTCTTTGCCAAAGTTCTGCTCAAACGTTTGGTAATAGAGCACTGTGCACATCTACGCGAAATTACCTTTCCAATGGTGTAAGTATCATGCCAGTTGGTTGAGTAGAACGGCGTATAAGCGTACCACAAAAATCGGCAGCACGTATTTATATATAGATTATTGAGGGTATATTGCACCGCGACCTATAGATCTATAATTGAGCCCCCTTTTGATGCATTTACTATTCCAGAGTTGTGTTGTGTTGCTATGGACTCCTGTTGTGGGGCTATGGACTCCAAACGTGGAAAAAAAGCGTATTCCAAGCCAGTTGGTGCGGGCATTTTCTCTGAAGTTTTAAACATGTCCTGCTCTGTCAGACTACCTGACTACGTCGGTGTTTGCCAAGCGGAGGTCCTGATGGTCAAAGAAGCGGGCAACATTACAACATACAACATATTGCCATTCTTATCGACAGTCAAGCGGCCATTGAAACAAATCGAAATCAGGGCAAATCTGATGGTAAGCTGCCGTGAAAAGCTGTATTACTCTATTTGCTGGGTCCCAGAGCAGATTAGCTTGCCAGGAAAGGGGCCGAAACCCACCCATCTCAAGGAATCCCACCTCTTGCAAATGTCAGAAAGAAAATGGACGACGAAATCATGGAGCTAGCTGATGAAAGGTGAAACTCTCTAACCACTTGGGCGACTACCCGAATGCTATAGCCGTGGTTAAACAGCGCAAAACCCCGACAAACTCCTCCTAGGCAGTAAAGGGTCTAACTGGTCATAATCATTTGAGATATCATGAGAATCATCAGAAATAAAAATGGGACTTGCCTAGGATACCATATGCACGGGCTGCGGGGACAAAGAGGCATTAGATGACACCCCTTACTAGCTTTCTCAATGCAAAGCCCAGCCTCTGCCTACTGAGACAAGGAGCACTCCAAGAACTTGCAGAGAAATTCCACTTCCACAGCTATTTGCATTTTCGTCAAGATTTCTGGATGGCTAAGCTAACCAACTCATCAACACCTGAGGCAAGATGCTGTGATCTCTGAATGGCTGGTCTAATCAACAGCTGAGGCAAGTGCTCTGGAGTTTCATAAGATTCTCTACAGCATCTGCAGAGACCGTCTTCTGAAACCCCTAGTTCCCACAAGTGTGCCCTGAGTCTGTTGGAAACCGGAGGCTGTTTTTGCTCAGCTTTTTCTTACATGGCTCAAACCTCTTTAAGGTTATACGGCGCCAAGAGCTTCCAGGAATGAAAGGGACCTGTGAAGGGTTCGTGAAGGAGTCGCCGATTTCATTGCATTTGGGGTAGAAGTGGCCTGCCACCACAAGGTCTGCTGGCTTCCAGGCCACAGCTCACTAGCAGGGAACGAGAGAGCAGACGAACTAGCCAGACAAGGGTCTGAAATGGACATTAGCGAAGCTGACACATCACTGCGACCACCGATATAATACAACACGAAGCCAACTCCTCCTGGCTCACAAGAAATGACACGTCACACGACAAGATCAACGTGGCCAGAGTCTAACAACGGCAAGACAAAGAAGCTACCGGCGTTAGAACGTAACTCGATTCGTGAGCTCGTCGGAGTGATCACACGACACTGCCCCATCAGAGCACATGCTTCGGAAATGGAACGCGAAATCCAGCCAACTCTGCCGGAGCTGCTGCGGCGACGAAGAAGAGACCGAGACGATGCACACTGCCCAGCTCTCCATAATCGACGTCTAGCCTCGCTGGGCCAAGATTCTTCACAGAGACTGCGGACTGCGGACTGCGGCTAATGCAGACATATCGGATCTCTTCAGATTCCTAAGGAGCACGGGGTGGTTCAAGCCATCACGCGACAGGATAGGTTAATAGAATATGCACCGCACAAATGAAGGGATTCACAATGGGCCCTAAGGCCATCATCCTTCCAAAACCTAACCCTTGCCTAACCATCCCCGTGTGGCCAGGTCTCTAGCAGAGTCTTACTTTGTTTCTCCTGCTCAATGCTTTGAGCTTCTGTAGGCATTTCCACACAAGGTTGGACTTGATGATGTAGGTGTCTAGTGCCAAGATGGCAGTCCGACTGTCTGACATTATTGATTTGATGCCTCCATCTGTCCGCGGCATAGATTTCTGCTTGAAAGATGCTGGTGCCTTTGCCCATGGACTCGTAGTTTTTTGTCCGAATACTCCTGGTCCAGTTCCTTGATCAGTTCTTGATCCGTCTGTATACCATTTGACCGTATTGCTGCTCAGTCTGTGGACTATGGATTCATTGCTCGAGTCCTCGTCGGTGCTGCGCTTGGCGGTGAACTTCTTGGGGAAATTGAATTTCCTAAACGCGTCATCCTTTTGGAATGCCCAGGAGTGATAGTTTTTTGACTTTTCCTTTTCCCTGCTTTTGCCATTCGAATGGTTGTTTTATTTGTACATTCTGCGACCACGAGATGCAAAGGAGTCAACTCTGACTACGTACACTGACCTAAGTGTGACTGTTGCTTGCCGGCAGTCTGTCGCTTTTACTCAACCTTGGCTAGATGGTGAAGAACATCAGATTCGGCGTTGAAGTCAAGGCTGAAATGAGGTCTGCAAGTCGAAAGGGGTGGCATTTCTGAGAAGACGTCAGAAATTTGCTGCTTTAAACCCTGTCTACGAGGCGAACATAGCTATAAACCGTGTTTTGTGGGTCGCTCTGTCCAGGGTGGACCTAGGACACGCCCAACGTTCTTGCATGTATCCGTGGCAAGTCGGGAAGAGCTACAGTCTTCCTCTAGAAGGCACCATCCTCCGCCCGAGAACCACATGTGAGAGGGGAACCAAACTGCTTCACTTCTGACTAATCTCGGACACTTCCTTGCTTCATTTGTAGATGGCTTTTTAACTCCACCCTGAGTCTCCAATGAAGTGCAACTGCTGGCGAAAAGTTCGCACAAACTTCGCTCAAAACAGAGACCCTCTGTCAACCGCGTCAAAAATGTGAAAAATATCAAAAAATCTCGTCAAATTTGAAAAGGAAAAAAATTGTCGTCAGAACTTTCAATCACAGTCACCCACCCGCCGACCATCAGCCAATCAGTGGCTGTTCCACAAGCTATTTTACAAACAAAAACCACATCACTGACATCAATTAAAATCCAATTATCGGCACCTTTTCACAGCGAAAACCGGGCTGGAAATTCCATCGTAAAGCTGCTCTCTTGCGCTTCTCTAATTCACTTATCCTTTTTCGCAAATGCACCGTGTCACGGCAAACGCACACACACACACACCGGGTGTCCAACCGCAACAGAATCAAATGCACACATTGCCACGTGCCCCCGAATTACACACGGGAATCTCCCGTCCCCCCCACCAAACTACCAAAATTGAACTTCACACAAAAACCAAAGGATTCCGAGAGAGTATGGATATAATTGGAACACAAAAGGACTCGCCGACCGATCGACCTCATCGCCATTGGTGGCATTCTAATCCAATTTACGGGAGCGGTTGTCGACCACCACGGCCAGAATCAATCATTGCCCTCCGGGGGGGGGGGGGGTTAGCTCGCCCAAAGAGAGAGATAGTCCCAGGATGTGGATGTGTACAAATATTTGGGAATGTCCTGTAATTTATCGGTTAATTATGTGCAATTAATGAAAATATCCTCGTTTTTTTTTGTTTTCGTGTGAATTAGAAGCTGCGCGTGTGTGGGGGCTGGAGAGCAGATGACCTCTGGCCTTTGAGGTCTGCTCCGTCCGCAGATGGGAGCACAGTTTCCAATTTATGAAAGTGTCCTTTTATCCCACGTCCCACGCTCAAAGGCAGTGTACTGGCGGCCAGTGCCAGTGCCAGACCCACGCATCCTGTGAATAATTAATCGTCTCCAATTCGTGAGATTACCTTAAATTGTCTGAACCCCGCACGGAAACTGAACCACCCACATACACACACACAGGGCCACAAGATGAAAGGATGAATAAATTTCGAGACGAGCAGAAACATAATCCTTCTGTCGAGTGAGAAAAAAAAAAAACACATCGTTTTTTCGGACATTTGAACAGAATCAATAGAGACGCCGCCCGGGGACGGGGGTTTTGTGCAAACAAGGACTGCCTTTGGACTTTGGAGTTCACAGCCAAGGGAGCACATATCAATGGGGTGTTGGCGTGTTGGCGGCAGACAACTGGAGTCATCCTTCGAGGCACCCTCCTACGCCCCACTAATTGTTGCAATGGAAGAACACGGGTTGAGGAAGTTTTATTGTTTTCAGGACGAGTGCAACTGGAGAAAAAAAAGGACATTCACTTGTGTGTGTGGGGGGAGGGGGAGAGTGTTATCCTTTTTTCGATATCATCTGTGAACTCCATCTCCTTGAACATGTTTCATGGTTCCTTTGCAGCTCCTGCTGGCAAAAGGGTTGGTAAGGGGGGAGGGGGAGGGGGGGGGGGGCTGGCTCGAGGATAATCAATTAATCCAATGCTAATCCCATGAATTAACTGCACCCCGAGACAATGGGATTTCCGAAGTTCCGATGCACCACACAGTCATTTGTAATGCAAGGTGGCCATGCATTTGCAAGTCGTCTCTGTTTTGCCGGAAGTGGGCGCGGAGCGATGGGACGAGGGTTGAGGACGGAGGGGGGGGGGGGGGGGGGGGAGGGGGCAATGAGGTTTCACAGGATCAAATATTTTGCTTGCTTAAGCCACTCCCGGGGAGGCAACCATGAATTAATCACGAGATTTACGAGAGATGGCCTCGGATGAAGTCTCTCGTGGTAACTGAAAGTTTAAACGGCTTAGCAGGAGCAGGAGCAGTCTGTGGTGGATTTTCGAGTTTCAATTTGTTTCTGGTGGCAGGGCCCAGTCTGGGTTCTGTTTCTTATCTCATGTGTGTGTGAGTGAGCTGGTCTAGATTAAATTCGGTCGATGCCAGGGCTTGATAAACGATCGTTGAACCGCAGTGAACGGGTGATGTGCTGGTGCTGCTCGTTCCCAACAAACTGATGAGCTATAATTCATCGGGGAAATTGTATCACGAACCATCAGAACCCTCCTCACTCCAACCATCGAGTGACCTCAAATGACCATCATATCGTGCAAAGGAAACGACCATCACACGACGAAACCCTTTCATTCGCGTGTTCGCTGTGATTTTAGTTCACTAAGTGCCACCAGTTACCATTCAACTCGACGCGGCTAATGACCGCTGGGGACACCGCACGAGTCACCATCTCTGTCGTCACCTTCACGCCGCGGGGGAGGAGGGGGGAGGGAGGAAATCAATATAGTAAAATGTAACGACACAAAGCGCCGACCGCAGGACATCATCTCTTGGGCGGGGGGAGGGATGGTCCCAGCCATCGCCGGACAGGTGTACACGCCTCATTTCGTTTAACCAAAAACTAATTGTCGCTGATAATGGTAATGAATACGGATACGGGTGTTAATGTTGATGATGATGACGGCGATGGTGTTTGCCAACTAATGACACACACAGAGCCACACATCCACCGGAGGCTTTTGAGGGACAGATGGAGGGATGGGCGCACAAACTTTTTTCTTCGTCTTCAAGGACGACGGCGACGATGACGACGGACGTCGAAGCTGATTGCTCAAGTTGAGGGATGCCTGAAATCGATGTTTGGGTGGACGAGGGGACGGGGAAACGATGGATGAGCGAGGCTGGTGGATTCAAGAAAAAAGAAAATCAATCAATGAAAAGTTGGCGATGCACACATGTACTCCTTCGCCTCGTCTTCATCATCGTGATGTGCACACATGGCGCGGAGCGAGGCCGCCGCTCAGGCCTCTCTCCCTCTGTGAGTTTGGTCCATTCGTCGTAACATCTTGGCAAATAGATTATCATCAACAATATTTGGAATTAAATTAATTTCTGGCCACGACAGGCACAGCCGCTCTCTCTCTCACTCGCATCGAAACCCACCGAAAGCAGAGACACAAGGACGAGCAGCAATCGGGGTCATTATGAGGCAAAAGAAAAGAAAAAAAGGAGAGAAAGGCAAAGGACGAAGTTTCTCTCTCGCATTGTCGGGGATAAATGACCGGAATATTGAAACTGTCCTCCGTAGGGACACCACCCCAAAAAAAAAAAAACAATAAGAAGAAAGAAATGTGCAACAGGGAGGAGGGAGGAGGGAGGAGGAACGAGGATGAGGTCAGAAACGTCTGAAATTGGGTCGCGCTATTGATAAAGGATCCTTTGCACGCGTTCGCCTGCCTGCCTGCCTGTCACCTCCCACCCCCCCCCCCCCCCCCCCCCCCGCTCACATAATGAGTCTCCTTCCAATTTAGTGACACTTCCTACTTGGTAGTCTCCCTGAGCATCGTCCTAGACTTTATTTACGAAATGTAGGCCACCGCGACCAGCGGCAGCAGGACAACGGCAGGACCTCGTCGTCGAGTGTGGCGGAGTGGCAAATTTGTTGGAAAGGCGACGCGACTGAATATTTTTTGTGTTGCGGATGCAAGTCTCGTAAGCGGAGTGTTTACGATTAAGGGCATTTGCAAGGAATTACTGGTTTTGAGTTCATTTTTTTTTTTTACTCTTTGTGGGTGTTTGGCGTGCGCTTGGAATTTTCAATTAATTTTTAGTTGCTCAGGGTGGCGAGGGGGGGTGGGGTGGGAGGCAGTCAAGCCAAGAGATGCGACAACTAGAGTCTGCCTGTGAGTTCTGACTCATCAGACGTTGCTTCGATTGCCTCACGGGGACATTTTCTTCCTTCGACGCTACTGTACAAGGATCACGATTGTCTGAAGAGCAGCAACGGCGGCACGCCAGCTTGATGCTCGTGTTTCATCTGGAACGGCTCAAATGAACACCGTGACTGGCTCGGAACCCTGAAAGCTGAAAACGAACTGAGCTCGGGATGAAGTGGATCGTGTCTCGAGCTCAGTCCGTCTCTAAACTTCGCCAGGGGGTCGAGTATTTCTTCAAAAAAATGCACTTCCACCGGAGCTGGATTCATCGTCCAAATCTGTACCAACTACGTCGCCTCCGAAGCACGTCAGTTGTTCGATGGTGCCGTGCGACATTGCGCCAGACGCTAAATGTCAAAAATGTCATTTGAAACAATGTCAAGGCGATCTTCCTTCAAAATACTGGCGACCTTCTCTTCTCAATCCACCGGCCACCACATGGTTCGATCCATACCTACAGCGTCCTTCCATCCTTCCATTCCCAACGCCGCCTCAATTCGAATCGAACCCCCCTTCATCCACGCCCACCTCGATTTCCCACACAAAACCCACCGTGTGGCGAGTGTTCATCTCCAAACAGCCACTTCCTCCATCTCCCCCCACCACCGCCGCGTATCAGCAGCCTATTCAAGTGAGAACAGCAATCAGGATACATCAATCCATGTGCAAAGGCTCACTCCATCCAACGCCAACGCTGGCAGCACCATCAATTTACCAGCGATTTACTTTTAGCGCACTCCTAATGACAGGTGTCTGTCTGTGAGTCCATGCTCGGCTCCCTCCACCTGTCTGAATGGAGGGCCATCTCTCGCACAGTCAGTTCAACACCAGTCATCTGCGAGAATGCCTTCACTTCCAACAAAAGAATTGTAAATCGTTCAGAAGAGCCAATCGATTGGGGGGCGGTCGGGTCGCTCCGGTTGAGGTGGTGACTGGTGAAGTTCCTCACAATGCATGGATGCATGTGTGGGTGGGGGTGTGAGTGTGTGTGTGTCTAGAACTTAACACCGAACTGCGTGAATGAATCCTTTCAATTTTGGTTTGAACATTACCACCTCTCGGTGGGCCGGTGTATCCTTTTTCCTTTTTTACGTGCGCTTCACGCCCGTCTTGCTGTTGCTTGTGCACCCCCCCCTCCATCCGACTGAACCTTATCTCAGTGGATGGGACTGAAAAGAGAAACTCGAAAAGAACTGCAACTGCTTGCTGAAGTGCAGAGAGACCCGACGCCGGAGTCCGGAGTCAGTGGCAATGGGACTACTCCTGCGCCAGCGATCCCGTCCAGGAGCGGTGGTGGCACAGGTCGGAGGTGGTAACTAACTTCTGATATGGTAATGTGATTACGGATACACCGCCAGAGAAGGGTTGCTTGGAAGTCAATTTATGCAACTTTTCAGTCGTTTTTTCTGTCCGCTCTCTCTCGCTCTTGCTCGGCATTCAGGTGTCCTTTGCTTGGAGAACTTTAAGCTCTGCTATCCGGCGTTGCAGACAGGATAACAGGTGTAGGGCAATTTGGGGGAAGGCGCCGGGGAGGAGCACTCACTTAATCTGAACACAATTTCAGTTCACAACTTTGCACAGTGAATCTGAAGTGAATTTGCGTGTCGGGCGACCTTATTTTACACACTTCCTGCACTCGGTTTCGGACTTTTAATCACATCCTCTCTCTCTCTCTCTCTCTCTTCATCCACAGCGCATCATGGACTCAGCAGAGCAAGCAGCACTGTCCGAGCTAGAGTCGCAGAGTCACAGCTCAGCGTCGACGGCAACGCAGCACTATGACGCCCGCCGCATCAACGAATACAACTCGGACGGCAAGCTGGCCGATGGCGCCCGCCACATGGACATCAGATTTATGCGCCGATTCGAGCGTCTGCCGGTGAATCTGAGTCTCAGCTCGATCCTGGTGCCGAATGGCGTCGACTTGGACGAGGGGGACGTGAAGGCGGCTCTGCAGTGGAGCGCCCACTTGGACCCGCTGTTTCAGAATAACCTCGAGCGTGACCCAGCCTTGTCGTGGCAGTACTTCGGCTCGTCCACTGGGTTCTTGCGCAGATTTCCCGGCACCGCCTGGCCACCGGAGGGGTCGAGGGGCAGCAAGCTGATTCACGACTTTCGAGCGCACAACTGGTTCGTGCAAGCGGCCTCATCTCCCAAGGACATTGTAAGTAGTCGCCGTTAGCCTACCCTCGTAACCACCTCACCCTGTGCCCTTTGGACAGATGATCCTGCTGGACTCGTCATCGGGAGTGTCGGAGAAATCCTTTGAACTGGCCACCGAGACAGCGTTCAACATCCTGGACACCCTCGGCGAGGACGACTACGTCAACCTGATCACCTTCACGGAGACGGTGAAGACGCCAGTGCCGTGCTTTAAGGACAAGATGGTTCGTGCCACGCCCGACAACGTCCAGGAAATCAAGTCAGCCGTGAAGGCCATCAAGTTGGAGGACACTGCGAACTTCACCGCCGGTCTGGAGCACGCCTTCAGTCTGCTGCATAAGGTAAGCCGGACTGCCGACCGGACGACCGGATCTCAGAGTCTTAATTTTCTCCTTGCAGTACAACCAATCCGGCGAGGGCAGCCAGTGCAACCAGGCGATCATGCTGATCACGGAGGGCACCTCGGAGAACCACAAGGACATCATCAAGCAGTACAACTGGCCGCACATGCCCGTGCGCATCTTCACCTACCTGATCGGCAAGGACTCGAGCAGCCGCAGCAATCTGCACGAGATGGCCTGCTCGAACAAGGGTTTCTTTGTGCAGATCAACTCGGTGGAAGAGGCGCGCGAGAAGGTGATCGACTACGCTCTGGTGATGGCCCGGCCCATGATCATGTACCAGGCCGACCATCCAGTGCACTGGAGTCCAGTCTTCATGGCTGGCAAGTCGGGAGGCCTGGGCCGCGACAGCGAATTCCAACGACGTCTGGTGACGACAGTTTCAACTCCGGTCTTCGATAGACGTAACCATTCGGTAAGGGTGGCCAATCTGCTAGGTGTTGTGGGTACCGACGTTCCCGTTGAGGAAATCCGGAAGATGATTCCACAACACAAATTAGGACCGAATGGTTATTCGTTTATCGTCGATAACAATGGAAGGGTACTGTATCACCCGGACTTGCGGCCCTTGGGTGACGCCAACCAGTACATCGATCACTTGAGGCCGAAGTACACGTCGGTTGACATTACGGAGTTGGAGCTGCCGGAAACCGAGATGGGCAACGAGCACGAGGTAGTCGAGATGAACAAGAACCTCCTCTACGATGTAAGTCATGCGACTCCTCACAGCTCCTCGTTGCCTCATCCACTGACTGTGGCTCCTCTCTTTCAGATGCGAAGCGACATGGTCATGCCGAAGGAAGGCGAGACCGAGTTCACCATCCTGAATCATTTCGATGGAATGAAGCGCGTCTCATCGCGGACCCAGAGGTAAGCTGTGACTCTTGACTCCCCGCGGTTGACCGAAAGTCTTGAATCTCTGCTTTCAGGTACTTCTACGGTCCGATCGATGATACGCCATTCACTTTGGCCGTTGTGCTCCCCGAGAAATACGGCAGCCACGAGTTGGTCTCCCAGCAGGAGATCCGACACTCACGCAAGAACGGTAAGCTGGATGGCTTCTGATCGGCTTGGTGGTGGTTCCAAACACGTTTCGTCTCGTTTCAGTGACCGAGTACTTCAAGGGAGACAACTGGCGCGTCCACCCCGATTGGGTGTACTGCGAGTACAACAGTGTCAGTGACTTGGAAAAGGAACGTGAGAGTTCCGGCGAGATAACCTCATCGCGCGAGCAAGAGCCAAGCTTTGCCACGCCCGAGGAACAAGTCTTGCACTTCCTCGCCCGTGCTGGTAGGCCCGGCTGGAAATGGATGTCCGTAAGTTACTACCGCCACCGACAGTGAGAAGGAGCACTTATGTGATGGACTTTCTGTTTTCGTAGGTTCGTCCAAAGTCACCACAGCCCCATCACAGTATGCACGGTGCGACGCCAGTTAGTGGCCATTTCGGTCAGCACTTGAATGGACAAGGTTCTCGCAAAGCTGAACCGTACTTCTGCGATCGAACCTTGATCCAGAGTCTGGTCCGCGACGCCATGGTGACCGACGGCATGGAGAAGAACTCGACAACACCCTCGAATGGGAAGGAGGACAAACAGTAAGTGCGGGCGTGTCTGGGCGCTGTTCGTTGAACGGTGTAGCCATTTCATTTGTTGACCACCCCCGGGGTGCCTAACGAACTTTGATGGAAGTGGGAGGACCATCGCCAAATTGGAAGCCAATTTTTTGAAAAAATTACGTCCAAAGCTCGATAGTCACCCCGGTCATCACTTGATAATTGCACATATTGATTTTTTTTTTAAATAAATTCACCATAAATTAAATTTTAACCAAATTATTCCACGCACTATAGCACACGTTTTTCTTTACTTTTTCCTTTTTTTCAATTCTTTCACCGGCACTCACTGAATTTATTTTTTTGGTTAAAAAAAACTTTAATGACACTTTCTTCCTTTTAATATATTTGCACTTGTTTATTGAAAAAAAAATTTTAATCAAATTTAAAAAAAAATATTAAACTACAGTCCAATTGCCACGTTAATGGCGATTTTGAAAAGGTAAACTATTTTATAAAAGAACATTCTAATTTTACTTAGCAATAGCTGCTGGATGTCATTTGTATTGTCATGGTAAACGTATTCATCGGATTCATATCACCCGTATTTGTTGCTAGACTTTAGTGGAACTTTAGTTGAGAAAAATGGAGAAGTGGTTGTGTATCGGTGCGTTGGACACCAACTCTTGGGGCATTGTCCTTCGAGTCGGTAGGTGGATAAAACGTTCTCAGGTCGCATGGAAGATTTAGAGAGGATCAGTTGGAGTAGAGACGTTTATTTGAACGGCATACAAAATTTACAAAATCCTTCACTTGACTTCACAATGACAGTCAGACTCTCATTTCCTTTTACCAAGACTGATTCACGTCACGAATGTAACGACACAACTTCTAAACTCAAATTCGCTTCAAAATGTGTTTCCGTCACGTGACGGTATGATCCCCTTTAAAATTCATTTAGCTCGCGTCATAATTTTACACTTACTATGTATTCCCGTCACGTGGCGTCACGTGATGAATGCGATAATATGGTCTTCAAACTTTTAATCCGTCTAGGAATCCATTTACGCCACATCACAAGTTGTGACGACAGACTCACATTCCCTTCAGAATCGATTTACGTCACGTGACGATATGATTCCCTTCGAAATTTATTGGAGTCACGTCATAACTTTAGACTTAAAATGTATTCCCTTCAAAATGTAAGGCACGTCGTTAATGTGTTTACGTCACGTGACGAATGTGACGATTCACGACTCGCTTCAAAATTCATTAATGTCACGTCATAGTTACGGACCTACTATATATTTTCTTCAAAATGTAAGTCACGTCGTTAATGTGTTTACGTCACGTGACGAATGTGACGATTCACGACTCGCTTCAAAATTCATTAATGTCACGTCATAGTTACGGACCTACTATATATTCCCTTCAAAATGTATGTCTCATCATCACGCGGCGTCACGTGACGAATGCGATAATACGATTTTCAAACTCTTAATCCGCTTCAAAAATACTTGCACGTCACGTCGCAAGTTGTGAGAACTCACATTCCCTTCAGAATTGATTTACGTCACGTGACGAATGTGACGATGTGATCCCTTCGAAATTCATTGAAGTCACGTCATATTTTAGTAAGTCTCAAACTATGACGTGACTTGTATTCCCTTCAAAATGTAAGTCACGTCGTTAATGTGCTTACGTCACGTAATGTGTTACGTTACGTGACGAATGTGACGATATGAGTCTAAGAGAACAGATAACCTTCCAATGTCATTTACGTCACGTAGTAATTCTAGACTTACTGTACGTTGCCCCCAACATTTCTTTACGTCACGTGACGGAAGCGATTAAACGATTTTCAATCCCTTTAAAAATTTATGCACGCCACGTCACAACAAACTAAGATTATTAGACTTACGTCTCCTTCCCTAGATCTTGTCACGAATGTGGTTTTGGGACTTCCATTGCCCCAAAGTTCATGAACGTCACGATCGTGACGGTAAGAGTTCTGGACTCAAATTCCCCTCAAAATTAATTTACGTCACGTCACAAGTTGTGACAGTATCATTTTTAGACTCGGAGTCCATTGAAATGTTATGTACGTCACGTCACGAATGTGACGATATGAATTTCAGACCCAAACTCCCTTCAAAATCTACTTCCATCACGTCACGATCGTGAGGACTTGATTCTTAGACTTATCCCTTTCAAATATCATTGACGTCACGTTACGAATGTGACTGAAAGTTTTTGGATTCCCTTCGAAGTTCATGTACGTTACGTGACGAATGTGACGATGTGATTTTTTAGAGGAAATTTTTATGTCGTCGATTATGAGCAATTCCTTGCTGAACGAAAGCTCGGAAACTCAATTTGAGACATTTTATAAAACCGTCACGTCGCAAGAACGGGGCAAGAATCTCATTCAAGCCCTTTTCAGAGCCAGTCGCATTGTACCCAGAAATTCGTCCTTCCCACATCAGACTGATATCCACAGTCAACGGCTCTCCTCCTCACCAGAGCCTCCTTAGAATACCATCCATGCGAAGCGCTCTCCCATTAATGTCCCCCCCCGTTGCTCTCTCCATGCTTTTCTCTCTTTCATAGCCAGCTAGACAAAGGTAATTCAGATCTCGAAGCAACCTTGTACACAGCTTGATCCAGTCGCCTGGAAAGACGTTCAGTTTGTCAAGTCGCGTCGCTAATCATCCGCCAATCGTTCATTTCAGGCAAGGCTATCAGAAGTTCAGTGTCGCAACCTCATTCGTGGCCACACGCTCTGGACTGCTCCGCTGGATTGATCACATCAAGCGCTCCGAGGACAGCCCCGACCCGTAAGCTCCATCAAAACGCATTTCCACTGGATCCCCCCCTTACTCCCATCGTTTGCAGGCACTTCAGCGAGGAGAACGTCCGTGCAATGGACTCGTCGTGGTACAAGAGAGCCGTGGACCAGCATACCGTCGAGCAGGACAGCTTTGTGTACAGCGTTCCCTTCGACGCGGGATTCTCGGGCAAGATGAACAGCACTCTGGTCACAGCAACGCACGCCGTCTTCGTGGAGCATCGCGGGCACAAGGCCCCGGCGGCCGTGGTTGGCCTTCAGTTCCAGCATGAATCCCTGGCAAAGCACTTCATCAACATCACATCTGCAGTAAGTCCGGCAGCAGCACCCAAGCGAATCTGCGAAGACTCAGCTTCTCCTCTTTCTAGTGCACCGGAATGACTGGGTGCAAGCGAACGTGCGCCTCGGACAACCTCGACTGCTACGTGCTCGACAACAACGGCTTCGTGATCATCTCCGAGGAGAACGAGCACACCGGCAAGTTCTTCGGCCAGATCGACGGCACCATCATGGACTCGCTGGTCCAGGATCGCATATACAAGCGCGTCACGATAAACGACTACCAGGGCATCTGCTCCGACGCGGAGAATCCCTACACAGCAGCCGGAGGCATCGCGAGACCCCATCGCCTGGCCTCGTGTCTGATGAACTACATCGTGTCGCTGAGCACAACATGGTTGACGATGCTTCCAAGCCAGGTGCGAGCGTGGCCACAGGACGACTACTCGTACAAAGACGACAACTTCGAGGAACCAACCTACCCGGACGACTACGAACCCTTCGAGGACGACTACAACCAAATGGAGGAACTGGAGGAGTTCACCACGCCCGATGTTGTTCGTTTAAAGTCGACCCCCCCAACTCGGTGACCTTAACGTGCATTCTCTTCCCTTTCAGGAGCAGGCCACCCCACCGCCAAAGCTGCAGAAACAACACATGGGACCGAGGACGTCCGCAGACGCCCAACACGCGAGGAGGTGCGACCTGAAGACCGATCTGTACGTCCTCCAGCCGGAGAGGCTCAACCAAGGCGGACAGAATAATCCACTCAAGGTTTGTACGCCTGACTCGATGTGTGATGGTGGCACTTGGCATTGATTGCTTATGTTTTGCAGGGCAAACTGACAAACTGTCACGTCTCGGGATGCGAGCGTCCGTTCAGCGTGCAGAAGATTCCCCACAGCAACCTGATACTACTGGTGGTCGACACCCTGTGTCCGTGTGGATCCAAGCAGCTGGACATCGAGCCTCTGGAGGAGAGCGGTATCATTGGTGAGTTGAAGGCGAGGGCCTAGGGAGGGAGGGCATTTTTGTGAATACACACGTGTACTTTCAGGCGCCTGCAGCACCCGCCGGCAAACTCAGGAGACACAGAAACGTCGACGACCAAAGAAATGCATAAACTATCATCCGGAGGAGATCGAGATCCAACAATGTGGACGTGGTGCCGTGCTATTCTTCACACCATCGTCCATAATCATCTCTCACTTCATCATGCTCCTGATGACCTACATCCTCACCCAAGCGTGATATTAAAGTGTGTTCATCCAAAACTCTCACATAATCAAGACGAATTATCTGTTTGTTCGTTTCTTTTCAAAAAATTTATTCATTTCTTTTCTCTTTCTTTCATTTCTTCGATAAGCTTAGTTCAAATTTAAGACTAACTAAAATTTATGAAACGAAAGGAGCCAACAATTTGTTGGGCTCGTTCAATGAAAGACATACGAGAACCCACACACGGTTCTCCTTAAAGTGTACCTACGAATTTCAAGAAAAACAAAAAAACCAAAAAAAAAATGATCATAATTAAATAAATAACAGACAAAAGAGAATAAATGAAAATATTTAAGATTAAAATAGATTATTAGTGAAGAATTTTGTTGAAATCCACTTCTGTGTATAAAGCTAGTAAAGGACTTAGACTCAAGTGTTTTTTTTTTTGTTTTGTTTTGAACTTAATTCTGTTTTTTTTTTCGAATGCAATACCAGTTGTTAAGTTGCTAGACAATAATTATAAATAATTTCATTAAATTAGAGTAAATTTAGTTGAAAAATGAAAACCAAAAAAACACGATACGAATACCTGCATGTAAGTGAAAAATTAGTTAAATTTGTCCCGTCATTCTTTTTCTTTTTTCATTTGTTTAGTGTATAAAAAATATAAATAAATAAGATATGTATATTTTTTTTCGATACTCACGAGAACGAAAAGAATATAAACAAGATTTAAAAAAAAGAAAAAAACTCAATTTAATTCGTAATTAAGTGAACATTGAAGATTAGTTAAAAGTGTGTACTAAAAAAATATATATACATAAAAAATAAATTAATTATGTAAATAATACTTATAGCTACTATTGAAAATCTATTAAGTTTAAACAAAACCAAAAATACACGATTACAGTGGAGAAGAAATGATAGATTTTAAGTGAACACTAAAATTAAATTTATTTAGAAAAAAATTATAAGCAAAAGCATTTTGAGAGAAATGTTTTTTTTATACTTGCAAAACGGGTAAGGATTTTAGTGGAAACGTTGAAAATTTGCAAAATTTATTGCGATGAATTTGTAAAAAAAAAAAAACAGAAAAACAAATATTTTGTAAGCATATTTGCATGATCCTTCGGTCTAGTTGCGGATTGAAGCGAATTTAGATTTCCTTTGGAGTTTATTTTGTTTCTCGAATTGTAGTCAAATTTCGTTGATGCCCCTTGAAGTGATAGGACGTGTTGATGTGGTCTTTAGAGCGAGGTTTATTTTTGTTGCGGAATTTTGATTGTTGTGATGGAATTGGTTTGGTTTTTTTTTTTTTTTTGTAAAGAATGCGTTTGTTTCTTGTGGCTTGGCATGGTTGTGGGATTTAGAGGAGATCTCACTCAATAGGTCATCGATGTCAGCAGAAAGGGTCGAGTGGAAAAAAAAAAATAGGCCTGCAAACTTCGTTGTGACTTGGTGATTTATGAAATCACCCTACCTTCCCATCCCTGACTGTCATCAGAATCAAGGCTTGTGTTCACGATCAGTGGGTCTTCGTACTGGACGGTCGATCTCTGACTCTTTTTGAACAAGAATCGTGATCACTTGGTCTTTTATTGCGACTTAGGACAGGAGCCGATTACTTGTTTGCTTCTGAGGCCAAGGTTAGGTTAGGCCAAAGGTCTTATTCCGTAAACCAGTTGGTGCTTTTGATAAGGCGTTGGAGATGGTTGACACTGATGCTGCTTAGTTCGATCAAAGTTTTTAAGTTTAGCTCCTAATTGCAGAGGATATTGACGATCGTTTCCTCCTCCTTCTCGTCACTGCAGCTAGTGTTCGCATGACACATAAACGTCAGACTAACAAAGGACTGCGTTGTCCTGTTCATTAATGCAGATATACGCTCATTCTAACATAGGCGCACTGCTTTATATACGTTAACAGCTCATCGATGTCGGGCGATTGAAAAAGGGTCGATTGAAATTTGTAGTTAAGCAGGCCTGCAGACATTCTGCACCGTGTGTGTGTTCAAAAACGCGTGAGAAAATAAATACGATTGTTTTAACGTAGATTTTCGTTTACGAAGTCACCCTACCTTCCATTCTTGACTGTCATCAAGATCAGGTCTTGGGTTCGCGATCAGTGGGTCCTCGTACTGGACGATCGATCCCTGCCTCTTTTTGAACAAGAATCGTGATCACTTGGTCTTTCTTTTTTCCGGCTTGAGATGACGTGTAGGAGTGGAGACAACTTGCTTCTTCTGGGGCCATGACAGGTCAAGGATAGGTTAAGCGATAGTGGCCGAGTGCCTGCTAGCCGCGGTCACACTTAGACCAGACTACGCGGCTCTAATCGATCTTATTGAAGCGGTGAACATGGCCGCCGGACAGACACTAATGCACAGCCACTGATGAACGGACCCTGAAGCACAGACACTAGTTCGATCAATATTTTCTAGACGTCCGCTCCGAATTGCTGAGAAGGTTGACGATCGTTGCCTTCTGCTCCTCGTCTAGGTTTCTTTCTACTGGCTCTTTGGCAGCGATGTCGAGTTTACTCAGAGGGACTTCCATACTCGAGATCATCCCTTTTTGGCACCTTCATGGCAACCCGAGACATGATGTAGTTCAGGGTGATCTCCTTCCCTTCCATCAACTTGAGAGATTCTTCAGTTCCACGAGGGAGTCTGCCGAGCAGGTATTGTGGCATTCAACTAGCTTCGTGCGACCAGCGTGCCATTCGGTTTCAGTAAAGGTGATTGAGGGGCTGTTGGTTTTTCCGTGATGTACGACGGGATCTCTTTAGTTTTCTTCGCCGTTTGGTTAGGTTGTAGGTGGCTTTAGATGCCAAGGTAGGTTCGTCGTACAGCCACGTGGGTTTTCAAACAAAACGGGGCATTGAGCTGGCTTTCTATAACAACTAGCCAAATTTGTCAGTGAATTCTAGTATCGATTGGACTGGTATTTCACTGAGCTCCCCTAGATTATCGAAGAAGTAAGAGCTCAATGCGGGTTTCCTGATCGAGCAGTCGTTAAGACTCTCCAGTTTTCCTCACAAAGCCTGCCTTTGTCCTTATCTATCTTCTATAAGATTCATTCTTACTGTTTTAGCTGCCCTAAATTAACTAAATTGAACTACCTGAGATCCCATGCAGAAGGTCCCGTCTTTTACAACTGCGACGAAGGTTCGTGAATGTTCCTTGCCTGCTTTGGAGTCTTGTGAGCCTCATCCTTGAATCGCAGTCTCTTGGATGTGGAGGCCTTCTGGGATGCTGGCTTTTGCCTGATGCAGGTTTGCTGGCTACATCTGCGTGTCCTTGTCACACAGCTTCCAGTCAGATGACCAAGTTGTCTTGCGATTGCGATCTCTTAGAAGTTTGGTCACTTGATGCAGAAGCTTTGATCACAATTTTCCTTTTCGAATGACACCCAAATCTTTGCAGAGCTCATAGAGTTCGCGATTGCGCCAGACTTTCGTCCATTCACTCTCTTTGCTGACATTAAAATGAAGACGCCGAGTAGTTTGTCCTTAATGAAAGCCGGTGATTTTTTGCAAGCGATCATGACTTTTTACAGAAGGAGCGCATTTGAAGAAGGTTAATGGCATCGGGTAGTGGACAAAGGAGGAGATCTCTGCGACTCAGTCAACAAGATGGTAGAAATGAGATTTTGAAAGATTTTTGATCATCTCTTGCAGGGAAGCAAGGATTTTTCATCTCTTGCAAGGAAGCAATGATTTTTCATAGCAAATAAGGGCCAAAGATGTGTACCGAGGCGAGGCGATTTCAGACAGAGGCTGAGAGGAACTTAGGAAAAGTTTGTGCACTCGGCAGAAAAGAGACAGTCTTAGAGAATGATCGTCAAAGCAATAGGATTTCAGGGCTGGCAATGAACAGGCGGCAGTTAGCTAATTTTAGATGAATGTGCAAAAGTTTGTTTTAACTCGACGTCCAAGAACGACAAACCACTCACATAACAAACAACGTCATTTAATCGTCGTCAGGAAACCGAAATTTGTTGGAGTCTCAAAAGCAGAACAGAGAAGGTTTAGCGACATTGTAGGGATTTTGCAAGGCACTTTATTAGTTGCATAGGTAACCTAGCTTCAAGGGTGTCTCACGTCTCACATTAGTCCAATTCTTTTCGACTTGCCCCTCATTTCGAATTCCGTTCCGTTGAATAAAATGCGCACAAATTTAATAAAAGAAGAAAACAATATTAAAAATCTTTAAATTGCGAACAAAACTACACAGAGAAAGACTTACCTAAACAAAAAAAAAGAAGCAACAACAACTGAACTCCATATCAAACCAAAAAGAAAAAAAACAACCGATATTATTTTTAAAACAAAAAATTAACTAAGAACATATTAAGAGTAAACGATGCTAACCAAATGTTATGAAAAAAAAAACAGAAGAAAAAAAGCATTAAATCCAAACAAAAAATATCAATTGAAAATATAGCAATACTAACTGAAACCAAAAAATATTCAGAGTGTAATCATTTTAAAAAAAAATAAAAATACATTTTGTAATAACACACCACAAACCATATAGATATGTATACCTAACATATTTTTGTGTTGAATTTATTTTCGAAAGCAAATGCATACATATACATTTCTTTTTTATATGCATATACAAAAAAAAAAAAAAATAAGAAAAATATATATAAATATTATCAAAAAATCTAAAAAAAAAAAAATAAATAAATGTATAATATTCTATGTAAGTAAAAGCAAAAATTCTTATAGACGTATGTTTAAAAAAAAAATAAAAAATAAAATACCTACAACACTATTTTTGTTTGAGGCACATAAATTTAACGAACAAAATTTTTTGAAAAGTGACATACTTATACTCTAAGTGTTAAATATTCCAACATATCTATTTTTTTTCCTTCATCATTTCTACATTCAAAGATAAGCAAAACCAAAAAGAAAGCAAAAGCAAAAAAAAAAAAAAAAAAAAAAAAAGCATTTTTCAATTTTTAAAAATATAAAACAAAAAAGTTTCTGTGTCTTAAACTTGTATAAAAAGAATGTCTTCCATTAAATAAATACTAAATTTAAATATTTAACTATAATTGTCAAGGTAAGAGGGTGTGACGGAAACGATGAAATTAAAGAATGATGACGTGTACGAATATGAGTAACTTGTTAATTATACTGAGCGAAGCTAAATTGAATTATATTTAAAGAAAATGAAAATTACAAAAAAAAAACAAAATAAATTATTAATATTGTACTATGTATAGGAAAAAAAATAATAAAAATGAAAAAAAAACATATAACTTATAAGAAATATGATATTTGGTCGAGGACGATGAAAGGAAAGAATGTTAAATAATGTTACAGGCTATATATATGTATACACAAGATATAAGACGAAAGCAAAAGGCAGGCCGACAAGGAGATGTTGAGAACAGAGGTGTTTTCATTTCTTCCACACTTGTTTTCTTTCTTCAATTGTTTCTTGTTCTTCTTTTTCGTTTTTTTTTTCGCTTTTTTTTTTTTGTTTAATTTCATCTCATGCTATTGAATGAGGAAACAATTATGATTGAACGGTGTCCAGTGTGTGAATGAATGGGAGAACTTGTGTGCGTTTAGTGAATGGATGGAATGACTGCGAGTGTGATTGTTTTATACATTCTTTTTGAAATAAAAAAAAAAAAAAAAAACAGAATAGGAAAACAAAATGAAATAATATACAAAATAAACACTATTAGATGATGATTGGACGATGATAATGATGAGGATGATATGATATGATTGATTGATTGATTGTTGTTTTTAGAAACATTTTTTTAGTACGTATACATCGCTCAAAGGAAAAACCAAAAAAAAAAAAAAAACCAAAATGAAGCCCATTTCTATTCTCTAATCCATTTTTGAAACTCTCTATATACTCATGATGGGGGAAGGCTGTCAATTTTGGGTTCATTCATTTTGATTGTCATGGTTTTTCTTTCTTTAACAGACATCATGCATTCCGTCAGCATCTCAATTGACCACTGGTCTGCATCGCTGCGGGTCGAATCACTGTATTGCTGACCTTGAACTCTTTGACCACGACACTACATGATCTTTGCTGTCGATCACTTGAGCCTGAAGAGACACACAAAAACTCAATAAATTTCTGGAACTTAATGCCCAACGTACAAAACTGTCATTCAATCCATGTAGGGAATGAAGCTGGTGACCGTCAAGCATGACAGGGGGATCAAAGATTGCGACAGAAGCTGCTGTTAGTTAGAAATGAAAATTATTGGACAATGGACATTCGCATCCTGCTCTTTTGTAACGAAGTTCAAGCTGAAACTGCTGTCCCAAGCTCATCGCATCGCCCTTCACGTTCAGAAGATGTGTGAAGGAGGCAACTGTCCATTTGCAGCCAGACACTCCTCGAATGAGTACCTCGGCTTGTACAACAGAGCTCCATGACGTTTGTTCTTTAATTTCCGACGCCGGAGAAGAACATAGTATCATCCTTTAAATGCTCCAATTCAATTAAAAAAACCCTCTAATCGTGGTAGTCGCTATGAAGGACTGTCCACTAGACGTGCTGCTTGGAGATGTCAATCATTTCATTTAGCTTGTGACTTTCTGGCCTTTTATTCCTACTCCCCCAGTCACCGTCTGAGACTCTCGTTTTCCTTTGATTTGAGTAAGATCTCTCATTCCGTCGGAGTATTTCAGCATTATCCTTGCTAGCCTTGGGTCGTGCTCATCGTAATGAGGGGTGTGCAAGAATTGAACTTGATCTCATTTACTTACTTGTCGGGCCTGCGATCCAAAGAGGGTCTGAACTTGACCAAGAGTTGCCTTCCATCGTTACGGATCCTAGGCACGCCGAACTTGACCAAGAATTGCCTTCTGTCATTGACGGTCCTAGGCACGCCGAACTTGACCAAGAATTGCCTTCTGTCATTGACGGTCCTAGGCATGCTGCGTCCAATTCATCAAGACAAGTGCAAGTTGTCTTACGTCCTCCATGACTTGATTCAGTCTTCCTCTCCTTCTCGAACAAGGGAGTTCGGAGTCAATAACCGTCTTAGCTAGACCATTGGTGGCCGTGCACTTGAAGTGGCCGAGCGAGTTTGGTCGACCAATAGAAGCGGAGAAAAGTGTCGGAGCAGCTGACCTGAAATACTTCATTTTGGGATATCGACCATATCTCGAGGACGGTTCATCACCAACGGTGTACAGAAGTCATATGTAGTTCTAATATGACTGCGGTGGCCACAGAAAGCATGTAACACCTCCTCGGAGTCTGCCGACCTCGGATGCCGTCGTGTGTGAGTGTTGTCGATTCCAATCCATCCACATCTCGATACAGCTCATAGAGTTGGCGGCTGTGCCATTTCCTCCATTCACCCTCCTCTCTTACGGCCGCAGTACTGCAACGTCAAGCATTCTTATTTGCAAACATTTGCCAATGATGCAATGCATCGCGTTCTAAAACGTCATATGAAAGCAGTCGCTGCGCAAACAAAAGCAACCAGCGCATCACAGATTATCGTCAAAAAATCATTGCATAACATCATGAAGGCAGTGATGCTTACGCTCTGCGCATTTTTTTGACGTTTACGAACTCCAGCCAGAATTCCTGTCTCGAAGGCACCATGAACCAAGTCAGCTCTTCTGCTTATCGTCCAGCTTTCGGCTCCATAGAGCATAATTTTTGAGTGTGTTGCACAGAAAAGTGATTGGAATCATTTACTTAAATGGATTTTGGTCCTTTGAAGCCTTCGGAGTTTTAAGCCGAATCGAAGTAGGAACGGTTGCCAAGGCGATTCTACATCGGGCTTCCACCGGGATGTCGTTTGTGGCAGACACGTTGACCCCGAGGCAGACCAGTTCGTGTAATGCCAGTCATCCTAGGTGTTGTGTGAGTCACATAGTGTGACTGGACGATTCTTGTTCGACAGCAGTTGTTGGACCTCGTTTCGCCTGCTCTTCAATCACAGTTGCTGTTTTTGAAGAACTTTAATCACAATTAGTTACAATTGCCAATTGGTCTCTGGTCCCTGGCCTCTGGTCTCCGGCATAGATTCACTCAATAGAGGAACGCGTGTATGCGAGAATATTCATGCCCAGCAAACTTTTGAAGAACTTGATATCCTTTAGGTAGAGACATGCTGTTTTACCACCATCATCATCATCTTCTGACCCGCATGATCCACTAAAGGGGACGCTGGGGTAAAGTACGCCCTTAACATCTCCAGGCCACTCGATCCTGATTTGATGTGACAAATCCCTGACTTCGCCTTGTGCATTGGCCGTATTCCTTGGTCTAATCAAATCATGTCTGAGACCTCACAAAATTCCAACAACTCCTGAAAAATGGTCCTGGGCTCCAAGTCCACTTTGAAAGTGCTTCAGACTTATCCCAGCTAAAGAAGGATTACCGACGTCAAAAAAAGCAACTCACAAGCAAGAAGGATTACAAACAGATTAGACAAGAAGATTAGCCAAACCAACACCACACGCAAAGAGCGAGTAACGCGGCCCTATAAAAGTGCTGCTATCACTTCCTTGCGACTCCGAATTGGGAAAGCTGGCAATGATGACAGTATGACCGACGTGGAGTGCAAACACTGCGAAGATCAACTGTGGGAGCTAGCAAACACAGAGAATGCTTGTATTCAAGTGGAGGGCTGTGCTCTGCTTTCTGGTGAAGTGCTCTACCCAGCAAACCCTTGAATGGCTAAGTACTTCTCTGCCGAAAATCCCCTCCCCCCAGAGAACAACAAGTTTTGACGTTTTCAGGCCACCGGAATTAACGCACGCGCCGTCTGCTGGATCCGCGGGGCAACTCAGGAAAACGACAGATGTGCTAGCGCGCTTACATATCCAGAACCCTTGGCTCGAAGCAAAGAAGTGGTAAATCTACTAGAGTAAGAACCGGGAAAACAAAGACGGTTCTTCTCTCGTGGGGTGGGTCCAGACGAAGCTTCTGTTGAGACCATCCATTCGAGATATGACTCCCATCAATAACTGCACCTTGGAAGGACTAATTTCCGCTTTATTTCCAAGAAGTGCGAATAAGAGGACGAAACCGACGGTAACCTTCCATGATATTGTTCCCCCAGATCAACCTTCATCATTCTAAGGATGCTACTGCAGACTTTCCATAACATAATGAAGGACCATGGGTGTGGAAAAAACGCATCTGTGGTCTTGGTGGTTTGCGGGGCTTCTCACTACTCTACGACGAGCGGTCTGAAAGATCGAGAACTTGCCTTATTGTGTCGATACTTCTCTTAGCAACAACGCTTCGGCAGCTTGGTGGACAAGATTTGATTGCTGCTGTTATCAGCTACGAAGCGAAACGGAGAGAGGCATAACTTCGTTGTTGCGAAGTTGCGACTCTATTCTCCCGCTACCTCCAAAAGCGGTTGCAGAACTCGTAAAGCGACACAAGAATGATGGGCCTAGTCATCTGTTGCTCAGAATTCCTTCGGGGGCAGCAGCAAATGCAACACGAGAAGGAGTACTCTTCTTGACTTCATACTATCGTCTAACTTGGACATCGTTTGTTCCTCCGGAATACCATGAAATTCCTTTAAATGTAGGTTGCTACCTGGTAGTACAATGGACCAGTTTTTCAGTCTGATTGCTCGAGAGTAGTGTTCAAAATCCACCGATAAAAAAAGAACGATTACAGACATCAGCGGAGAATTGACAAGAAAAGTTGTTACCTGGTAGTACAATCGACCAGTTTTTGAGTCTCAGTGTTCCAGTGCAGCGTTCAAAAACGTTGGACAAAAAAAAAAAAAAAACGAAGGATTACAGACATCAGAGAAGAAAGGACAAGAAAGTGAAGAATTAGCAGAGACAGTGACTTCCGAAGCATGCCAGGTCCTCATTATTGTCCAAATCCATATGTTTCACTAAGTTCACTTCATCATGACCACCGACTTCGATCCAGACATCAGTTCATTCGAAAGAACAACTCCCAAGCATCCCATTTGCCTTTTCATTTCGCAGCCTTCCCCCGTCTCAGCATTATGTACATAACCCAACATTTAAGTATATCTCATTACTTATCATTCTATAATCTCTCTCTCTCTCTCTCATCTATTTAGACTACATACCTTAAAAAAAATTAACAAAAAGCTAAACAAACTAACTACCATTTAAACATTTCATAAAAAAAAAGAAGACATTTAAGAAGAAATTCATAAAAAAAATTAAATTGTTAGATAGTTCATGTGTTTTTTCGAGATACAACCGATCCCCGAAGGCATCCCACACCATACAACAACATCTCCACATCAGTTTTGATACATAACCCCCAAATTGATATCCAAACCGACAGACAACTTGCATATTTTTTGACAAAAAAAAAAAAAAAATAAAACAAAAATACCCACACATACATACAAAAAAATGCATTCATACATATATTTGGCATTCATATCACTCTAACCGTATACCTGTGTAAAGATGAAACCACATACAAACTGGCTACCATAAAGGAAAACAAAAAATTATAAGAAAATCAAAAAAAAAAATTAAAACTTAAAATAGCATTAAGACTTTCGGAGAAAAAAAAATTAAGAAAAAAAAAAAAAAACAATTTTTTGGCAGCGAAAAAGCAAAAACCAAAATTACTAAATATCTCACATTTCTCATATCATGTTCTCAATTAGCAAAACAAAAAATGTTTAACGATATCCATTAAAAGCAAAAACATGTTAAAGTTTAAACAAAAAAACAAAAAAAAAAAAAGAAAACAAAATGAAGAAGCATTTGTAAAGAAGACGTACATTTTTCAAAAATATATATCTCAAGACGTTTTTTCCACAGACGAATACAACAATGAAACAAGTAAATAAACGAAGAGAATACCAAAATAAGTCATATTTGTCCATTCTAATTGTTAATAAAAAAAAAATAAAGAAATGAAGCAAATTTTTAACTAAAAAAAAAAACTGAACAAAGTAAGAACTACTCAAGCAAACTCCAACCGAAACAAAAAAAAAAAAACGAAATCCATCGACATTCACTTTTTTGCAACTTGAACCATTTACAAAGATCCCCTACCCCTCTGAATTTGTTCTGAATCCGGCTCTCCCCATCCTCTCCGGGTAACCAAAACGGTGAAAGGAAACCCGACCGTTTGGTTCTTCTTACCAAACCATCCATTAGTTAGACTATTCCAAGGGATACGACACAATAGGCGACAGAATAGAAGCCCAAAAACGTTCTTCTTTTCCGCATGATCACACGAACGAATCGGGAGAAAATTGAGACAATTTCAAGGAAAATGTATTATATTCACACACCACACACACACACACACACCAATCCCCCCCCCCCCCCACCGTCCCTCCTCCAGCATCCGCCACAATTTGTTATCACACACCTAAAATAGATTTAAAACAACAAACAATTTTATTAAAAAAAAAAAAAAAAAAACGAAATGAGAAACATACACTTTAAGATAATTATTAATTGATTAATTATTAACTATTACTAATGAAAAATAAGAAAATGAACAAAAAAAATAATAAAAGGAAGAGATGAAGGTGACACTGAGAGATAGAGAAAAATAAACCGAAGAAAAAAAAAAATGATGAAACGAAATAATAAAACTCAATGTGGAAAGTGTAGTTTTTATTTTTTTTTACTCATCATCATCTTCTGACCCGCATGATCCACTAAAGGGGTCGCGGGGGTAAACCACGCACGAGAGATCTCCAGGCAACTCGATCCTCCGCCATCAGACTCTAATTCATCAGGAGCAATGCCCAAGCGTAATCCGGCGAGTTTTTGGACTTGGTCCAACCACCTCGGAGTCGCATTCAACACCCGCCTTGGAAGTCGTCATGATGGCGACATTCGTGCCACGTGATCAAACCACCGAAGCATAGCCCTTTCCGTTCGAAGAAGCAGCTGCTCAATTTTGAGTTCCTCGCGCACTGCCGTGTTTCTCACCCTATTCCGTCGAGTAATTCCCACAACAGCACGAAGAAGTCTCATCTCAGCAGCTTGCACTCGCGATCTTATTCGTTCGGTCATTACCCAAATTGTATGACCATAGGTGAGAGTTGGAACAAATACTGAGTTGAAAACCGCTAACTTGGCTTTGACACCAAGCTCGGCCTTTCTGATTACAGAACTACCAAGCTGTGTCAAAACTGACCCAGCTTGACCAATCCTACCGGAAAGCTCAGCATTACTCCTTCCATCACTCGTGAAGAAGACCCCGAGATACTTAAACTTCTCCACCTGCTTCAATGGGACTCCACTAACATGCAGAGTGCATTGAACAGGCGTTCCGGAAATGACCATAACCTCCGATTTGTCCGCGTTAACCCTCATTCCAGCATCAGCACATACGGCCACAAACCTATCGAGTGCGCGCTGAAGTTCCGTCTGAGAGGATGTGAGGATAACTAAGTCATCTGCAAAAAGAAGATGACTTACCCTCAACTCTCCCAATGTGAAACATTCCTCACCTCGGCTGCGCTGCAACATCCAGTCCATATATACAATGAAAAGGATAGGTGACAAGACACACCCTTGGCGAAGTGCAACGCCCACGGTGAAAGGTGTACAGTTTGTGTACCTCTGTACACAAACTGTACACCTTTCAATGGCCCTGAGAAGAGGAGGATCAATCCCATACTCCTGCAGGACACTCCAGAGTTTACCTCAAGGGACTCGGTCATATGCCTTTTCCAAATCTACAAAACAACTGTAGATGGGTTCGGCATACTCCCAAGCCTTCTCAAGTAAAATTCTTAGAGTGAAAAGCTGGTCGGTTGTACTTCTGCCGGGACGAAAACCGCACTGTTCATCGCCCATCCTGGGCTAGACCATAGCTCTAGAACGCACTTCCAACACCTTAGCATAGGCTTTCCCGGCGATACTTAAAAGAGATATGCCCCTGTAGTTGGAGCAATCTCTTTTGTCCCCCTTCTTGAAGAGTGGGACAATCACCCCAGTTTGCCAATCGCCGGGTGTCTCACCGCGTTCCCAGGCCACTTTAATGACACGAGAGAGCCATAAAACTCCCTCTTCACCCATTGCCTTAAGCATTTCTGGCCGGATTTCATCCACACCGGCGGATTTGTCAATTCTTAGCGATTCAATCGCCAAAATGACTTCCTCCACCGTCGGACTATTCTTCGCCCCACTCAAGACTACATCGCAAAAATCAAGGAAAATGCGCATTTCCTTGAGTATTCTCGGCAGCAGTGGAATATAAAAACAAACCAAATAAGAGAATTTACTACAAACATGCGATTTTTTTTTACTCTGATTCAGAATTTGGTCAGAGGAAAGCATGCCCGAAGCATATCGGTTGGCCGTTGGGAAAGCCTCTGCAGCCGGAATGTGGACATAAATGCCTGCTGCTGGGTCACCCCGGTCCAGAACATTGCGGTTGCTTGCAAGTGCGGAAAGTCTGCACCAAAGGTACTGCGATGCTTCCAGAAGAGCTGGACCTGCGATCGGAAATGCTCATCGGTACTGCCGTGTGGAAAACACAAATGTGACCAACTATGCCATAGTGCGGGACAGTGCCCGGCGTGCAATACGACGAGCCGTCAGAAGTGAGTGCGTGGGGCGGAGGAGGAACTCCGCAGTTGTTCTCAGAGAACTTGGCACTGGAAAAAGGTTTGCAGCAAGAAGTACAGTTGTGGCATTCATAGCTCTAGAAAGATATGCCACAGCGGTGAGTGCAGCGATTGTCCACTCAGCCTTCCAAGGACATGTCCTTGTGGGAATACTATAGAGCTAGCGCCTTGCTTCGAGGTAATTGAGAGCTGCAATGACACCTGTCACAAAGTCCTTCCGTGCGGCGTGCACTATTGCTGTCATAAGGGCGAATGCAGTTTGTGCAGCACTATCATTACGAAGAAGACCTCGTCGCTGTGGCCTGCACGAAAAGTTTCCTCTGCGAAATCAAATGCAAACGGATTAGGGACTGTGGCAAGCATGCGTGCAACAAGAAGCGCTGTGATGGACAGTGTCCGGCGTGCGACAAGATTTGTGGCAAGCTGTTGTCATGCAAAGAGCACAAGTGCAATTCCGTGTGCCACGACGGCTCCTGTTACCCGTGCAAACTGAAATCCCAGGTCAACTGTCATTGTGGCACTACATCGGTAACGGTCCCATGCGGCAGGGAGCACAAGGCACGACCAGCGTGCATGCAACTTTGTAGAGTTCCTTCCAAGTGTCACCATCCCAACAAGCACAGTTGTCACAAAGGCGGTTGCCCGCCGTGCAATCAACCGTGCGGGCTCGAAGATCGAAGAAAACAACTGCGCACATATTTGCGAAGCTCGCTGCCATGCGGAAGTTCGGGTTGCAATCAAGCAGGCTAGCAGCAACAATGTGATGGACTACATGGTGGACAATTACGAGATTAGGGCCCCATCCTAGATGTGAGAGAAAGGTCGTGGTCTCCTGCAACGGGGGCTACGAAATCGGTCAGTGGCCGTGCTGGAACTCGAACCCGACCTCTTGTCAAAAACTAAAATCGAGATTAAAATGCATGACATAGAATGCCTGCCTGTGCAGGAACGAAAACGGATGTAAAAACGTAAGAGAAAATAATAGATGCAAAAGATATATCGATAATGTGTCAACATACAAGCAGAAATAAATGAGTAAAGAGATATTCAACTTCTTCTTCTCTTGCCCCTTGATTTCATCTGACAGCGTTTTTTATACGCTTTTTCTCCCTTGGCTGTGAATACGTGTGAGCTCTTGTGAACAGCTGGCGAACAGCTGATACCCTTCCCCAACCATAGTATTGGGGTGAATTAGAGTTTTTATTTGAAAAATTCGCTCGTTACTTGAACTTTTTTCAAATTTCGGTGTCAAATTTTCAACACAGTAAGGAGGGGTAAGCAAACGAACAAAGCGTATGTTCATGAAGTAGCTTTCTGCGAGTTACAGTCTGAGGTAATAGGAAAAAATAATTTTGCCATTGTTTACATTAATTATTTATGCATTAATTATTAATGAATATACGACTTCATGTATGTATTTTTGCATATGCATAGTATCGAAAAAAAGCATTCACACGAAACATGTGTACCGGCAATATTATTGAAACATTTGCTTGTATCAATTAAAATAAACAGCTTTTTTGCTTATTTTACTTGTTTTACAGAAATAGAGATAAAAGTTAATTGCAAATTAGTTTGAGTTAGGTACAGTTAAAGCCATTGATCTTAACATATTATTTAATTTAATTGCAGAAGTTTTCACAATTCATGAATGAAAGATATAAAACTAAGTTCATTTGCCAGTCATCGCATATAAATCAGCTATATTTTACTCTGAAGAATTAAATTGATGCAAACTATTCCTGTAAAGAGAGCGTAGCATTACATTTTTATTCACGCAAGTACCTTTTACAAATATATGTTCTCTTAAAAATATGAGTCACCTTCTGAACACCCTCCGAACAATAAGTACATGTTCGTGGGCAAATTCACGAATATCCCACAAAATTCATGAATCTGCCGCTATTATCCCACAAAATTCACGAATCGGCCGCCATATTGGGGTGAATTGACGAGCGTTGTAAAAGTATGAGTGTAATGCAAGGGAATTCCACTACTATCACATTTTTCTCCGGTGTGGACTAGGGGCAAAAATGGCCGAAGTTGAATATCTCTTTACTCATTCATTTCTGCATACAAGTATCTTAGACTCAATGTTGACTACAACTTGAAATGGAGTTACCACATACGAGAACTCAAAACTAAATTGTGTCAATTCGCTTACGCACTGTTCCACCTAAAAAATGTCTGCACACCCGAAATCATTACACAATTCTACTTTGGTTTAGTCGAATCACATCTGCGGGGTGGCATATTGGCGCGGGGACGAGCGCCCCAAATGCCCAATCACTACAAAAAACGTATGTGCGACTGCAAAAAATATTACAAAACCGAAGGAGTCCAAAACCTGAATAATATTTTGAATATCGAACAGATATATAATTTAGATTCTTCTACAACGACGATACATACACAAGGCTGACGCAACAGACAGTAAATACAAGAAGAAGACAATAGCAGGTCTACGAAGTCCTGAGATTTTCGAACGAATACGTAAGAAGGACGCTTTATGTCGCATAATCCATGATTAACCACCATACACCAACGTAAGTAAGGACTTAAATATAGCAACATATGTAGGTACCCATTTCGAATTGTAGATTCTTGAGTAGTAGAAATTATATAGCCAAGTCTACTTCCTTCAGAAGGAAATAATATGCTCTTGTCGCCTGTGATATAGACAAAATGTCAGAAAAGTAAACAAACATGGCGGACATGCGCAATGCGTAATCTGTAATACATCATTCTTGTATAAGATCTTCTCTGTGAGCGCCTGAGTTTTCGGTTTCATGCCGGGAAAGTCCACCATCGACCAAGTCTTGCAAGCAGATCCTGGAAAAAAAAACCCAAGAGATGCAGACAGACACCTACCACCTATTTGTCGATTTCAAGGCCGCATATGACATCTATGTATCTCTATGCACGAGACGAGCTATGCAACGCCATGTCCAGTTTTGACATTCCTGCCAAACTCGTCAAATTGTGCAGGATGACGATGGAGAACTCTCGCTGCTCAATCAAGGTCGGTAACGAACTCACCGACACCTTCAATGTGGAAAAAGGTTTAAGGCAAGGCGACGCGCTGTCATGTGATTATTTTAACATCACACTTGAGAAGGTCGTGCAAAACTCAATCGCCAGCACAAGAGGCATGATCTTCCAAAAGTTCGTACAATTGCTGGCATACGCGGCGGACAACATTGAGGTGATTGGTCGAGCACAGCGAGCCGTCAATGAAGCGTTTGCTGGTATTGAAACGGAAGCGGCGAAAATTGGTTTAGCAGTGAACGCGGACGGAAGGAGGAGGTACATGCTATCATCGAGAAAGGATGCACAACATCGACGACTCGGCCAGAACGTCACCGGAGGCAGCTTTAACTTCGAGTTCGTCTACCTCGATCCGCACAAACAACATCAGTACTCATAGTAAACGCAGAATAACTCTTGCCAATCGCTGTTTCTTTGGGCACATGAGACAATTGAGTAGCAGACCCCTCTCTCGAAGGACCAAGCTAACATTATATAAGACCCTAATCATGCTCTATGGCCCAGAAGCATGGACAATCTGAAGAGCAGATGAAGAAGTCCTTGGTCTTTTCGAGAGAAATATTCTGCGCTCCATCTGGCGTTGATGGCACATAGAGGAGAGGATGTACGGGCTGCACATGAGCCTTGTCAGGCGTCTACGGATTCAACGCCTAAGCTGGCTAGGCCATGTAGAGCACATGGACAACACTGCTCGAGTCCCAAGAGTCTTCATCTTCCACGGAACCGATGACGCACACAATCAGGAGAAGAACCTCAATCAACTTGGTGCGCGAAATTGGAGGCAGCTAGGCTAAAGATCGTGCCAGCTGGAGAAGCTTGTTGACTGACTATAGCGCCACTAGAAGAAGAAGAAGAAGATTCAGAATTTCAAGGCGCGTCTTTAGAGTTGCACGCGATGCACCGTGCTGTTCGGCTCAAGGATTTCCGAGCCGTTCGAAACTTCCCCTGGATTTCGGCAAGGAGATGCGCTGTCGTGTGATTGCTTCAATCTGGTACTGGAGAAGATAGTGCGGAGGGCAGCCGTAAACACGGAAGGCACTATCTTCTATAAGTCGGTCCAACTGTTGCGGTACGCAGATGACATCGACATAATCGTGCGTTCTCAACGATTGAAGAACAGGCGAAACGAACTGGCCTCAAGGTCAATGAGGGCAAAACGAAATATATGCTGTCCTCGAAAAAACGTTCCGTCGCACACCACCTTGGACACAACTTCACGATCGACAGCTAGAGGAGTTTGTCTACCTCGGGGCAAACGTGAACTCCACAAACGACATCACAGTGGAGATCCGTCGTAGAATCGCCATTGGCAACCAGTACTACTTCGGTTTGTCAAAACAATTGGGCTCAAAATTCGAAGGACATGCTCTACAAAACTCTTATTTTGCCAGTCCTGCTCTAGGGAGCCGAAAGCTGGACGCTAAGCAAAACTGCAGAGCTGATTCTTGGTACCTCCGAAAGAAACAAATTCTACATCGGATATATGGTCCCGTCTGCGAAGAAGGCGAATGGAGGAGAAGACATAAAAACATAACCGCGAACTCTACGAGTTGTACCAGGATGTGGATGTAGTCCGGAATGCAAAAATCCGTCGACTGCACTGGCTCGGCCACATCGAGCGCATGGACAACAATGCTCCAGCAAAGAGGGTCTTCGAATCCGAGCCTACTGGTTCGAGAAGGAGACGAAGACCGAATCTCCGGTATAAAGAGCAAGCAATCGCGGATGCAAGACAGCTTGGTCTTGATGATTGGAAGCAGCGTGCCCAGGACCGTCAACGATGGGAGGCAGCAATTGCTCAGGCTCGGACCCTCCATTGATCTCCAGCCTGATAATTAGGTAAGTTTAGAGGCCTGAACCATGTCGCTAGGACCAGTAGGAGCGGAGAAAAATGTCGGAGGTGACCTGAAATACTTCTTTTTACAAGATCGCCTATATCTGGAAAGCGGTGCGTTTTTCAGCGATCCAAATGATGTATAATGCGTTTTCTGGTATATATAGAAAACAATGAAAAAAGGAGCTTCTTTTGAGCCAAAAACCACGCAGCTAGAGCCAATAGGAGCTGAGAAAAGTGTCGGAGAAGCTGACGGAATATCGACCATATCTCGAAGACCGTTCATCACAAACGGTTTACAGAAGTCATATGAAGCTCTAACAGAGCTGCGGTGGCAGATGGGGCATAGAAAGCGTGCATCACCTCCTCTGAGTCCTGCCAACTCGGATGTCTCACACATCTTTCAACGATTGAAGTGTTCTAAGAGGTGGAACCATGTCGGACCTGCTCCGCTTCATCCTCAGCTCTAGATGGTTCTTCGCCAGTGGTTGATGGATCAGAGACAAGTGATCCAAGTGGCAGCAGAATGTTATGTGGACTTCAACCAACCTGCCTAGGACAAGCCAAGTTAATCAGACATTCTCATCCGCCTCACACGCTCTCGACGGCGAGACCTGCGAAAAAGTATTCACGGTTCAATGACGGGACAACACCTCTTTGTGGGACAGTGGGTGTGTTTTTCACACATCACCGCCGAACCTCTGATCTATTAACGAACACTACAATCGACGGACGTCACACATTCCACACGGCTCTTCCCAACGTCCACACCTTCGCTTACGTCGGACTCAATTTGTTGTTTACAAGGCACGGAGCATTGGTATCGAACAGATTTGACTTGAGAGGGTGTAGTATACCTAGCACGCAAGCAGAGTTCAAGCAAATGGCAAACCAGAGCACTCTCCTCTTCATCTGGATCTAAGATCGAGTCGTTAGACCATCTTCGATGTTCTATGTCCACGTGAACCAAGAAGAAATAGCAAAAGCGATTCCAAACGGTCCCCTTTGATTTCACAACAACTGCTGGTATTCAGGTCGAGTTTAGCGATGCTTCTTCAGTGAAATTGCGTGGAGACTCCGTGCAGATAGGCACATCAAACGGCTTTGTTTTGTTCAGAACGACCTTCCACGGACCACAACGCCAATGGAGGACGATCCCAGCGAGTTTGGTGAGCAATCAAACATTGCAGAGGAGGAAGAGATTTACTGTCTCCTTACGTTACGTTACTGTCTCCTTTACGTTGCACCGTTCGTCAAGATCACATGGAAAAGGGCTTGATTTAAGCTGAAGTTCGCTGACGTGGCCATCCAGACAAGAAAAAATCACAAAATAACAATTTCCTCACACAGTCCCACCGTTTATTAAGTAAAATTCAGTCTCCTCACGCTTTACGAGTGCACCCCCGATCAGTTCAGCACCATCCTCACATCACCGCTCAAGAACTGGCGCGATCATCCTTGTTCGTCAGCAACGCCTGGCGACTCCGCCGAATCGACGTGTACGTGTCCACTCTCTTCTTCAGCTCCAGCATCAGCGAATCAATGTTCGAGTACAACTTGAAGTCGATCGCCAGCATATCGTACTGTCGCAGCAAGTAGTTCGTGAAGACCCGACAATACGCGATCTTCCGCAGCATCTGCGACATCTCCGGATCGTCCAGATTACCATCGATGGCATCGCTGATGTGGCTCGCGTCCCAACGCTGTCGCTGCGAGTCCGTGCTGGTCGACGGACTACCCAATTCCCGGGCGGCAACGAATTCCGACTCGAACGATATGTCCTCAGTCGTCTTGACCGAATGATGAACAGACTTGCGTCGATTGTGGATTTTCTTCGTCGCATCGGCCAGCGACCGTGTGCCAGCCTCCATTGAATCCGATGCATTGGTGGACTCATCGATGTCCGTCCGCGATAATGAGGGATTCTTTTCCCTGGCGCTCTCGTTGTCACTCTCCCCCGATGAGTCGATGATTTCGATTATTGTTGCAATAACTGGTTCGGATAATTCCTCACTTGTGGACATTTTTACGCGAAATTCTAAAGCACTCGCAGGAGAATACAAAACACAAATGACATACGCTAACGTCAAGTGATAACATGGATGACAGCTGGCAGCTGTTTTCGAAAGCGAACACGATTTTCGAACAGAGGTTGTCAAACTTTGATAATCATGAAAAATTCGACGAAAACAAAAAGAGAAGCGCCTATCACCCAGCAGATGGCGCAGGGAATGGGAATAGTGAGTGTCTTCGCTAGATGTCGGTTTCGGAGTCGCATCCAAGACACCACAAGTCTCCAGTGCGCTTAGGAATGGCAACGACCTTGTCTCCAAGTCTCACCTCCTGCTGCCGGGGGAATTGTGGATTCCAATCACATCGCATCAGATTTACGAATTCCGGGCCCAGTTCTGGGTGACACCTTCTCACGGCGTTACTTCTTCCAGTTCGGTGGCTATGTCGGCGGCAGCGGCGTCAGCTAATTCCGCCTGCCGCTGTTCCCAAGGGCGACAGATTCTGTTTTTTTTCTTCACAAATTCCGCTCCCGGGGGTGCAGCTCAACTGGCGGACGGCTTATTCGGGAGTTTATCGTCCGACCAGGTGCCACAGACACTCGAACACAGTCGAACCACCGTCGTTGCCAAGAGTTTCTTTGGCCGAGTCTGACAGAGCGGTCTGAGGTGCACACTATTGCGGGGGGCGTGGAGACATATTAAAACATCATCCCAGCACAGTTCGGGGGGCGAGAACACCGTTATCCATGCATTATGCATCGTCTTGGCGGAATGTGGATGGCTGAGGCGAAGGCATCGCAATGAAATGATCCTTGGCACCGGCATCCACTCCAGTTCTGGGCGCGAGGTGCTGTAATCATTTTTAATGTACACCCCGTGAACATTTCTATAAATAGATGGCCCCGAGTGGATGCCTTGTTGCTGGCGCCTTTTGCAAGGCAATGCGATACCTCTTCGGGCGCGCACAAAGCTCCATGTAACCCGATCAGGGGACAGAGAGATATTTTGAATGTCTCAAGAGGAAACACGCACATGTGGGATGTGCTCAAGGATGTCTGCTGATTGAAGCGGCATGGGGGACGCTCTAGAATTTTGTGTTTGGTGTAGGGAATAGGACACGTTTCGACGAGAGCAGGAGCAGGCGGGTTGAAATTCACTGAAACCGCGTGTAGGAGCATGGTGTCTATTTAAAGACTGCGGTCACAGATGTCGTTCCTCTTGCGAGGCAGACAGAGGTTCGTTCTGTTGGTCGTGGACGGCGCCTCATCTTGTAACCGTTCCAGTTGTTGGCGGCCTTATCTTGCAGCGGACGGAGGTACATTTCAGTTGTGGGCGCCCTCATCTTGTAGCGGCAATTTGAACGTTCCATTTGTGGGCGGCCTCATCCTCCAGCGCCATTGTTTCAATCAAATGCCCATCATCTGACCACTCACCGTCGGCTGAAGTCTGTCCACCGATTCCGGTGAACCACTGAACTTAAATGATGTACACATTAGTGGACGGGGGTAGGTGCGACCGCAGAATATACTTTCACGACGAAACTTTTCGCCAGGCACACCAACACAAACACACACACACACACCCTGGCGGGGAAAGTGATAGTTTTCGGTTTCATTTCAACCACGAAACGATGGCTGAACGAGTAGCCGTCAGCAGATGGTTTCGTGGTGAACTTTTATGAGGAATTTTCGTATTTTTTTTTTGTGTTGGTGAGGTGTCATTGTTTTCGGGAGAGAGAGAGCAGACGAGGGCAGAGGCGATTTTCGAAGAGTCTTTGCCCACTTGTGGAACGCGTCTCCTATTCTCTGTACTTTTTTGACAAAACAGAGCGGGTTCTATGGGTCGAGGCGTGAGGAAACAGTTAAGAGGACCTGTCTCAGAGGTTTGATCTGAAGATTCAAGCCGTTGGCCGTCATCCCATCACCCAGAGGATTGAAGGAGCCCACTAGACCATCGTGGGCTGCCTGAAAAAAGCCATCCCTGTACTCGGCCACTGGCAGAAGTCCTCGCTTTTTTAGTTTCGTCCCCAAAAAACGTCTCTTTCCGGTGTTTCATTCGATTGCCAGTGGCATTCTCCTCTTCACCGCTTGCTCAACATTACACCAAGCCTCTGTGTCTCCCTTCATCCGTCTCTGTACTTCGGTTACTGTGGCAAAGGACGGGCGTTCCAGGAACAGTGAGTCCCGTGGATAATATTTCCAATCCAACGCACCTCCGACGAAGGATCAAAAACCACAGCACTCCACATTCCAGCCCTCTTGGCATCATCCTTCGGAAATCCATTTCTTCTCCTTCTCCCTCTCAGTTTGGCCAGGGCTCATGGATTTTATTTTGATTCACAAATTTGAAATAACTCCGCCCTCCGGACTCGGTTTTAATTAAATTCCTTCGTCGGACTAGGGGGTGTGCTGGACGAGGGGCTATTTTATTTTATTTTTTGACAACTTGTAGAAGTTGCCCCCCCGGTTTGGGGAAAAGGTGACGAATGCCTGTGGCTTGTGATTTCTTGAGAGAGGTGCAAGCCGAGGGTGTGCTGTTCAGGAAGGACAATGAGATGGAAAGGCTTTGCAGAAGAGCACTGAGTTAGAAGTGGAATCCTCAACTTTCCTCAATTGCCACCGATTTCTTAACAATGGCATCCATCTGAAGTGAGTGCCGGGACACTGTGGCATTCCAGAAAATTGCGAAGCTGCCGAAGTTGTTAGGAGATCTGCCATCTATGACTGTTGCTCACACCAATCGTGGTTGGCTGAGGGTGACAATTATGGCATGCACTCAATCCGAGACGATCAGATGGCCTCCTTCGAATGGGGACCGCGAGTCTTAGGACTATTGTCGGCGTCGTCACTGGGCACCGCGCCATTGGAACTCACGTCGTTCGATTTGGCCTGCATTGCTATTGAGTCTGTCCTTCGCTGCACGGATCTCTTACCAACAGTCTTCCCATTCTTCCGACGTCGTCTATCCAACAGTCGTCTATCTCTACAGAGGCAGAGTAGCGATTTGCAGACCTTTTTCCATACGTGGACTTCTCTGTTGTCGATCGAAACCGGATACGTTCCCTGTTGCGTTGTCCCACAGGTTCGGAGTCGAATCAGCTGAGTCAAATCGAACTATCGTCTGAGACTTTGTACACATGCTTAGCTCACGGCGTTGGTTTTTGTATGGGAGAGCGGAAAAATGTCTGCCGCGGCGTGCCACATTGCACTACGTATCGTTCATCACTCGTTGAAAAGATCACAACGCAACCGGCAAATCGATCACCATTCTATTCTGATAGCCAAGCGGCGGATAAAAGCCATAGCATCCGACATTCTGACGTCGAAGATCGTTTTTTTTTTATTTTTTGGGTGGAGGAGAAATGCCTTACGCACCATAAAGAGGTCTGTTGGCGTTGACCATCCCCGTGTGACCGGCTCTCTCTATGGATCATACGGACAAAACGAGGTGGAAGAACTGAAGGAGTATGTCCAGAGGAATCCTTATAATTACAATAAGACCCGCTGGCCTCGCTTCTCCAGGACGTTATCCACAGAACTACGTTCGAGTGGGATCAATCCTCCATCAAACAGAAACTTAACGAACGAAGAGGTTGACAGGTACCTCATACAAATGGACGACGTAATTAAACGTACCATGGACAAGACTATTCCGAAGGTAGTACAAATCGATGACAGCGATGTTTATCGAAATGCTACCATCGATGCACTTCACGTGCACAAAAGTAGGCTGCTGTCAAGACTCAAACTCTTGCACAGGCGGTTTACAGACCCACAAAACGCGGAAGTCATTGCATTGAAATCGGAGATCAAGAACCTCCAACAGTTAATACGTATCAATTATAGTTTGGCCATAAGCTTGCACTGGGGCAAAAAGATCCGGGCTGTACGTTCTAACAACCCGGGTATGTTCCCACAAGTAAATAAAATATTTCGGAGGAAAGATCAAAACGACATTCAGGCCGTTAGACTTCCCAGAACGACAAATAACGAACAATTACTGACTTCAGTTGGCATCGATCCAGATGGAGCAGTGCTAGACAACGACTTCTACGTGGTTGAAGATCCCCAGGAGAAGGTGAAAGCAATTGGTGCTGTGTTTCAGCGAGTGTATACGGTCAACGAGGTTCGTAGGCCGAATCATGACCTGGAGCATAGCGCCTCGCTAAACCACTTCAAGCTCCGAAACGAGATAAGTCAATGGCGATCTGAGAATCCTGGTTTTACCAGGTTCAGTGACGATAACATGGCAAATAATGCCGTCGCCAATGATGGAAATCACATCTTGATCTCTCAAGAAGATCTTCAGGGTATCTTTAACTCGCTGAAGAAGAAAAAGTCGGCGGGAATCGATGGTATACCAAATATTGTGCTTCGCTATCTTCCTCCCGAAGCCGTGCAGATTTACACAACACTGTTCAATAATGCGCTGAGTAATGCTTATTACCCGGCACACTGGAAAACAGCTGTAGTGCAACCAATCCCTAAACGGGACAAAGATAAATCTATCCCGACAAATCTTCGGTCGATCAGTCTTCTCCCTTGCATAAGCAAGGTTTTTGAAAAGATAGTCATTCGAGTTCTGAAACAATGGGTTGAGGAAAATAAAATCATACCGGACAACCAGTTCGGATTCAGGGCGGGGCATGAAACTATACATGCCGCGTCCACACTGGTATCCGACATTCAGTGGAACAAAGATACAAAACAATGCACGGGTGCATGTCTGATTGACTTGGAGAAAGCGTTCGACACCGTTTGGTTAGAGGGTCTCTTCCTCAAGCTGGTCAGGCTCGGCATAAGTAAACCATTGCTATACACGATCTATGACATGATAATAGGCAGAAAGTTCGTCGTGAAAAGTGGCGACGTAACTTCTACCATGGTCTTTGAAATCAAAAATGGTCTGCAACAGGGAGCTGTTGGTTCGCCGATCTTGTTCTCAATATTCACTGCAGATCTTATAGGTTTCATGCCGCACTTAATTGCGTATGCCGACGATCTAGTAGCGTACAGATCAGGTCCGAAGGTCGAAGTAATAAATAACTTGCTGCAATGTGACTTCGAACAAATTCAGCGATTTTGCGACGACTGGAAGTTGATTATCAACTTGAAGTGTGAAACTATCCTTTTCAGGACCCCGCTGTACATGGCAGCATGGGATACACGCACAAACTGGCGTAAGTTCGGCATAATTGACCAGCAGGGACGGCCGTTAGATGTGAAAAGTGTAGTAAGGTATCTAGGCATTTGGTTGGACCAATATCTGTATTTTGACAAACATATAGATATTGCTCTGGCGAAAGCTAAAAAGGCCCTTGCTGTGGCAAGGGGGTTGTTTTACAGCAGCCAACTTGACACCAGAGTAAAGGTAATCTGCTACATGGCCCTCATCCGGCCAGTTATGGCCTACGGTTGTCCACTATGGTTCAATGTGAGTCCTTCACAGATGGAAAAGATGAGGTTGTTCGAGAGACAATGTCTTCGCACTTGTCTCCGGTTGTATCGTACACCCGAGTCTGAGTACAAGAAGTTCTATCCTAACGTGGTCCTGTACAACGAGGCAAACTTGAACAGGATAGATAATTTTATTATTAAACTGATCAGAAGACATATTGCACGAGCTACGACTTCTTCCAACAGTCTGATCTTTGGGGCTTACTACCCCAATGTTATGTACCATGAGAGAGTGCGCCTCACCGGCTTTATTCCTCCTGAAGCGTTCCTCTATCTCAACACAATTGGCCTAATACAGGACCCACAAGGATGTCCTGTCATCTTTCACGTCGTAAGCCGAACAGTGGACAGGCGACTCCAATACGAACGGGATGTCGCTCGCATTCACGAGGATCTCCTCCGGTTCAGTAGAGCGATCTCTGCTCGAGACAGGAGAGAGTCTGCCAAAGAACGGCAATTTTACTGGTGGCTACACCAAAACCAGCCCCCGCCGCTGCTGGAATTTCAAAATGACGCGGTAGTTGACCATAGTGGCCAACTTACATAGATCTTAGGGTAGCGTAGAAAAAAAAAATAAAAAAAAAAAAAAAAAAAATGTGCACCACGGCGTATAAATTTTATAGGTTAGGCATATACATAACATATACGCCCTGGTGCACGTGCCGTACCTGTTACGGACATAGTTAAGTTAGCTTATACGTTTTTATATTAGGTTAAGTAAATTTAAGATAGGTGAGGATAGACAAATAATGCCAAGTTTTTACCAGTTTTCTTGGCCAAACTAATCAGAAAGTACATTCAGACGAAATAAAAAAAAAAAACCATAGTCTAAGCCGAAAGGCACAATTAAATTTAGTTCAGAATAGCTTAGAGTACCCGTATAGGGTCAGTAGGTTAGATGTAAGAACGATTGTTAAGTTAGTTAAGCTAGTTTTAGTTATTTTTGTCTAGCATGTAAGAAAAATGAATTATAAAATAAAACAAAAACGAAGAAAAAAAAAAAAAAAAAAAGACAAATGGGGATGTACTGCGTCTCTGTTGAGGAGTTGCCGACTGGCAGGTCGATCCTATGTAAGGCCGCTTATACACTCGCTGAATTCGTCGCTGATTTTTGCAACGTTTCATCGTCGATTTCCTTTGTGCGATCCCTTGTCTCACCTCCCTTGTCCACTTTATACAAAAAATCGGCGACGAATTTATCGTGTGTAAAAGTGGCCTAAGACGGCGTTGAAATTTCCGTCTCCGGTGACGAACTGGGTGACAAACCGGTGTTTCCGGTTGTTCCACTCAGCCACATTCTTTATCAGCCTCGCTGTCCAACTTCCTCCGCATTCCGATCTCTAGTACTCTTGCCACAGCCGTATCGTTTGCTGGTCGATTGCCACTCCCAATCCGATTGCCGCCTTGTTGTCGTAGACGTTCTCCCTTTGTGCCGCTAGAAGATCGATGGGAGTCACTCCTGCGACTATAAGGACGGCTGGTTCCGCTAGCCACGAGTAAAGCTTCACATCTTTGCACTGTCGCCATCTGCTTCCGGTACGTTTCTTGACGAAGCGCGTCTGCCCAGATCTCACTTCCATCTAGGAGAATAGCGTGCGTTGTCGACGTTTTTAGTAACGTGTGCTTACTTGGCGTTGGACCTATGTTGGCCTATGTTCGCCATTAATCTGCTGAGTGATGTTGTGACTCTAGAGGCTTTATCTTCATCTGTTGCTAGAGAGTTAGTTCTGTGTCGAGCCAATGACGCAGGTTTTTCCTGCGTTTCTTCTGCGTCAAAGGGACTATCTCAGTGTTCTCTGTTGCCAAACTAAGGCCGTGCTCATCCATTCCAGAATGTTGTTCGTCGCATGACTGCGCGTCTTCAGTGTCACTTCTTCTTCTCTGAGCTGGCGGACTTAAGCGGCGTTGAACTGAAGAACCTTCTGAGATTCCTGTGTGGATCTGGTTGGTTTTGGGTCTAAAGGAGGTTTCACGGTAGTAAACCATCGCAAACAAGGGCACAATGGTCACAGAAAGTTAGTCTAAGTGAGCCCCGGTCTAATGCCGACAGGGCGCTCTACTTAAGACTCCCTGAACGTGTTAAAATTGCGAGCACTTGTTAGAAAAACTGTGATTCTGTGGTAGGTACCGACCTGATTATGGTCGACGAAGTATAATCCTTGATTAAGCGAACGTCTACTCAATTTGGAGTCAACTCCTTCGAGACATCTGAACATCTTCATCACAAGCGACTCCTGTAGAAGCAGTGACGCCGCTTAGAAAGTAGGCAGCACTTCCTCTGATTGACTCGACAGAATTGGAGCCTAATGCTAGACGGAGACAGAGACACGGCCTAGGAGTCGGCACACATAACCAAAGGGCTACAACTGTCCCATCGTCCTCACAGAAAAAAAAAAAATCTCAAAAAAGGTCCTCACCCTTATTGAGTGCAAATTCAATTTCCGTTTGTCCATCCGACAATGACACTTGCCCTAATGATCTCAATAAATACTCTCTCGCACACTCTCCAACTCCCCACCTCCTCCCAACGCCCACTGCACGCTAATTAAAACCCATTCAAGCTAGTACAGCAAGCACCCAATGAGTGAGCATCTTCTACACTTCCAGCCTCGGCACCATTGCGTCCGCCCTTCACAAAGTACTCTCCAATCACGTTTTTTAATTTTAATAAATTAATTCGCTGCGCCCAGCCCCGAAAAGGGATAAGAGACTGCCTGGCGCGGTTTTCTATACCACGTCACAACACAGCAGGAAGCTGGGCGAAAAATCCGCCGGAACTGCGAGCCAAAACACGAGGAAATCAACAAAAAAAAAAAAACACAGACACAACAACAAAAACAACGAATTTCCGACTGATAAGATGGACGAGGGTGGGGTGGGTGGTGATGGGGCTGGGGTGGAGTTTACTGAACAGCTCATGGTCGGGATGTAACTGAATGAAAATCGTGATTGGAATTTTTATTAATAATCATAATGCTGCAGAAAATGGCTTTACATCCCTTTTGCTGTTGTTCGTTTTTTCTCTTGTTCCCATCCTGTGAGTGGTTGGGAGGGGGGGTGAGGAGAGTCCCCCCTGTAGCCTGTGGGTTTGCGGTTCATGACTCCTCGCACGGGGAGGGTTAATTAAACACGTTATCTCGCGTCGGAGTTGGCGCTGGGGTGGGCGCTGCGCGTTTCGAAAAGAATTTGTAATCGTTTTGTGCGTTCCAGGAGAGAGGGGGGGAGATCAATCTTTGAACATCTGGAAGGAACTCACGTGAGTTCAGCTTGATTGAGGGGAAATTTGAAGAGAGTCTCGATGCAAGAGGAGATTCTGTCCGAAGTTCATCAAAATCGACAAGAGATTGACGACTGAATAGGAAGTGGACCGAATAACCTTCACAACGTGTGCACGGACCATACTTAAGAATCATGTCATCGCGAAGACGTCAGAGGCGTAGTACACATGAGCACTTCGGGCGTCAAACAGATCGTTCAACTTTCGAGACCAAAAATGACGACAAGGCGATGGAACAGAATTCAGGGAAAAGTTTCGTGGAGTCCTTTTGTGTCTTCATTCGAAAGTGGTTCATCAAGTTAACGAAAGAAAGAAAACAGAGAGGCGACACACGATTCGAAATCCAAAGACTGGAGTGGATCCGAGGACATCGAATTTTTCACCCAAAAAAATTGACAGCATCTTCCAACTGCCACAGCGGCCCAACTAGGCGTACCTACGACCTGTGTACACCTGTGGTTGTGTGTTTAGATGTGTATTATCGAAATCTAAAGACTGGAGTGGATCCGACGACATCGAATTTTTCACCCAAAAAAATTGACAGTGTATAGTAAGGACTTTGGAGCCTTTTCATGGCGCATCTTCCAACTGCCACAGCGGCCGAACTAGGCGTACCTACACATTTCGCATGCGCATTCGCTTTCGCATTCGCATTCGCATTCGCATTCGCATTCGCATTCGCATTCGCATTCGCATTCGCATTCGCATTCGCATTCGCATTCGCATTCGCATTCGCATTCGCATTCGCATTCGCATTCGCATTCGCATTCGCATTCGCATTCGCATTCGCATTCGCATTCGCATTCGCATTCGCATTCGCATTCGCATTCGCATTCGCATTCGCATTCGCATTCGCATTCGCATTCGCATTCGCATTCGCATTCGCATTCGCATTCGCATTCGCATTTGCATTCGCATTCGCATTCGCATTCGCATTCGCATCCGCATTCGCATTCGCATTCGCATTCGCATTCGCATTCGCATTCGCATTCGCATTCGCATTCGCATTCGCATTCGCATTCGCAATCGCATTCGCTAAGTAAAACGTTGTCGTACTCGTAGTCGGACACAGTCACGCACGACGCGTCGGTAGCAGACCCTTTCTGGGGCCACAAACTGCAAGCGAAGCAGGAAATAAAAATTGCGACTCAGTCTGACACTTAGTTGGTCGAGTGACTCGGCAGACAAAAATGCTATCGTTTCTTCTTTTCTCTCGGCTAAGGAAACCTCCTTCAAGCTAAGGAAACGAAAAGGGAAACATCCTCTCGTAGAAGGGATGGAAGCTGTGAAGCTGTGGAGAATCTCTACCAATCCAGCTCAGCTCCACAAAGAAAACGTAAGGCACGAAGCCCTAAATAGAGTCAGAGCTCGATGGCATAGTCTGCGTATTGAAGCAACGGCAAGGACTCTATGAGCGACGTTAAGCAAGAAGAGCTCAACATCATTGATCGGTTTGCAGTCGCAAGGATGTACGCACGCTTATGGGAGTACGAGGGGCGTTCAATATATTCTCGGTATCGGGCTGAAGCTGTGGTTATATATATAAAGTGACTTTTTTATCAAGTAATACTATTATTTTAGTGCATTCATGTAAAATTTCATTTCAATTCGCGTTTTATCTCTAGTTAAACCGAATCATAATGGCAACTGAGACGATGATGGTGAAAATTGAGCATCGTGCTGTAATTAAATTTCTCACTAAGCAAGGAAAAAGTCAAAAAAAACTATTCATGAAGAGATGGTGGCTGTTTACCAGGGTGCCGCACCTTCATTATCAACTGTGCAAAAGTGGTCAAGTGAGTTCAAGAGAGGTAGAGAGAGCATTGAAGACGACGCCCCGCTCCGGCGCCCCGGCTACTGCTTGTACGGGAGAAAGCATCAAAGAAGTCGAAAAACTTGTTCTTGAGGATGCCCGAATAAAGGTGAAAATGATGGCAGAGATCACCAAGCTTTCAATTGGTACCATTCACACCATTCTCCATGACCATCTTAACCTTTCAAAGGTCAGCTCGTATACATGCGTCTGAGCTGAAGCGACTTCCGCAGAAGCTGCAGCGACGAGCAGAGACTCTGCGAGTGCCCAGCCCTAGCAAAGGAGACAGTTCCTAGGAAAGCACTTCTTCGCAGAGCTAGAGGACTTAAGCGGCGTTTAACTAAAGAACCTGCTAAGATTCTTGCGTGGATCTGGTTGGTTTTGGGTCTGAACGAGGTCTCACGGTAGTAAGCCATCCAAATCAAGGTCTAAGTGAGCCACGACCGCTACTTAGACTACCTCTCCAAGATCACCAAGATTACCAAGATCACCTAGATCACCAGGATCCCCAAGATCTTCAAGAGCAAGAAGATCACCAAGATTCAACGAGAAGTTCGGCACGAGTTCAGAGAATGGGGCTTTGGCTTGGGCTTGGGCGGGACTTTCAGGGTATCGAACTATTTGACCGTATTCCAAGCGACGTGAATGGTCTGTCATCAATATTCTTCGACTTAATATGGAAACAAATGCAAACTGACGCCAAAATGCTGAGCATGGTGTCGATATGACACATGTGGGTTCTTAGCAACACTCTCTCTTACCTTTTCAAGCAACTCATTGGTGCGTCTTGAGCGCTGATGAACGGCATTTCGACGATCTCCCACTGTTCCGAGCTCAACAAAACTCGACATGATGTCAGACGGTGCCTGTTGGACACGTGCAACACAAGCGAGAGAACCTGACGGTCTTGCCAGCGCCAGTGGCTTACATGTTGACACTGTCTGCTTCAGCTCCAGTATCAAGTTGAAGAAGGAAGTTCCATGATGGCCCTGGACACAGTATTCAGAATCATAGGGCAATGAGCTTGGGAGCGTCAGTGATTGTTGCAAGACACTAGACTGGACGATTTGGGAATGAACTAAAATAGAGGGCCCGCTGTAAAGCATGCTCTGTACATGAATAGACAACGTTTGTCACCAGAGACCAGAGACTAGAGGACCAGAGACCAGAGACCAGAGACCAGAGACCAGAGACCAGAGACCAGAGACCAGAGGACCAGATTACCAGAGGACCAGAGGACCAGAGACCAGAGACCAGAGGACCAGAGACCAGAGACCAGAGGACCAGAGGACCAGAGGACCAGAGGACCAGAGGACCAGAGGACCAGAGGACCAGAGGACCAGAGGACCAGAGGACCAGAGACCAGAGACCAGAGACCAGAGACCAGAGACCAGAGACCAGAGACCAGAGACCAGAGACCAGAGACCAGAGGACCAGAGGACCAGATTACCAGAGGACCAGAGGACCAGAGACCAGAGACTAGAGGACCAGAGGACCAGAGGACCAGAGGACCAGAGGACCAGAGGACCAAAGGACCAGAGACCAGAGACCAGAGACCAGAGGACCAGAGGACCAGAGGACCAGAGGACCAGAGGACTAGAGGACCAGAGGACCAGAGGACCAGAGGACCAGAGGACCAGAGGACCAGAGGACAAGAGGACCAGAGGACCAGAGGACCAGAGGACCAGAGGACCAGAGGACAAGAGGACCAGAGGACCAGAGGACCAGAGGACAAGAGGACCAGAGGACCAGAGGACCAGAGGACCAGAGGACCAAAGGACCAAAGACCAAAGACCAGAGACCAGAGACCAGAGACCAGAGGACCAGAGGACCAGAGGACCAGAGGACCAGAGGACCAGAGGACCAGAGGACCAGAGACCAGAGGACTAGAGGACTAGAGGACCAGAGGACCAGAGGACCAGAGGACCAGAGGACCAGAGGACAAGAGGACCAGAGGACCAGAGGACCAGAGACCAGAGACCAGAGACCAGAGACCAGAGGACCAGAGGACCAGAGGACCAGAGGACCAGTGGACCAGAGGACCAGAGGACCAGAGGACCAGAGGACCAGAGGACCAGAGGACCAGAGGACCAGAGGACCAGAGGACCAGAGGACCAGAGGACCAGAGGACCAAAGGACCAGAGACCAGAGGACCAGAGGACCAGAGGACCAGAGGACCAGAGGACCAGAGGACCAGAGGACCAGAGGACCAGAGGACCAGAGACCAGAGACCAGAGACCAGAGACCAGAGACCAGAGACCAGAGACCAGAGGACCAGAGGACCAGAGACCAGAGACCAGACACCAGAAGACCAGATTACCAGAGGACCAGAGGACCAGAGGACCAGAGGACCAGAGGACCAGAGACCGGAGTCTAATGCTTCACAATTCATCCTGTGTACACTGCTTATCGTGTGCAGAGAGGACTCACGTGAGTTGCGTGATCTTTTGACTCCACCAGCTCAGGGCTGCGTTAAAAGACTGGCGATTGAAGGCCGGTCGTCAACTACTGCAGTCCAACGAAGTCGAGTCGAATTCCAATTCAGAGCCTTTCCGAGCCTGTGGGCTATCCCACCAGCAGATGAAGAAGGAAGCAGCGGAAGCCCAGCACAAACTTCTCCCATCTACCGGCTCCACAATCGCTCTCTCGCCAAGCGTCGGCGACGAACTATCGTCATGCAAACCATTAGATTGGGACTTCATTGTGAGCGAGGAGAATTCTTCACGAATCCTGTTATCCTCGCCGTAATAGTTTCCATTATACTACAGGTTTTTATTTTCACACTTTATTGCCGCATTCCATTTCCCCTTAGTCATCGTCGTCGTCGTCGTCGTCATTTCGCATCACATTTGAATTGCTGCCAACTGAGCTCTCTCGTTCCGTTCTCATCCTTTCATCATCCAGCGCCTAGCGCAGGGAGACTGACTACAGTCACTCATTGGTCGGGCATACACACGAACACACACACATGCACACAGCAGGACCTCTGCAAGGCACTTAAGTAGTTCGTACTAATAGAATATCGTCATTGGGTTACTCAGAGAATGGGTGGGAGAGAATCAAAGTGGGACATAGACGATGAGAGGCATAGTGTACGTGGGCGTGGGTGCTGCTGCTGTTGGTGGCACCACCGCTCCACTTAACATGGTCCTTCCGGCTTTTATGAGCCATTTACTTCAATTATAATGCACCATCCGATGGGCCAGGACGCTGCTGTTACTGCTTGCACCACTTAAGCATCATAAAGTTATCCGGAATGCTGTGCTCGGCTGTGCTGTGCTGTGCTGTGCTGTGCCATGGGTGCCAATTGGGACGGCGGCGCCGGTGGAGTGGTGTGGACTGTGGCCAGCCGACTGTGCGTCATCATATCCGTGCGGCAGCAAATTGCACTTAAAGGATTCTCTCAACCCATCGCTGCTTCGTCTTTTTATTGAAGACACACTCGGTGTTGTGTGTGCGCGCGTGTGGGGCAGGGGGGCCGGGGTGCTGCAAACTCAAGGAATGCGATGGTTTGGTAAAATTAAACCGAAACACGTATGACTGTCGGCCGGCGAGTGAGAGACAGAGAGTGCCCGCTTCCTCACTCTCTCTGGCTCTCGTTCGGATATCCTTGTACCGCAAATAGCACTTTTGCATCTTTTCTGATTGAAACAAGCCTTCCTGCCACTTGAGTGAATCGAGCAGCAGCCGGGGTTCTCGGTGGCGATGGACGGAGAAGAGCTGAAAGCATTCAGATTGTGGGTGCGTTTTGGGAATAAATTCAATTTGCAGAGGAATTGAAAAATTAACGACACCTCAGTGGCGATAAAATGTGAATCTTATTGAGGACGACGACAGCTCCTGAGAGCAGCTCAGGGATGGAGTGCTGTTCAGGAATGGACGCATTCTGTGTGAGAAGTTGCAGCTTAGATGGAATGTTTCATTGGGGATTTGGGAGATGACTTGCAGGAGGTGATGCGAGTGAGAAATGTGGGCTCTGATGCCTTTTGCCCGGCCCTACCAGCGAACCTTGTGGTATACGGTCCAAAAAGGAAATAAATCACAGAGGCACACATTTTCATTTTCTCAGTATCGTCCTTTCATCAATCATGTTCATTTTGACGAGAGAGAGCGATGTTTGTTAACAAGAACCGGTCCTACCACCGAACCATGTGGCACGTCATCTGCGAAGCGTGCAAAGTCACGTGTCCGCGGATTACATCCTCATTTTCCACGAAAAACTGTCTTCATCTGGTCAAAGGTGGACGATAGCGTGATTTGCAATTTGTAACAAGAACCGGTCCTACCACCGAACCATGTGGCACATCATCTGCGAAGCATGCAAAGTCACGTGTCCGCGGATTACATCCTCATTTTCCACGAAAAACCGACTTCATCTTTGCAAGAGTGGCCGATAGCGTCATTTGCACTTTGTAACAAGAACCGGTCCTACCACCGAACCCTGTGGTACATCATCGGCGAAGTATGCAAAATCAAGTCTCCGCGGATTACATTCTCATTTTCCCCGAAAAACCGTCTTCATCTTGTCAATAGTGGACGATAGCGTAATTTTCAATTTGTAACAAGAACTGGTCCAACCATGCAACCCTGTGGCACGTCATCTTAGAAGCTTGGAAAGACGTCCTTATTTCTGTCCATCCACTCAACCAAATGCCACTAATTTGACGCTGATTTCAACCTCCCCCTCCCCCTTCAACGCCCAGTGTTAACCACTCACGCACACTTTCAGCACGTCCACTCAATTACACCGCCGCCACCGTCCACAATAATCCAATCAGCTTCGTAATTGTTTTAAATAAGCACCCTTTGTGCAAAATTACTAATTCCGTCTGCCTCCTGCACCGAGTGCGCCACCTGCACAGCGCGGCCAAATGCAAGTGGCATGCACGAAATTTTCAATTTATATCACAATTTCTGGCAGCACCCACTTCATGACACCAAGCCGGCACGGGCACGCCTCCTCCATAATTGCCTTCCCCGCTTCGCTCACCACATTTTTCGAATTCACTGCAAAACACATGCAAAACAATTTCACTAATTACAGCAAAGTAAACCTCTGGAAGGCTCTCGAAGGTAAATGAATTCGTTTTTTTTTTGTTTGCCCGCTTTCATCTGCACCACTTAACTGCAGCGGGAGAGCGCGATGCAAATTGAATGCAATACGGACGGAAGACGGCGAGGAGGGGCTGATTGGAGGATGCGATTTTATGTGAAATTTTTGCACGAAATTAAGGACCATTCCTTTGGCAACGACGCTTCTGTGTGGGAGAAGGATGCTCCCGAGGTGAGGACCTCTCCCCCATCCGCAGGCAAGTGCTTCATTAAAAGAAATCACACTCTTGAAGCCGAACTGAAGGATATCTACTCGCCACTTCAATTCATTCGTTCAGCAATTCAGCAGACAATTGAAGACGATTGAGTGGCGCTTCATGAGCAAGACGTCGCACGGCGGCAGTGGCGTGTGCGTGCCCTGGTGTCCTCATCAAAATCGAATTTCGGTGTCGAGTCGTTTCTCTGCTCATTTGGCAAGGTCTTCATTATTTCTTTGATTATCCTTTCACCTCACCGCCTTCAGTGGTGGTGGCGCCTTTGAGGTATACGTTTCTCGGTTTGGGTGGACATCGTTTGATAGAGAGAAAGACGACGAAAAAGGAGAGGAGACTACTCCTTAAACGGATTCACTTTACTCTGCCATCTGTTGGTTCTGAGAAGGCGCCCGTTTTCTTCTCAACTTTGACAGTGGATGACACGGAGGGACAGGGGGACAATGGCAGAGGAGAGACATACAGGATGAGTTTAATTCTAATTATCTCTAGTGGTGGAGGGATAGTTTTGTTTCATCATTATTTCCCTCTTTTTGCCATTTTTGTCCTAGAAACTAATTTAATTTATCCTTTGACAAGGTTATACTCTATTCTCAGGGCCCTAGAGCATTGCTCAAAGGCTTTCATTCTCTCTCTCTCTGAGAATTCACAAGGAGACAAGGAGCACTGCATTGACATGATGGGGTTTTTTGAGGGGCGGGAAGGGATAAATCATTAACTTTTCCCTTTGGCAATTTGTTTCAATTTGAAGACGGTAACGAAGACGTTAAGGGCCGCTCTCTGGAGAGACCTTTCTACGAGGAACATGAACTGGTGTGGGTTTTGTGGCGTCCTCTCTTGGGGATCCTTTTGTGAATAAATGAGTGGAGAGTGTAGGGGAACTCGTGGCATTCAATAAAGACGTTAGTGATCGTTGTCCGGGATGAGAAATGCAAGATCTTACGCCTAAAAATATGCAATGAACAACAACTGGTCCTACCATGGAACCCTGGGGTAGATCATCTGCAGAGACATTCTGGCTGGGGAGGAGGCGTGCGAGGCAAACGAAAACTGACTGAGGAGGAGGCGTGCGAGGTAATCGCAGAAAGGAACAGCAGACTGACAGAGCAGAACAAGTAAGTAAGACCGAGAGCCGTAAAGTGACAGCACAATGGACCTTAAAGGACTAAGTGAAGCATATTTTTTTTCTTTCCTCTTGCATGCCGCCATGGAAAATGACACTGCGACCAGAAGAGGTCTACTGTATCGAAGGGTTAGAGTTAATCCAGAAGACGTTCCACTTCCCTGATGAACGACAGTACATCTGTTGTAGTGGATCTGCCTCTTTGGTACCCCTGAAGTGAGTATCTCCCTATTGAGAATACGTTTCCTTAACCAGAGTGGTGCCGGACATTCCCATAAAATGTGTTCGGATGTCTCATCATCGTCCAGGAATAGCCGACAATCCTTGCCTTGGCTCGGGTGCATTTCGTTAAGGTGGTAATTCAGGCCGCAGTGGCCAGTTTTCTTGTCAAAGCTCAGGGTTTCCGTACAGAAATAAGGCCTGACTAATCGCTTGGATTGCCTAAGATCCTCATTGGCTCAGTGGTGGTCTAGGCTCAGTGGTGGTCTAGGCTCAATGCTGGTCTAGGCTCAGTGGTGGTCTAGGCTCAGTGGTGGTCTAGGCTCAGTGGTGGTCTCGGCGACGTTTTTCCATTCGTCCCATTCAGCGTTGTAGCTGCTGTCCAATTGACACAACAATATGTTTCGGGACCTTTGCACGCAGTTTTCGAGATCGAGAGATTCCTAGCGAGCTCATCGGCAGATTTGATGACAATTGCGATCCCCTTGTGTCCGGGGGACAAGCCGAGCTTCACTTTGTTGTGTCTGGCAAGGGATTGCAGTGCGTCGTGGCAGCACTTGACCACGTCGTCGTGTCTCATGTTGCGAGCCTGAAAAATGTGGTCACATGCCCCTGTTTCTCAGGTTCATACAGACGTCGCTGACTACCTCTTGAATAAGACCCATCTGCCTCCTTAGACAGAGGTTCTTTGTCCAAATCCGTCGCGACAGCATCCCACCTGACGACACTAGCCACTTTGACTGAAAGTTGCAACATCAGGAATGGGCATAGCCCCTGGTCCCATCGCCTTTGCAAATAGCGTCCTTGAACAACTTGACAACATCCGCAGCTCGTCTGGAAGAGCACCCACATTTCTCTTTGACTACGCCGCTGGACGTAGCCATCAGAGCGGATGTGGCAGAGGCGGCGTTATCCGCTTCCTCTGAGTTGGTACTAGTAGCCGGCAGGGCTCACATGGCTCCATCCTCTATCTCGGCTGAATTGTACAAGCATCACAACTGATCGTGTCTGTTTGCTCTGCAGTACGATGAAATCAGAATCTCAAGAAGAGATTTTGATACCACGAATCGTCGGGAGAAGGTAGGCCTAGGCGGAGCTCGATATCCCAGGGAAGGATGCATTGAAGGACTTCGAAGCTGGCACGCATACCTCAGCGATTGTTTTACAGACCCTGACGTCGCCTACTTTGGTCGAATATTTACAGTCGCGAGACCAAGGTCGTGCATCACAGGCAGGCGCAAGAGAACGAATGTTCGGTTAAAGCAAGCAGGTCCAGGGATGCTGGACCTATGTACCATCTCGCTGCAGCATTCGTTGCAGTAGGTGTTCTTGTACCGACTACTCTATAGAGGATCGTCCATGTGACTTTGCTCTACGAACCCGAACCTGACCACCTAGGAACACATACCCACCCATGGTACAATTGCGGAGTCGACGACAGAGAATAAGGGTCCCAAAATGCCAACTATTCACCGAATCTGCCCAATCTTTGCGCAGTTTCAACCGTCCTAGTACAAGCCACCAAACGTTCGCATCAAAGACCGACAGTCCCTCACACTCATCACTAGACAAGTCAAAAAACAGTCAAATGCACAAAACTCCGGTCTCGTCTCTTCATCACTCCACCCATCATTGACGTGAAGAGCGAAATAGACTTCCCCCGGCAAATCTCACGGAATGTCATCAAAACGCGCTGAAAGACGGCAAAGGACTCGACTCTACCTGCTCCCCCACCACCCACAGCTTAACTGACAAAAAAAAAGAAAAAAAGAAGAAGATATGATTTGCGGGATAAGCACACGACAGAAACACTTCTCGCCGCAGGATGACATTCTCAACCAGCCACGAACCACACCAGTCACCAGCGCCAAGTGCCAACCAAAGTTAGTGATGATAAATGCCCGAGCGTGGGTTTTTCACGTCCCACCGAGTGACTGCACATCCTCGAGCGGGGAGGGGGTCTTCGTCTTGATTCATCACCGAATCGTACTTTTTTTTTTATTCGCCAACTGACACTGAATCTCATCGTCTCAGGTCTGTCCTTTATTTAGCCAGTGAATAGCTCCTTGGGGGGGAGGGACATTCGTGTGTGTGTTGTGCTGCAAGAGGATACCAAGATGATTGATGAATGAAGTTGTCAAGACCCAAGTGGAGGGGGTGGTGAAGGAGCCCATCCTTCTCGTGTAATTACTCGGGAGTGCGGAGGAAGTGCGGCGGGCGAGAAATCAGTTGTGGGGGATCGATGCGATGCAATTAGTTGATTGCACGTTGTTGCTTCAACAAGGACGGAAAGGATATCCGTTTCCGTGTTCATTTCCTTGATAACTTGAAGCGGGTGGGGGTGTCATTATTTTCGGAATTCTCTTGTGTGTGGTGTGGAGGGCGGTGGGAGGGGAGATTGAGTGTGGAACAGCTTTGGTGCGGACTGTGAACCATTGAAACGTGAACCGTAGTCTTGAGTGCAGAGACTGTGTTCAGGCGACATGAAGTCACAGTCACCGATGACCCTTTTGGAGACCAAACAGGGCCTTAAACTTCGGACTGAATTCGACGGCAGATCGATGACAGTCAGTCTCTGGAAGCATAAGTTCCTGGAAGTTCCCGGATGCTACGACACACGATTTCGGAAATAGAGCTCCAAGTGTCTCAATATCCCCCAAATACTCATTACCACAAGAAAGCTCTTGGTTACTATCAGAGCCACGTCGATGATTGGACCCATGACGTGGACTTGAACGATAAGACGTCTTGCCAAGGTATCCCACCCATTGCGGAGAAGCTAGGACCAGGTTGTAGCGCCCACCGAAGTTCGAATAACAACCTCAAATGTGCACTTTTGTGCGATGCTCTAGGGACCATCCCAAAACCCCCTCCCATCCCTCATTTTTCACTGCAGTGCAAAATGAAAAGCCGCAGAATCGCCGATCAAATTTGTAATCTTAACATGGTGAAAATACGGCCCCATCACGGCACCAGATATCCGGTCCCACGTTTCAGCTGACCCCATCAGAAAATCGACGAGGAGCAGCTGTGATTGCCGGAAAGCACAATGAATGTGAATTCCTTTCGCTTCCGACGGAATCAACCGACAAAAGCAAATAAACTGGTTACATCATCAAAGAGCACAGAATCGGGTTAAATCACTGCTCTCCCACCTGCTTCCTGCTGCTGGCGCACGAAAATGTTGTAAAAATTCGAATTGCACAAGCGTCCGCGGATTGCGTCCTCAGAAAAAAAAAAACCGAATCCTCCCCTCCGCCCCCCCAGGATTGAGTGAGGTGATTGAGCCATAAAGTTGTTTTCGTAAAAAACGTGATGGAAATAATTAAAGGATTTTCATTCAATCGAACGGGATAAGCGAACGTGAGCGCTTCGAGGAATCCCCCTTGAACTCGGAAGAAGTCCATTTTGTCCTCTCTGTGCTCTCTCTCTCGTGGTCTGATTTTTTCGTTATTTTTAAAGCGAAATCACGTCCAGAACACTATAATCGTTTGATGTTCGAATTTCGCGTCGAAAACGATTTTCCGTCTTTTGTTGGACGCCACGATGACAGCCAATTAAAGTGTTGATGGTCATCCATCCAGGGGCACCCGGAGGGGGTGCTATAAAATTGTGAAAAAGCACACACACACACCACCACCGACAGACCGACCGACCGACTTTTACGACACTTCGAAATCGGAGATGGAAAGGGTCCCGAAATGTAGTTGAAATCCTTTTTTGGGGTTTCATCAAATTTAACGACACTCCATTCCGCACTTCATTACCGATAAGGATAATTATTGTGTAAAATTCCACCCACCCTCCACCAGAAAAAGGACATTTTGATTGGCGTTGTTAGCAAGCCCATCGAAGGACTAATTTATTTCCCATCATTTTGACGTGGCGCACTTAAGGATGTGCCCAACATTAGAAATGAGAATAGTTTGTGGCGACCAAACACAAAGGATAACCACGAAAAGTTTGTGTCTAACAGGACTAATCGGGTGAGGGGGACCATGTGCGTGTGCCTAGGACTGATAAGGATACCCTCCGGCAAACGACCGAATGAATTGCTAATGAGAATGTGGATAAGCTACGCAGGGGGACCATGACAAATGCGGATTTCTGTCCATCATCCGGGGGACGCACACCGTGGCGGGGGGAGGGGGGGGGGAAAGGGGTGCCACTCTCCGTTCAGGTAATGATTGAGCAGAAATTTAACACACACACACACACAGCGAGGGGGACAGGATAGATAGCCTCGAACTAGGTGTACGTGTGTACGTAATTAATTTTACGACACCCCATCAGTCGGGCACCGTACCTACCGGGGGGGATGGTCAGGCAGTCATCATTGTGCTCGCTCAGCGAAAACCGAGAGTTGACGAAAAGGCGAAATAGTCCTGCTCATCACATTGTTTATGGCCTCGCCAAAGGCACATCACACACACACACACTCGCACATCCTGTCGCTCTCCCCTGTCTCTCGGTCAATGGCTACATTTTATCGCTCCGGTTTTTCAGGATCCAATAAAGTTTAGGACGTTGCGGACGGCTGTGGCGCGGCGTGAGGCGGATACGTTTCCCCTTTTGTTTCTAACTTTCGGGTTTTACGATTTTCGCAATAATTCTGTTCTATGTTTTTCTTTTGCTATCCCCCCCCCTCCTCCCCCACCAAAACACCCGTGTTCTGTGCTCACATAGAGGCGATGAAAAAAACGGACATAAACCGGTGAAGGCAGTAAACTTTTTGGGAACATTTCTCGTTGTGTGTATGTTTTTCTGGTTTTTTTTTTTTTTTGTTTGGAATTCCAAATCAGAGTTATTTCGGACACACACACACACACAATCCATCATGCTTTGTCATATCCTGAAATTGCTCGAGTTGCCTCGTCTCTTCCGAGGACAACAACGACGACCGACAACACTCAAGGACAAGCAATATGACTAAATGTGAAATCAGCTTAATGATGCATGCTATGGCCGGGCTGGCTCGCCCAATTTCTGGCTCAATTCACAGCATCCCATCGGCTCATGCCGCACAATTTTGGTCGCTCTCTCCCTCTCTCTCTCTCTCTCTCTCTCTCATTTTCAATGGATGACTAATTTTTACTTGTGCGAGGTCTTCGAGACGGCATTTCATGACTGATTAGAAGCTGTTGAGGGCGATGTGGAACGTTGCCGATGAATGGGATTCATTTCATATTTCCTCGGTGGATGGAGGGATGGGTGGGAGTAAAATTTTGATGGAAGACGACGATAATGCGTGGGTTTGGGGGGAATTTTGGAATGATGTCGGGGAGTTCATGACAATGGGAGACAGCTGGAGCTCAAACATGCATTTAGCATGGACATACACCGTCTCATTCACTTCCATACAACTAGATGTCGCCACAAACGACTGTTCAGATGGACGGAGAATTACCACCCGGGGACCACGAATTGATTTACTTTGAGGGTTAAGGAGCACGGATCGACAGGATCAACGTGAGTGAATTTTTCCACCAAATTGAATAATTGACTGCTTCTTCCTCGAATAATTTTCTGTCGGTTTTTGTTCAGCTTGACCCAATCCGGTGACTCTTAGGCTTCTCGCCATCAATCCGTTACTTATTCTTGGGCCCTCGTTTAGACCTATATCCTTAGAGAGACCAGCTTTCAGTCTGTCTTCATTCAGTATGTCGTCCGTTCAGCCTGTCGTCCGTTCAGCCTGTCGTTCGTTCAGTCTGTCGTCCGTTCAGCCTGTCGTCCGTTCAGTCTGTCATCCGTTCAGTCTGTCGTCCCTTCAGTCTGTCGTCCTTTCAGTCTCTCGTTCGTTCAGTCTGTCGTCCCTTCAGTCTGTCGTCCTTTCAGTCTCTCGTCCGTTCAGTCTGTCCTCCCTTCAGCCTGTCGTCCGTTCAGTCTGTCGTCCTTTCAGTCTCTCGTTCGTTCAGTCTGTCGTCTCTTCAGTCTGTCATCCCTTCAGTCTGTCCTCCCTTCAGTCTGTCCTCCCTTCAGTCTGTCATCCCTTCAGTCTGCCGTCCGTTCAGTCTGTCGTCCGTTCAGTCTGTCGTCCCTTCAGTCTGTCGTCCGTTCAGTCTGTCATCCCTTCAGTCTGTCGTCCCTTCAGTCTGTCGTCCTTTCAGTCTGTCGTCCCTTCCGTCTGTCGTCTCTTCCCTTTCAGTCTGTCATCACGCAGTCTGTGCTCGTTGGGCATGCCCTCGTTGTCTGCCTTGATGTAGTCTTTTGCCTTTCAGTCTGCTGGCAATCAGGATATTTTTTACCTAATTTGAGCTGCAGTCTGCTGTGCTCCAACGATCCTATCCTTCAGAGCGTCTATTCTCGCCCAGAATTCTCGTTGGCAGATCTTAGTTCGATGCTCGTCAGTCTCTGGCGCCTCTCTAAACGCACCAGAGAGTGAGTCCTTGCAACTTAAGCCTTCACACCACGACAAGGAGATCTGCTTTTGAAGGGAAACGATTGTTTGCGTTCTGGCCTGCATTCTTCGCGGTCCTCTGACGAACCGTGTCATTTTCGGACGTCATCACACCCTCCGAACGCACGTCATTTCTGATCAAAGCCCCATGTGGCATCAAGTACAATTGAAGGCAACTAGTGGACACTCATTATGCGACGACGGAAGCTTGCGTCAAACTTGTTGTGCACCCATTTCTTTATTCAGACACTCATTAGTATCCCTCGTCGATGGCTGGGTCATGTCAAAGGACAGAGAATGTCAATGAGCCTCTTTTGACATTCATCCGAAAGGCATACATTCAAGGATGTAAGCATGTCGTTTGTATGCTTCCGCGTACTGATTAGTGTCATCCTGCACACACAGCGGCGACCCATCTGCTGTACGCAATTCCTGCAAAGATGCTCAGTTATGTGGAGCAACAGGATGTGCCAGCAAAGATAGAGATAGAGAGAGAGAGAGAGAGAGAGGAGGAGGACAAGTGAAAGACAAAACTAAAACGAAATGGAAACGAACGATTGTCATTGAAATTGAGTATTTATGGTTATGACGGGACATGACCATGAGGGATGCCATGGCAATGTGCCAAGCGAATGATGATATTCATCTGTGCTCTCATGTCCCTTCACGGATAATTTGGTTGCCTTTTCATGGGGACGGATGTGCGAGAGAGGATAAACAAAACGACGGAAGGCACATTACACCAAGAGGAGTGAGAGCGGGCGCCACCAACCCACCAGTCGTCGTAATAACCAGCCTCGCACAATAACGAGGAAAAAAGGACATTCACATGGGAATTCATTCACCGAGGATATTGCGTAACAATACGCAAACACTTGTGCGTGACTGGTGCTGTAGTTGGTGGCGGAGGGGGGCGGGCCTCGTGCCAAAATAAATCGTGTCCTTATAAATCCTGATGAGATGATTTCGCCTCACATTGATATTCGAGTGATGACATTTGGTATTCGTTTCGTGGTTTTCACTTCTTTTTCTTCTTCTTCTCTTTCTCGCCATCCCCCCTTTGTTTGGCTTCTATTGTGATGCCGTGCGTGGGAGGAAGGATCCGTCTATTGTTTGTTCGGGGATAAGTGAGGTGAACCGAGAGTGGAATGGATGCGGGAAGCAGTGCCTGTCTAGAAAGAAGTCATTTCACTTGATGACTTGCCGATGACTTGGACTTGAACGACGAAGTTCCCGGCTACGTCGTAATTTTCACAAGAGACTAGGTCTCTCTTTCGCCCACTAATTAGTTTTTTATTCCTTCCATCCGTCGGGCAACAGCCTGCCGCCCACGATAACCCCGCTAACGACGCGCGGGTAACAGCACACCGACTCTCGCCGAGCTCGTCTGATGAGCTCGTAAACAACGTGCAATGGTTGCAGCGCACATTAGCCCTGATTATTCAAATGAGGTCAGGTGATAAAACGTAATGGACAGGATAATTTGCCGCAGCATCCTGCATGCCTTTGTGTTCGTCTGTTTCGCCGCGTGTGCACCGGCACATAGGTCAAACGTAACGAGACCCGATGTTGGTTCTTCACAAAAAAATACGCCACGCCACTCCAAGGGAACTCCTTTCGACGTCTGCCGTTTCATTAAGGGACTCTCGGTGTGCCTGGCGCTCGGAGAGTGTATGCTGCTTTCCTTGGCTTGTCGCAGATGCTGTTCATTGCATTCGGCTCTTCGACGTCGTTATCCCTTAATTTCGTTTACCTCGCGCTGAGATGTGGCCTCCTTAAGCCACGTATCCTCACCTCCACGAGGAAGAGGGAAGCGCATCGGCGGGAACCGGAATGAAAAGACGGTGGCCGGGTATAAATTCCTTGGCGACAGGTGAAAGCTGCAAATTTTCATCCTCTTTGTGTCGGTGTGTGTGGGTGTGTGTGTGTGTGGAGAAGGGATATAAAAGGAAACGATTCACTTTGTGCCGCCAACAAATCGAGTGGTGAAATTATCCTTTTTTTTCTCTTTCTCCACACACACAGAGAGAGAGAGAGAGAGAGAGAGGATGAAGTGAACGAAGGCGGTAGGGGGGTGGCAAAGGGTTGGATTAAATGATTACGATCGGTTGAGTGAAAGTTCTGTTTTCGTTTCTTCTGCTCGCTCTCACGCTGGCAACCCAATTTGGGGATAAAGGCGTCTTTTGGGGTTATTTTCGTCGGTTGATCCCCGATTTGGAGGAGAGATTTGGGGCGGATTTCACCTGGTAAAGGGTGATTGCTTTCGATTTGGCGATGATTAGTGGATGAGGGGCTCACGTGAATGAAAACGTTTTGTTTTATCTTGACGAATGGGATGTGGGAGTGTGGCATTATTGGTTTTTTCTTCCTTTAATTGCATTGACCGTCAGCAGAAATGTGCAAGAAAAGAGTTCTTCGTGCGATATTCGCTTGCGTTGACGGTACTTGGAGGAGAGGAGTCATCCACGAACAGCTACCGGGCTGTACAGTGGCATGAACGTGGCGTCTATGGATCCAACGCACAAAGTTGCCGGGCCATGTAGAGCGTATGGACCGTCTTCGACTCGGAAACTGCGGGACAACGCAATAGAAGATCGCGTCTAAGGCGTCACACCCAGATGTAGAAGGGCTTCAACCAACTTGTCGTGTCAAACTGGAGGCAGCCAGCCATAGGTAGCACTAGTTGGACAGGCTTGTTGGTTGAGGCTCAGGTCCATCCAGGCCCAGGACTGGGGCGCCAAATAAACAAGCAAGCCCCGTCGACATTAAATGCAAAAAAAGGTCGAGTTGTGTCGCATCATGCGAGTCCTCGTTGCGAGGACTTCGGAGCTCTTTGAAACTTGCAAAGATCCGCACGTGACCACGCAACTAAACCCCAGCCTGAGGTCGAATGAATAGCTGAAGTAAAAGCCAATCCGGATGGATCTAAAACGAGGGCCGGAACTGGGCTTGGAATCTTCGCAACCTCACCAGAAATCTCGACGTCCCTTGGACTACCAACTGACTGCAGACAGCAGAGTATTCCAAGCAGAAGTAGTAGCTATTCATGAAGCTGCACGCTTTCCGTAAACTTAGTGCGATCGATGGAAAAACTATTGATCTTCACATTGCCAGTCAAGGAGCCTTAAAGGCTCGATATCTGTATCGATCAGAGCCGACAGACTATCTAGGCAGGGGGCGTGCCTATCACTGGCAGCCAGTCAAGAATGAACCCATCCCCCTCTTAAGACAGTTGCCATCACGAACACCAACAGAAAATGGAATCTACAACAAAACGGCATGGCTTTTGTGGGACCTACCATAACCCTCCTTCCTAGAAACAGTGAAGCCATAAGAAACGTGGTGTCTTTTTTCTTACGGGCAACCATGCTAGGCGGGACCCTACAGCGACTTCTAGAGAAGCAGCACGGACGAGGAGCTGAGGAATAAGAAACGACCGCCTACCACCTCGGCACATGAGCGTACATTTGCAGATCGGGGATTGCAGACAGCTCTCTATGCCCAGCCCTCACCTCACCAACAACAACTACAGAGGTGTATCCAAGCTTAGCGTCGCTTTTAAAATCCTGCCCAGCGGACTGTGGGCACGTCTTAAGCCGCATTAATCGACCTTAGAGTAAGCGCAAATCCTGGAGATGACCAAAGAGTTTCAAATCGATAGTGCGGCGAGCAGTTGTAAACTCGGATGTCATCATCTTCTGCAAGTCACTCAAACTATAAGGTTAGGCAGATGACATCGTCGCACGTTCCCAACGTGTTGTAGTAGAAGCTTTCACGTCGATTGAAGAGCAGGCGAGTCTTAAGGGCGCTAAGGAAAGCGCGAGGCAAGAATCGCTCCGTCCCACACCACCCGGAACAAAACATCCCGATCAACAGCCACAATTTCGTGGTAGCAAAGGGGTTTGTCTACCTCGGGGCAAGCATGAGATATGGAGACGGAGTGGAGATTCGATTCACCAGTCCTCGGCAAATGGACGTTACTTCGTGCTCAAGACGCCTGACTTGTAGGACCAAAATCAAGCTCTACGAATGTCTTATTTTATCAGTCTTGCCAAATGGAGCCGAAAGCTGACCATTAAGCAAAAGAGCAGAGCTGATTCTTTGTCCCTTCGAGGGAAAATTTCTCCATCGGACCTAGGGGATGAGGGTAAAGGATGAGAAGACACAGCCGCCAACTCAACGAGCTGTATCGAGATGTGGATGTAGTCAATCGACGATTGGATACATCGAGGTAAACCAATGGTTCAGCTCGAAGGGACTTTGATTCTGTGCATCCTGGTTCAAGAAGGAGAACAATACCGAATCTCCGGTATAAAGGCCAAGGCATCGTGAACGCAAGGCTCTCCCAGGAGCATCAACTGGGAGGTGGCTCTTGCTTAGGCTTAGATCCTACATGGCGTGATATGTAAGGAAGAATTATCGGGGAATGTATTAGTCCCAGTCCAAGTCCCAGTCCCAGTCCCAGTCCCAGTCCCAGTCCCAGTCCCAGTCCCAGTCCCAGTCCCAGTCCCAGTCCCAGTCCCAGTCCCAGTCCCAGTCCCAGTCCCAGTCCCAGTCCCAGTCCCAGTCCCAGTCCCAGTCCCAGTCCCAGTCCCAGTCCCAGTCCCAGTCCCAGTCCCAGTCCCAGTCCCAGTCCCAGTCCCAGTCCCAGTCCCAGTCGCAGTCCCAGTCCCAGTCCCAGTCGCAGTCCCAGTCGCAGTCCCAGTCCCAGTCCCAGTCCCAGTCCCAGTCCCAGTCCCAGTCCCAGTCCCAGTCCCAGTCCCAGTCCCAGTCCCAGTCCCAGTCCCAGTCCCAGTCCCAGTCCCAGTCCCAGTCCCAGTCCCAGTCCCAGTCCCAGTCCCAGTCCCAGTCCCAGTCCCAGTCCCAGTCCCAGTCCCAGTCCCAGTCCCAGTCCCAGTCCCAGTCCCAGTCCCAGTCCCAGTCCCAGTCCCAGTCCCAGTCCCAGTCCCAGTCCCAGTCCCAGTCCCAGTCCCAGTCCCAGTCCCAGTCCCAGTCCCAGTCCCAGTCCCAGTCCCAGTCCCAGTCCCAGTCCCAGTCCCAGTCCCAGTCCCAGTCCCAGTCCCAGTCCCAGTCCCAGTCCCAGTCCCAGTCCCAGTCCCAGTCCCAGTCCCAGTCCCAGTCCCAGTCCCAGTCCCAGTCCCAGTCCCAGTCCCAGTCCCAGTCCCAGTCCCAGTCCCAGTCCCAGTCCCAGTCCCAGTCCCAGTCCCAGTCCCAGTCCCAGTCCCAGTCCCAGTCCCAGTCCCAGTCCCAGTCCCAGTCCCAGTCCCAGTCCCAGTCCCAGTCCCAGTCCCAGTCCCAGTCCCAGTCCCAGTCCCAGTCCCAGTCCCAGTCCCAGTCCCAGTCCCAGTCCCAGTCCCAGTCCCAGTCCCAGTCCCAGTCCCAGTCCCAGTCCCAGTCCCAGTCCCAGTCCCAGTCCCAGTCCCAGTCCCAGTCCCAGTCCCAGTCCCAGTCCCAGTCCCAGTCCCAGTCCCAGTCCCAGTCCCAGTCCCAGTCCCAGTCCTGCTCCTACTCCTACTCCTACTCCTACTCCTACTCCTACTCCTACTCCTACTCCTACTCCTACTCCTACTCCTACTCCTACTCCTACTCCTACTCCTACTCCTACTCCTACTCCTACTCCTACTCCTACTCCTACTCCTACTCCTACTCCTACTCCTACTCCTACTCCTACTCCTACTCCTACTCCTACTCCTACTCCTACTCCTACTCCTACTCCTACTCCTACTCCTACTCCTACTCCTACTCCTACTCCTAGAGCTCAAGGTTGTCAGCACTCGATTACTACATGCTGGTGGTAAGCAAAAGCGGTAATAAAGCAGCGGATGAACATGTAAGGAGTGGGGTCGAAACCGACCTACCTCTAGCGGATGTCAGGAGAAGAATGGATGCCACGATTATAGAAGAAGCTAAGAAAATGTGGAACTCTCTAACCACCTGTGAGACCCGTCAGATGCTCTGGGTCTAGTTGAAACGTGCAAAAACCGACAAACTCCTTCAATGCGACAAGATGTTGCCAACGAGAGTGGTTGCAGCGCTAACTGGCCATAATCATCTGAAGTACCAGGAAATGAAGATGGGACTAGCCAGCGTCTTCATATCCAGAGGCTCCGGTGATGTGAAGGAAAGACGACGCTCCTCACTAAGTTCTGCCCGTTGAGACTGTCTTTTAAGGTTTATCAGGATGGCTGAGCAAAACATCAGCACGAACATGAAGTGGGACGAAGCAGGAGCAAGGTGGTTACATTCCCCCAATGGGTCCGACTGGAACTAAGTGAGACGTGGCTTACCTCCCGTCTGTCCAGTCCACCAGACCTAATCTCAGTTAGTGGAGGAAACTGTAGTTGAAATAAAGAAAGCGTGCAACGCGCGCTACCCTACTCAATATTTCTTGATTCGGCCATATTCGACTCGGCGTATGATGACTTCAAGTACTTTTACGCATTTCAGCAGCAGAGCCCTCTTTCGAAGGACCAAGCTGATACCTTGCACATCCCTGCCCTGCTCCATGATGCGGTGACATGGACGATCTCAAGAGCAGATGAAGGAGTGCGTGGTTTATTCGAGAGGAACGTGATACGCTCAATTATTGGTCCTGTTCGCGTTGACAACAATTTGAGAAGAAGCTTCAACCACGAATTATGACGTGAGTCTAGCTAGGTGTCTACGAATTCAACGCCAATGATGGCCATGTACCAGTAGAGCGCGAGCAAAACACTGCTCCAGAGCTACCGAAGATTGTTTGACGTCGCGCCTACGGAGTAGAGGACGCCCACGAATCAGACGGCGTCCTCAACTCCGTAGGCGCGGCGTACACAAGTGGAGAATCCAACTTGGCGTGCATAATTGGAGGATAGTGCCAGCTAAAGAAGCAAGCTTGTTGGTTGAGAGTGAGACCCAGGTCCGCAGCGGACTAAACGTAAGTAAATAAAGGGCGGTTAAATTTTAAGGGCCGATGTTGAATGTGAACCACACCTAAATGTCAAGTACTTTCCGGCATTTCATTTCAAATTTCTCAATTTCAGACTAACTCAATTTGAACCATGGAAAGATACAGAATCGAGCAATGCGTTTTAGTTATTCAGGCTTATTATGAAAATGGCCAACAGTGGATGATCAATTTTCGAAGAAAATCATCTTCAGTGATGAGGCACATTTTCACCTCAGTGGATTCGTCAATAAGCAGAATTGCCGCATTTGGGCGAATGATAATCCACGAGTGATTGTCGAAAAACCAATGCGCCCACAAAGAGTGACTGTTTGGTGCGGTTTATGGGCTGGCGGCATCATCGGGCCGTTTTTTTTGTCCAAAATGAGGCCGGTCAGGCAGTTACTGTGAATGGTGTTCGCAATCGTAAATTGATAACGAACTTTTTTTTGGCCCGAATTGGAAGATATGAATGTGGACGATATGTGCTCTCAACAGCAGACGGTGCCACTTGCCACACAGCTAACGAAACAAAGGCTCTTTTGGGCGACAAATTCAATGGCCATGTTATCTGACGTGGTGGCGATGTCAATTGGCCGCCAAGATGATGTGATTTGACACCGTTGGCTTTTTTTTCTTTGGGGTTATTTGAAAGAAAAGGTGTACGTCGATAAGCCAGCAACAATTCAAGAGCTAAAGGATGAGATAATTCGGCACATTCGGCACAATAGAACCTCAATTATACTTCAGCGTCATCGAAAATTTGGACCATCGGATGGAGGTGCGCGGCCGAGGCCGCGGCGGCCATTTGGCCGATATTTTGCTCCATACATAATTGAACCATACCGATATTATCATAATAAAAAGAAATGACAATAATTTCCTAAATAATTTGTGTTTTATTCAAAATCAACATCGGCCCTTAAAATTTAACCACCCTTTATAATTGGCTCTCCCCTCACTTGCATTGATCATAGACGACAAATCTAGTTCTTTCTAGTCAAAAATTCCAACAAAGCCTCCACCAATCGCCCTGAAAACCCACGAGTTGTGACTACAAACTCAGCCGAAGGTGGGTAAGCGTGACTGTCCTCGTGACCCCCTCCAACCAGTTGCTCCAAATGGAGCACATTTTCGAAACGCACATTCCCCAAACCAATCCCAGATCGTTAATAATCCACTATCCAGGATCCAGGATCCAACCAAGAGAATTAATTTCCTCGAAGAGCCTCAAATCGATAACAGAGAGAAATATTTGAGAAAATTCCCCGAATATCCTTCGGCAATTTGAACTAATTTCGAAGAGTCAACAGAGCCCCCACGCCCACGCCCACGCCCACTCCCCACGGTCCCAGAGACACCTTTAACCTAGTGGAACCGTCCTAGCCAAAGATACAATCAGACTCTCTCTAGCCAGCCGCATCCTTTTCTCGGTGCCCTCCTCCACTTTAACCGAACAAATATTTTCCATCTGCAATTAACCATAATTCTTCTTTCAAATCCCAACGAGCGGCGGCTTCCCTACTTTGCACTTTCAAATTAAAATACCACTCGCCCCAGTAAACTAGAACTGTGTCCTGTTGCCGCCCGCCCATTAATTCTCTACATCTGCCCTCCCCCCCTCCCGTGAAAATGGCGGGCATTTTAAATTACTTCCCAGTTGGTGGCGGGGCCGATGTGGTAGCGTCTGGTGCCACCTTGAAAATTATGATAACGCATAAGTTGTGTTGGAAATTAAACACAAAAACGGATGGCAATTGGAATGAATGACTGTGAGAGGTAGACAGAGAGAGAGAGAGAGAGAGAGCGCGCCTAAAGGATACGAAAGCAGACGCTGCGGCTGGGGTGAGGCGAGGCGAGTCGGTGTTGGCATCCCCTTCACTTCAATGGGCGTCCCCCTGTCATTACTTTCACTTAAGCTTGAGGATTGTAAGACCAACCGACTGTGTGTGTCTGTGTGTGTGTGGTGTTGGAAGGATTAAGGATATGAGGGGATTTGAAGAACACCTGCTTTTTAGAGGGAGAACTTTACGATCTCTGCGACAACAAAGAGTTCGCAAAAATTCGCACAGGATGTGGAATGGAGACCGGCGCTAGAAGCAAATGTCCTTCTGAAAGACGGAACAAGGCTAGAGGCAAAGGCACTTGTTCTGTGAAGCATCCTGGCTGTCGCTCTCCTCGAAATTGCCATTCATTCCATTCCGACCACAAATGAAATACGATTGTTGGCCAAAACTCGAGCAGAGTGGTGGCGGCGAGGACATCATCGTCGGTTTGGGTCATTTGCTCAAGCAGCACGCCCATTACTTGGCAGCTGCCAGTGTTGATGGTCCCAGTGAAATGGAATACAATCAATTTGGTCGTCGGAAGAGGACTCTCCATGTGCCCTCCTGGTCGGCTTCATCGCACCAAATGGACATCCTGCACCTGGGCCGGCCAGTCATTCGGACGGCTTCATATTAAAATCATCAACAACCAACATGGTCGTGTGGTTTCGGATTAAAGTCACAAGAGGTGGACGCTTTTGTTTGTTCCCCCCTGTAAGGACGACACCCGACTCAGGTGCATTTAAATGATTCCGCCCCAGCATCTATCCCCCCCCCTCCACCCCGGAGGCCATTCAAATCAACCGACATGGTGAAGGAATTATTTACATTTCGCCAAATGAACTGTGTCACAGATTTTCAATTGACCATGGAGCGTGAGTGAGACGACGACGACAAGTGGAAGTGACTACCATCTGCAGTGTGTGCAGACTGCTGGCCTTCTGACGATGCATTCAAAGGATGCCCATTCAGAGTGCATCTGCATGCCACACGAGATCGGGCGACTGTCTCTGCGGCGAATAAGAAAAAAAAAGAGGAGAAAAACTGACGAGGCGAAAAAAAAAAAAATGATTTGAAGTTGAAGCGAAGAAGAGCGGGTCCATTAAGCAGAGACAACATCGTTTACTGATCAAATATGTAGATTGGAGGGTAAATTTTAAAGTAATCCCTTTAACTGGGTGTCCTTTGATGGACGCTGGGCGGTGGCGCTTATCGGTGTCAGAGTCTTTGAAAAATGGATTACTATGCGTAGCCTCATCAGTTATGAATGACAGTGAAAGTGTCTTCCGCTGGGATGGCTCGCTATGACGCGAGGGGGTGTGGAACTGCTCTTTAAGGACGCCTGCGTCGACAATTATTGAAGGGAGCGCTAACAGAGAATGAAATGACGCTTCTTTTGAGCCAAAATCCACGCCGCTACGACCAACAGGAGCGGAGAAAAGTGTCGTAGAAGCTGACCGGAAAGGCTTGACTTTACAAAATCGGCAATATCTCAAAAACGGTGCGTTTTTCAGCTACAGCGCCCTGCGTACTGCCATCTAGAAGTCCTACAAAGCACGCAAAGCCAGCGCGGTGACTAATGTTACGCCAGACGAATCTACGTGGCGGCACAAGAGCACTTACCTGTCCTGCATCACATTTAATTCAATCACAGCCAACTGCACAAATGGAAGCACAGGACATGAAATCCAGGTCGTTTGCGGGACAGAATGACTTTCGGATTCGGTAAGCCACTGTCTGCACGTCGAATGGGCCAGCAACCAAATTCCAGTTCTCCATTGACCCACATTTCTCAACATAAACAACAAATTCGACCTTCCTCGGTGGTTGCGGGGATTATTTCAATTTCACAAATGCCAGCGCTACCTGGCCAGACACACACACACACACACACACGTGTGTGTAAATTCGTGTGTCATTCTGCTCTAATTGCCAGGGCAGCCCACCTTGACCGCCTTCCCCCATGGGCGCCCAGACACTGACTACGACAGTCGCATCTACACAGTCGTTAGAGGCTTCCGCATCCTCATCGTTATTTGTACGTCGAATACAATCATAAATCCACTAGCAGCTGTCTCTCTCTCTCTCTCGCACAGTGGAGGGCTCCACCTGAGCTCGGTAATAATTATTGCAAGGACCCGGCTTTGGCGCGGTTATTCATTGGATGCGGTTAGGAGTTTTCGGGGCAATAAGTCCCCTTTATTGCCGGTGTCACACTAAATTCGGTTGCAGTTGGATGCTCTTAAAGCGGACGTCCTGTGTCCAATCAAAACCGCACACAATCGCATGCCATTTCGAAGCGGAAATTTCACTTAAAGTCGATGCTGGCGGAAAGGTGTCACAAGGAGCCCGCCAGGCGCTCTGGCTGGGGCGTCTGAAATGGGCCAACATTTGAGGCCACAATGTGGTTTACTGGCAGGCGGGCTTTGCGTGTAGAATGAATTCGTTTTGAATGGTCGACGTCGGGTGAGAATTTTGAGACATTGCATGAAACCGCATGGTGACGTCGAGAAGGACGCGGAACAAGAGTCGTTGAGAAGCAAAATTAATGTCAAACCGAGGCCACAATAGCTACTCCTGTAGTCAGAGGCTTGGGCAAGACGGACTCACGAATCTGGATCTCTAGACGTACCTTATGGCAGCCAGATCAGCAAGCAACTCCTCGGCGACACAGCACTTTGGACACCACCCGCATCTCCCAGACTCGGCGGAGGCCATCACAATCACAAGGTAATTGGCACAACCTGAGTGGTATGCCGACCACCAGTTTATTGCATTTTGTCACAATCACTGACCTGAAAATCCCCCAAATGGCTGACATGTCCTAACCATTGTCCAGTCGACCTAGCATTCCACACAAACCTCTCACACCAAGTCGACGAAAAAAAAACGGTCCAAATTCAAACTCAATTTTCCATATACCCTCGTTTCGAGCACAATGCCCAGCCGCTACCAGCACCAGCACCAGCACCGCCGGGGCACGGATTAGAACACAAAAGAAAGCCAACCGATTGAATCGAACAAAGGAGCGATGCCATGGCACCGCACACATCCTGCCGCACAAGCTCTCCCCCCCCCCCCCCCACCCCGCCTGACCGCATTTTCGGAAACCAATATCGTGTAGGCTGTCAGTTGAGTCCTCCGCCGAAGGTCGCCGCCCGCCTGGTGCACATCTTTGGGCCACCCGGCCACCAGTGCAGCCGGGGTGACACTGTACACACCCGCCCGTATGGCCGCTATCAGGCTGAACACAGACCGGAAAGCAAAGAAAAATCAACCAAAACGGAAGGCGGCCACGGACCGACGAGCACGCTGCTGCACTGGCACGGCGCGGCGTGGCACAAGCTCGAAATCAAAGCGATAATCTGGACGAAAATGAATTTTATGAATCATGAACGGCATCGTTGTCAGGACGACACGGTTGTCCTTCGCCGTCGATTATTCCTCTTTATGCGGGCGTTGGCTCATGGATGGCGGCTGGTGGAACATTCGGAAGCCGAGGGGTAATTGTGACGAGCGCAGCTATAAAGGTTGTATCGCAGTAAGCAGTAAGCTCGAGCGTTTCGCATAAAAACTCATTTAGTCCCGAATGAATGGACGCCACTTGGATGGACGGACGCCGCCGGAGGACACCGAAGTGGATAGGACAAAAGGTGTAAATTTGTTAAATTGAAAATCATGACGATGGTCATCAAAGTGGAAAGTGATTGTCTCTCCTTTATATTCCTTAAAAGTGGACTTATTGTCTGAGCTTGCACTTATTTCGGGGCGCTCAAGTGAGAGTAATGAAAGGCTGACGAGCTTTTTGAGATGGATGCTCGGGGATGATGCTGAATGCGCCCCTGATGGACGAGAAGGTGTGCTCGCTGATGCCGGAGGGATGGGTGGAGGACGCTGTCTTCTTTCAATCGGTTGGTGTGCTGAAAATTTTGTAATAAAATTTTACAATCGAGTGGAGTAGGGGCTGCTGCTGGGGAAGGGGGGTGGGAGGTAACAGATTCAATTTGGTTCAGAAAAATGAGATCCCTTTTCAAGGCCCATGAAGGGTGAGTTGACGGCGGGCCGAGGTGGGAGCAAGGACACCGTTGCCTGAACAATGGCGAGCAAAGACGGTGTTCTGTTTTCTCAAGCAACCTGACTTTCTCGGGGTTCAAGTAACGTCTTTGTTCTAGTCTAGGGCTCTAGCCGGTGTAAATGCGGCAAGTGTCCAGAACCTGAGGCGCATTGGGTCTGGGAAACCGCATTTAGTTTCTGGACACCGGCTAGTGTCCAAAAAAGTCCACGCGGCCCAACTAGGCGTACCTACGACCTGTGTACACCTGTGGTTGTGTGTTTAGATGTGTATTATCGAAATCCAAAGTCTGGAGTGGATCCGACGACATCGAATTTTTCACCCAAAAAAATTGACAGTGTATAGTAAGGACTTTGGAGCCTTTTCATGGCTCGTCTCCAACTGCCCCAGCGGATTGGGTCTGGGAAACCGCATTTAGTTTCTGGACACTAGCCGGTGTCCACAATTCTCGCGCCGCAGGCGTATACGCACCAATTTTGAGTAGAAACCCAGTGTCAAAGGGGATTTCGCAATATTTTTGGAATATTTTTGAGCTGTTTCAAGACAGTCCACCAAGCAGGCACTGGAATCAACTCAAATAAAAACTCGGGCTCCTCAGACCCTCGTTAAGCACACTCCCCACCCGTCGAGCTCCACTTTAAGTGGTGATCTTTAATAAATGAAGAGTGAAAAGCAAAAATCACGTTGAATTGTCAATGTGGGGCACAAGTCCCCCAGCGGTAGCAGGCTCCCCAAGGGAATTCTCGGGAAAAAAAACACAGCTCACCCCTTGTGCCATCCGCACCCCAGAGCTGAGCGCAGCGCCGGCTGAATAAATAATACAGACGGAATTCTATCGAATAAGCTCCATCTCGTTTGGCAGATCCCGCATTCGCAATCCACCGACCGTTTACCTAATTCGCAACACTGCCACCACACTACCGCCACTGCCGGGGCAGAGCACCCAAATCCCATTCCCCTAATCATCTCGCAAAGTTCCAGCGTTTATGCCCATCAACCAGCGGTTATGTTGCGCTCCCCCTTCTTCCCGAGAGCTGTTGAGTACGGACCGCAGAAAAAAGCAAATAGCCCGAGGGTGCTCCCGCCTCTGATCGCCAGCCAACGGGGCGGGATGGCATGCATTGCTCCTCGTGTTTTGCCACCGCGGCACTTGGAAGCACCGTTGTCGGCGGTATCCTTAATAAAATCACAAAAATTATGTTAATGCCCGTGAGTTTTATGATGATTCGTGAGAAAGTAACTTGTGAAGGTATGTGGCTTGGCCCCGGAGCCACAGCGTCATCATCATCTCCGTGTTTGGGAAGTTTTTTCCCGAACCGCTTGCGCTCCTCCGACCGCTGCACGCACTCGTTTGTCGGGCTCTGTCGGCCGCAGGAATCTCTGGGCATTGGACTAAACAATTTCGTAATCAAATTTAAAAGACAAACTCGACGGAGTGAGTGAGCGGGAGAGGAGTTCAGAGTACCGGAGGCTCTGCTTTTGGAAGCTGTTTGGTTGCGAGATAAAACGTAGAAAATGTTGAGTCGTTCAGCCGCAGGGTGTTAGTTACGTCGTCGTCGTCGTTGTCGTGGTGGCGGTGCTGGTGGTGGCCGGTTGATACGCATACAGACCGACTGCTGTTGGTTTTGTGCTTCTGTTTCATAAATCACGCAGATAACTGACTTAGTGAAGCAGTTTCACCTGAGCACTCACTGGCAGCTGGAGTGGAGAGGAGCCACAAGCTCGCACAGAAGCGTAAACTGCTCGGGGGCGATCGAGGGGATGTTTTGGACGTGTTTTGGAGATGTTTTGGAGAGATGTTCAAAATTAAATGCGAACTTTTCACTGAATTGAGAGTGATTTTGTACTGACATCTCACGGGGGAATTGAGGACGTGATGATGGTTTGGACAGAGTGGAGGCGGGGCGGGCAGTCTGTTCTGTTTTTTTTCTGCTGCATTCGGTGGCGTGCGATGGACATGGAGTTCCACAGGGGTATCGACTGGGAACAGTGCTTTGTTCTGAGAATTGATTTCGATTTGAATTGACTTGAATTTGCCAAGTGGTGTTGCTGATGTTGCAAGTTAGAGCAGCAAACGCCATGCATTTGTGATAAGCGGCTTGAAGGGTGAGTTGAAGGCGACCGTAGTTCTTCTAGTATAAGGGGGTAAGCGGAATTCCAGCGCCGGAGGCGTATACGCACCATTTCCGAAGCAACATCGAGTGCAAAGCTAGCGCCGGATACGAAATCGTGCCACTTTCGAAGCGACTTAGAATAAAAATCCAGCGCCGGAGGCGTATACTCAACATTATGAATCTTTTCGAGCAGATATTCCAGCGCTGGAGGCGTATACGCACCATTTTCGAAGCAACTTCGTGTGGAAAGCCAGCGCCGAAGACCAAATCGTGCCACTTTCGAAGCGACTCGGAGTAAAAATCCAGCGCCGGAGGCGTATACGCACCATTTTCGAAGCAACTTCAAGGGGAAAGGCAGCGCCGGAGGCGAAATCGTGCCACTTTTGATGCGACTTCTAGTAGAAATCCAGCGCCGGAGGCGTATACGCACCATTTTCGAAGCAACATCGAGTGGAAAGCTAGCGCCGGAGGCGAAATCGTGCCACTTTCGAAGCGACTTCTAGTAGAAATCCAGCGCCGGAGGCGTATACGCACCATTTTCGAAGCAACATCGAGTGGAAAGCTAGCGCCGGAGGCGAAATCGTGCCACTTTCGAAGCGACGTCGAGTAAAAATTCAGCGCCGGTGGCGTATACGCACCATTTTCGAAGCGACTTCTAGTAGAAAACCAGCGCCGGAGGCGTATACGCACCATTTTCGAAGCTGAGCGACGAGCGATTGAATGACGGGCGACTGAAAGACAAGGCACTTAAAGACGGACGATTACACGACGAGCGAGGATGCACTCTCAATAAATAGTCACCGATCTCAGTTATTTCCAGAAACAATCGCTCAAGCGATGACGCCCAATACCACGCCACCCGTCGCTCAATCGGCCAATCGCTCAGCCTCTTGCCACTCACTGCATGGCCCTAGCTGTGGTATCCTTTGCAAAATGCACGATTCCATGAACATGCTGCACCTATCCGCGTCCTCTCCCAGAAAAGGCAGCCCCCCAAAAACCGACGTTCAGCCAACAACACAGACGAATGAAATAATGAACGCGATGTGTCTAAGTGCCTGCATAGCATATGCCGTACACGCCACACTCAACGGCAGCCCCAAAACCAAAACATCTCTCGCTCCCCTATCGCACACATCACCCTCATTCGAATTCAAGATTCAAATGCGATATGTAATTGCACTTCAAATGCTCGTTTCTTGGGGGCAATAGCAACATCTTGCAGCGTCCCCCGCACCCGACTGCCAGAGTAGTGGTAGTAGCAAACCATTATCCCTAATGAGAAGAAAATACATCGCCGCAATCACATTTTCCAAATCGTGCAACCTCATCACCATAACGATGAAATAATTATAGTAAATCCGAAACAGAGTAACTCACACACAGGCTCGTACACACACACACCCATTTGGTGCGGGTACAGCGTATTTTATTGCTTCCTGACGGAAGGATTCCTAGGCAGACACACATCGCCAAACGGAACCACTTACGCGCGCAGACAAAGCTGGCAGCCCCGAAACTGAATCTGGCAGCTGGGGCGGCGGCAAGGGAGCACAGCTAAAAGCACGTACACGCCAAACATCGTTGATATTGACATTCGATATTGCAATGGCGGGCGGGCGCCCACAGTGCCGGCAGAGAAAATCAAAATAAAATTAAATATTAAAATATAAATTGTACAGTTGTGGGGGGCGGGGTACTGCAGGGCACACACACACGGCAGCATAAGGACGGAACGGGCTGCTGCTCTGAATGCTGATTGCTTCTGCATTCGTCGTCGTCGTCGTCGTCGTCGTCGTCGTCGTTGATGTCGTCGAAGACGCAGGAGTAGCACACAGCCACCGCCATTTGCTGGAATTTTTGATATGCAAACGTACGTTGCTCGGCGAAAGGAAAAGGAGAAGAACGAGGATGGATTTCAATGGAAAAAGGTTTGATGGGTGCTTCACAAATCAATACCAGTGCCAGTCGTCGTCGATCCTTCGGCTGCCGATGCTGCTTGCGAGCGAGCACCCATCGCCTCCTTGAAGTGGGATGAATATTTAAAGGAGCAGCAGTGGCGGGGGGGAGAAAAAAAGCGGATCTCCTTCGTAATCGGTCGAGAAATGGAGTTTTTTCTGCTCTCTGCTGGGCGATCCCGAGGACATTAGGAATTCTCGAGCGAAATGGAATATTTCAGTGCACTCGGAGGCCACTACAAATCGTGTAGTGGCCGAGGTGGCCGCACATTGAATTGGATGAGCGACGTGGAGCGATGGAATGTGATTGTGTGGCGATGGAATGCGGAGCCGAGGACGACGGTGACGAGGTGAAGGCCAGTCGAGGGAAGTGGCTTGTTTTGTTTGTGGTGACGATGGAAGGAGAATGTGTGGAGGAGGGATGAGTAGAGGTTTGGTGCATGAGCTGGAGCGGGAGGTGATAGTCAGGGACTGTGGTTGACGCGGCAAGAAAAGGCATGAACGTGAAACAGGCGCAGCTAGTGACAGGACGTGGTTCAGGCGGACCCGTGGACAACAAAGACATGCCCCGGTGGCGTATACAGCTGGAAAGGTACCTGAATCAGCTGAGCGTGCGTTGGTGGAAGCAACTGGCACCCGACCGTGTTGAATGAGGTGCCTGTTGACTGATGTCCATCGCCACCGTGGACTGTAGCGCAGGCAATTCTGGTACCTAGCTGCCTTCTAGTAGAGGAGTGAGTGTCTATGTCAGCTCCTGCCTGTCGAGTGACCACCTTCAACCAAATCCCCGTCCAATCAGCAACCACCATCGAACTCAATCAAATTCATCCGGACAACCTGAACACCAGCGGCAACGAGCGACCGCCAGACTCATCGCATCCGCAACAGTGGCTAAAAATTAAATCCGATCGGCCATTGGAATCAATCAAATTTAGTCATAACCGCATAACCGTTCATCATTCTCGTAGTGGCCGGCCACTCGGCTCTGCCACCAGGTCTGCGGCAATTATCGGCGGCCAAACGTCGACCAGCCGGCTGTCGGGAAAATTGAATTTCGCTAACACAACACTTTTTACAGTTCAACTGATTCGGGCGCACAAATTGCAATTAACATTCCCACGGCTGCCTTCGCCGACACCCCCAACACCTCCGCCCCCCCTCGGCCCATGAACAGCAGCAGGTTTGGTATGAATTGAGTTTTCCGGGACCTTGATTGCATTTTCAATAGCCTCCCCCTCCCGCGCCCCTCCACTCAAGTCAAAGCCTGCAATGCAAGAGGACAGAATGATTAACATCCCTCTGGATGGCATCTTTCGTCCTCAGCGACTTTTGCGACACGAGTGTGCAGTGTGCTCTGGCTCCTGCTCCTGCTCGCTGGCTCGCTGGCTCCTTGTGACTGTGCGTGCATGACAAATGACAGCAATTTGCATCTGGGCGGCAGAAGAGGATACGGATTCCAATTCAAGTTGAAATATATTCTCGCAGATATCGCCTCCCTAATAGACAATTTCCGCGGAAGAAAAGAAATGGAAACGCAGATACGGCGACGGGAACAATGCCAGCGTGCTGCGCGGTGTGAGGTGTGAGGTGTGAGGCGGTCGGTGAATAACGCGTGATCATCATGACACTTTGTCATCATTTTTCCAGTTCAAGTGGACAGGACTGGTGATCGTGGGCGCGCTGGCGGGGTGGCTGTGGTTTAGGGTGCGAGGCGCCTAATGAGGCACTGTGCGTGGGAAGATGATTCATTCGAGGCTGTTACTTGACTGAACGGTGGTGTCGTTAGGGTGCGAATTAACGGAACAATTGAATGCAAATGAATGGTCTTTTGTGGAGGCACCGAGTCAGTGTGTAGTTGTGGCGATGCTGTGGAGGTGGCGGGGACTGAGGGATTGCTCTTGTGGATAGTCGAACGCAATGACTTGTGGATGGCAGGGGCCAATGGCTGGCAAGGGCTGGTAGTTGATGGCGACTAGTCGCTGACAGGGGCTAGGCTACGTGCTAATGGCTGACAGGGACTAGGGCTTGCACTGGCTAGAAGCTCGAAGGGTCTAGTAGCTTGTGGCTGACTGGGGCTGTGGCTAGTGGCTGGCTGGGGTTACTGGTGGCTAGTGGCTTTTCAGGGCCTAGTCACTGGTAGAAGCTAGGGGCTACGAGGGACTACTGGATACTAGCTGACAGCGGCTGGGAGCGACTATTGGCTCGGAGCGGATAGGGGACCGATGGCGGCTAGTGGCTTGTGGCGTCTAGAGACTGACAACAGGTACTACGCGTGGCTGGCAAGGGCTTGTGAGTAGTGGCTAGTGGCTGCCAGTGGCTAATGCCTGCCAATGGATAGTGGTTCGGCTGGGGCTAGTGGTTGGAAGGGCGAGTGGCTAGTGGCAGCTAATACCTAGTGGTTGGTGGCGGGTAGTGATTGGCAGCGGCTATTGGCTTGTGGCTGGGGGAGTCTACGGGCTAGTGGCTGGTTATTTCTAGTAACTGGCAGGGACTAGTGGCTAGTGGCTGGTGGCTAATGGATGAGTGAGGCTACAGGCTGGTGGCTAAAAGCTGGCAGCGGGAAAGCGATGAAGGAAGTTACGGGCTAGTGGCTGATGGTGGCTTGTGGCTAGCAGGTGGCAGTGGCTGGTGGCTACAGTCGCGAGATGACTATGGGCTAGTGGATAGAAGATAATAGTGGCTAATGGCTAGTGGCTGGCGACTAATGGACGGGGGAGGCTAGGGACTAGTGGCTGGAAACGGCTAGTAGTTGGCAGTGGCTAGTGGCTAGTAGCTGGCAGCGACTAGTGGCTGACAAGTGGCTAGCAAATGGTAGGTGGTGGCTAGTGGCTGACTGCAGCTAGAGGCTATTAGCTGGCAGCGGCTAGGGGCTAGTAGCTGGCAGCGGCTAGGGGCTACTTGCTGACAGGGGCTGGTGGATAGTGGTTGACGGGGGGTAGTGGCTTGTGGCGTCTAGTGGCTGGCAGTGGCTGGCAGTGTCTGGCGGGAGCTAGTCGATAATGGCTGGCAGTGCAGTGGTGGGCTGACAGAGACTAGTGGCTAGTGTTTAGTTGCGGTTAATGGCTAGTGACCGATGGCAGGGGCCTGTGGCCACTAGCTACAGTGGCCAACAGTCGATAGTAACTAGTGGCCAGCAGGGACTACTGGCTAATGGATAGTGGCTGGCCGGTCTAATGGCTGGGGCTAGTGGCTTGAAGTGGATAGTGTTGAGGAAGGCTACGTGCTGGCGATTTGTGGGGTCTAGTGGCTGACTGGGGCTAGCGGTTAGTGACTGGGAGCGACTAGTGATGGGCTATGGCTAGTGGCTGATGGCGACTAGCGACTAGCGACGTCTAGTGGCTGGCCGTCGCTGATGGAAGCTACGTGAGAATGGCTGGCAGCGGCTAGTGGCTAGTGCTTAGTTGCGGCTAGTGGGTCTTGGCTAGTGGCAGGCTGTGCTCAGTGGCCGCCAGCACCTAGTTGCAAGTAGTTTTTGGGAGGAAATATTCTTCACTTCGCACCAGTCGTCCTATAGTCCATTAAACTCGTCCCCCGGACATTCTCCCACGATACCTAGTAGATTGCCGAACAACGTCGATGATTGCACAGAAACCTGCTCGAGCAAGCCCTCCTCCCCCCCATTCAGATGGAGGCGAATTAGCAAACAAAATCCCACGCCGATAACGTATGGTTTCCGGCTGAAATAAATCCCGAAAGCCTCTCCCCGCTCCGCCGCTTCCCGGGGGTTAACATCGACAACGATTCATTACACTCGACTCGAATGTAGTTCGCTTGTATTTTGCATTCTACCGTGTCGCTGCTCTAACAAACTAGGCACGCGATAAATTATAACTGCTCTCGCTCTCTGCCACCTACGGTGCTGCAGTGCTGCACCCTCGCATCAGCGAACCGCGCGGGTCCTGATGCCGCGCACGGAACGTAATCCTAACCGAAAGCCGAAACTCCTTCGGCAATTGGCAAATTTATGTCGCGCAACATTAATTTGCCTCATAAATCTCCCCGCCGCCGCCGCCGCCGACTGTCTGAATCGCCGTATTCCGGGCGGGTGCCGGTGGACATTTTTATACATTTTTCGACGCCCAAACTCAGTCGTGTGTCTTTGAACGCAACAGAATCCTTGTCTGGCGATAAATTCAATCCACCGACCGACAAATTAACATTCCCCATTGTGAGGTGGTTCGCTGTCGCATTGTGAACGCGTCGGATTTGAACGGATTACGCGCCACCGCCAGTCGATCTTCATGAACCTGCTCAATTTTGGTCGACGACTGTGCCAGTCCTTCACACACTTCTTCAGTGTCGCTTAACGGTTGCCAAGGCAGCGACGAAATTGAATTTAAATTTCGACAACCCGCACGCACACACAGTCGTGTGCTGTGGGGTGTGTACCTAGTCAGCCCCTCATCATCGTCGCCGTCGCCTTTGCCGTCGCCGTCCAGGACTGCCGCTTAATCTAGCTCAGTCGTGTGTTGCATCTAAATTGAAAATTATGTTGATGTCAGGAGGAGGGCATTTTTTTCTCTCGCTTCCTTCTTCGCTCTCTGCTTTTTGTGATAAATAAACGAAATTCACGCCTCGTGTGTAATGATATTCCTGCCAACCATGCCACCACCATCAGCGCCACGGAATCAAGCTGCACACGCCAGCTAACGTGCGGCTGTGTGAGTCCTTCAAGCTCGCCGGCTGGGAGGCAGGAGACGGTGGCAGCTCTTTAGTGTGAAGGAGGATAATACATGGGTGCACATGAAGATTAAAAAAATAAACGCAACATCTCCATTTAGACGGGCGAACGGAGGGCGGCGGACGCGACCGCGACGAGGACGATCTCGCTCGCTACGTGTTGATTAAGACTTTCGTGAGAGGAGCAGAAATTAATGGGCACTGGGTGCAGCGTCGCTGTACATCCCGGCAGTGCTGGAAGGTGTCACAGTCCACGGCCGATGGGGCATAGTGTGGGTGGGTGTGAAGTTTTGCGGGCAACTAGTTTGGATGTGGTCAGGCGGGGTGGTGGTACAGTCGGTGCAGCAGTAGTAGGGCCACTCTCTTGACTTGACTCCAGGACGAGAGTCCAAGAGGAGGATATCGAACAGACAAACTGCCTTCATGCGAGACGTAGAAAGCCATCTGATCGGCTCTAGGTGGGATCCCAGTCAAAACTGACAGTGTGCCTCAAGGTTCCATTTTTGGTCCTTTGCTGTTCTCCTTTCACAAGCAGTGTCTTAAGAGGGGACGCAGAAAGCCGTCTGATTGGCTCCAGGTGGTCTCCGAGTCAAAATCGATGGTGTGCCCCAGGGTTCCATTTTTGGTCCCTTGCTTTTCTCTTTTAACAGGCAATGTCTTAAGGAAAGTCGTAGAAAGCCACTTGATTGGCTCCTGGTGGGATCCCAGTCAAAACTGACTGTGTGCCTCAAGGTTCCATTTTTGGTCCTTTGCTTTTTCTCTTTTAACAAGCAATGTCTTAAGGAAAGTTGTAGAAAGCTACTTGATCGGCTCCAGGTGGGCTCCCAGTCAGAATTGATGGTGTGCCACAGGGTTCCATTTTTGGTCCCTTGCTTTTCTCTTTTAACAAGCAGTGCCTCCAGCAGCAACGCAGAAAGCCATCTGATCGGCTCCAGGTGGGCTCCCAGTCAGAATTGATGGTGTGCCCCAGGGTTCCATTTTTGGTCCCTTGCTTTTCTCTTTTAACAAGCAGTGCCTCCAGCAGCAACGCAGAAAGCCATCTGATCGGCTCCAGGTGGGCTCCCAGTCAAAATTGACGGCGTACCACAAGGTTCCATTTTTGGTCCCTTGCTTGTCTGTGCATTGTCAAAGGATTACCTTTCTTGCCGCAGACACTGCCTCGCACAAGACCCCACAACCGTTGCCCCAGTGCAAACAGATTCATCACCATGCCATGCCATCCCCCCCATCGTCGGCGACACGGTTCAACAGCCATTACTCGCATGCCGTCGCATGGGAAATTAATTCCACATTTTGGCTAGTGCCACATTAGCAGCCATGCCAGCATAACTCACTCCCACACTTGCAGTAAATATCTCTCTCGCCCCACACACCGCCCAGTGGAGGAGAAAAATTGCATTCACAATGACGGTCGCCGGTCGACGCAGAGCAGCGCACTTAATTGACCAGTCCGAGGCGTGTGTGAAACCAATTCGATATGGCTCACCACCACAAGTGGGTCACGCTAAACGAGTTTGTTCGCAGCACCTTCGAGGCGGCGGCAGCCAAAGAAGAAGGACGACCGTATGGCAGCCCGGCAGGAGACATCCAGGTAATGAAAGATGGAGTCAGTGGATACGGGCGATGTACTCGTGTATGGACTGCAAACTGGAGACGCCACCAGATGCACTGATACGGACTCAACTCAATTTTCTTCGAAAACGAAACGAACAGGAAGCTAAAAGTGGATGCGTTGTAGCGTCGTGTCCTTCCTCGGCGATGAGAAATCCCTTATTGTTCGGCATCCTTGCAGGAATCTGTAATGGAATTCAAGTGGAGCGAGTGTCTGCCCCATGTGAGCGCGCACGTCTGTCGCCATTTGCTGGGACAATTTACTTGCCATTCAGGACTACACCTGCTCGCAAATTTCTCGAAATTGTGAGTAAATTCATGTGCAACCAGGGGCACAGAAGTGCGCGCACAGTACACGTCCTTAAAGGGGACACACAGACTGTTGTGGAAAGTTTGGTGTTGCTTTGGAAAGTTTCGCCGTCGCTGATGCGTTACCGACACCCGCCGACACCCGCCGACACCACTTCCGAGTGATTGACTTGGAATTATCAATTTTTGAGGCAGAGTCAAGGACGTTGTTTTTTTTTTTGGGAAGGAGGAGAAAACACTATTCGACTGGATGTGAACATCTTCAGACGGGAAAGTTGTATCCTAACGAGGACCTTACGACGCCTGTCTGGGGACTTTAGTGTGGACGGAGCAGGAGGCGCAGATCGTTGGGACAGCGGAGCAAGGGTGGATGGAAACTTGTTGTTGAACATAAGTGTTTGATTGTCGTCTAGTTTATTTCGGGGAGTGAGGGCAGCTGAAGACGAATGGAGTACCTCAAGGTGGAGCACTTTCTATGTTTGACTTTTTGTTGATTTTTAGCGAAGTTTTTCGCCAAGTTTCGAAGGAAAATCAAAGCGCTATAGTTGATTAGGTTGATGGGGAAGGTGTGGGGTCTAATTTTTGGTGGGGGACTGCTTTCCGGGAGCATTCCATACCGTATTGGGTGGAAGGGGGTGGGGGCTTAGAACATGCCTCCTGGATGTCAGTCTGTATGCTTGTCAACAGGTGCTTCATGAATAAAGTGGAGTCCCACAAGGTTGTCTGATGGTTTTTATACTTGTTCGGCATGCAGTCAAGCGTCGAGTTGAAATGAAGTCCCACAAGGTTGGGCGATGGTTCCAATACTTGTTCGGCATGCAGTCAAGCTTCGAGCTGAAATGAAGTCCCACAAGGTTCGGCGATGGTTCCTATACTTGTTCGGCATGCAGTCAAGCTTCGAGTTGAAATGAAGTCCCACAAGGTTGGGCGATGGTTCCAATACTTGTTCGGCATGCAGTCAAGCTTCGAGTTGAAATGAAGTCCCACAAGGTTCGGCGATGGTTCCTATACTTGTTCGGCATGCAGTCAAGCGTCGAGTTGAAATGAAGTCCCACAAGGTTGGGCGATGGTTCCAATACTTGTTCAGAGTGAAGTCAAGCTTCGAGTTGAAATGAAGTCCCACAAGGTTGGGCGATGGTTCCAATACTTGTTCGGAATGCGGTCAAGCTTCGAGTTGAAATGAAGTCCCACAAGGTTCGGCGATGGTTCCAATACTTGTTCAGAGTGAAGTCAAGCGTCGAGTTGAAATGAAGTCCCACAAGGTTCGGCGATGGTTCCTATACTTGTTCGGCATGCAGTCAAGCGTCGAGTTGAAATGAAGTCCCACAAGGTTCGGCGATGGTTCCTATACTTGTTCGGCATGCAGTCAAGCTTCGAGTTTAAATGAAGTTCCACAAGGTTGGGCGATGGTTCCAATACTTGTTCGGCATGCAGTCCAGCGTCGAGTTGAAATGAAGTCCCACAAGGTTCGGCGATGGTTCCTATACTTGTTCGGCATGCAGTCAAGCTTCGAGTTGAAATGAAGTCCCACAAGGTTGGGCGATGGTTCCTATACTTGTTCGGCATGCAGTCAAGCTTCGAGTTGAAATGAAGTCCCACAAGGTTGGGCGATGGTTCCAATACTTGTTCGGCATGCAGTCAAGCTTCGAGTTGAAATGAAGTCCCACAAGGTTGGGCGATGGTTGCAATACTTGTTCGAAATGCAGTCAAGCTTCGAGTTGAAATGAGGTCCCACAAGGTTGGGCGAAGGTTCCAATACTTGTTCAGAGTGAAGTCAAGCGTCGAGTTGAAATGAAGTCCCACAAGGTTGGGCGATGGTTCCAATACTTGTTCGGCATGCAGTCAAGCTTCGAGCTGAAATGAAGTCCCACAAGGTTGGGCGATGGTTCCAATACTTGTTCGGCATGCAGTCAAGCTTCGAGTTGAAATGAAGTCCCACAAGGTTGGGCGATGGTTCCAATACTTGTTCGGAATGCAGTCAAGCTTCGAGTTGAAATGAAGTCCCACAAGGTTGGGCGATGGTTCCAATACTTGTTCGGCATGCAGTCAAGCTTCGAGTTGAAATGAAGTCCCACAAGGTTGGGCGATGGTTGCAATACTTGTTCGGAATGCAGTCAAGCTTCGAGTTGAAATGAGGTCCCACAAGGTTGGGCGATGGTTCCAATACTTGTTCGGCATGCAGTCAAGCTTCGAGCTGAAATGAAGTCCCACAAGGTTGGGCGATGGTTCCAATACTTGTTCGGCATGCAGTCAAGCTTCGAGCTGAAATGAAGTCCCACAAGGTTGGGCGATGGTTCCAATACTTGTTCGGCATGCAGTCAAGCTTCGAGTTGAAATGAAGTCCCACAAGGTTGGGCGATGGTTCCAATACTTGTTCGGCATGCAGTCCAGCGTCGAGTTGAAATGAAGTCCCACAAGGTTGGGCGATGGTTCCTATACTTGTTCGGCATGCAGTCAAGCTTCGAGTTGAAATGAAGTCCCACAAGGTTGGGCGATGGTTCCAATACTTGTTCAGAGTGAAGTCAAGCGTCGAGTTGAAATGAAGTCCCACAAGGTTGGGCGATGGTTCCAATACTTGTTCGGCATGCAGTCAAGCTTCGAGCTGAAATGAAGTCCCACAAGGTTGGGCGATGGTTCCAATACTTGTTCGGCATGCAGTCAAGCTTCGAGTTGAAATGAAGTCCCAAAAGGTTGGGCGATGGTTCCAATACTTGTTCGGAATGAAGTCAAGCGTCGAGTTGAAATGAAGTCCCACAAGGTTGGGCGATGGTTCCAATACTTGTTCGGAATGAAGTCAAGCTTCGAGTTGAAATGAAGTCCCACAAGGTTCCTATACATGTTCGGCATGCAGTTAAGCTTCGAGTTGAAATGAAGTTACACAAGGTTCGGCGATGGTTCCAATACTTGTTCGGAATGCAGTCAAGCGTCGAGTTGAAATGAAGTCCCACAAGGTTGGGCGATGGTTCCAATACTTCGAGTTGAAATGAAGTCTCACAAGGTTGAGCGTTGGTACATATGCTTGAAAGTCCGAACTTGAAGCTATTTCGGATGAAGTGGTGTTCAGGGATCGCCCTAGAAGGAAATAAAATGGAGGACCAGAGTGTTGTGCAATGGCCCCTGTAATTGACAATCCATTCAAAATTCCCAAAAAATCTCCTGGAGGCTTCTCAGATCTGAATTTGTGCCTTCTAACGATTGTCTTTGTGAATCGGTAAAAATAAACAGAAAAAAGATGGAATACCGCAAGGTTGTGTATTATTCCCTGTACTTGACAGCCAGATTAAAAATAATCTCTTAGAAGCCTCTCGGAAACCTAAACTTCTGTCTTCTGATGATTGGCTGTGCATCGGACACTATTCAGCAGAATCTTTGTTCTAAGTGAGCAGCGCCTGTATGCCTCAAAGCCCTGCTGAACTTCGTGTGCCATCAGATCACATCCCTGGGCCTGATTGAGATGACAACCTCAGCTGGGGAGCATTACCTCAGAACACTTCCATTCTTCAAAGCAAATCCCATTTGTTCAAGAACTTCTTTCTTAAGACCGCCCGCTCCCACCGGAACTGAGCTTAAAAGAACACAATCGCACCCTATCCACATGCCATCACAGACGAACCCCCCCTCCCCCACATCGAAACTGCCCCTTTGGACGTTGCATTGTCATTGCTTCCACTTTAAAGGCTTACGCTGTTCTCTCGTGTGTCATAATCTACTTAACCCAGAACGCACTTTAACACTCACTTCATCTATCCCCCTAATCCGGGGCCAGAGCATACATTCTCATGCCACACACTCTGTGTCCGAAAATGCCATGCCAACGGCCAACGAGATTCTCGTCAGAAAAAAAAAAAAAAAAAAGAAGACACAGGAAATAAATAGAAACGCAAGGACATCCCACCAAACGGCCGGAAGTAACCGGATAAGATGGGACCGATTTATGTTGATTCACGCTTAGATTTACTGTCTTATATTATTGCGTTCTCCGTTCTCACACACACACATGAAAGTTTAAGGACAATATAAAATAATTTAAGAGGACATTCATGAATAATATCCCTTGGCCCTTCGCCCTCCGCCCATAGCTAGAGCAGCAAACCCCGGCTTTGGATGGCCGCATCCGAGGGGTTTTTGTCTTCTTCACCAAAACACACAACCACCCCCACAGCCGGGAGTGTGTGCAAGCTGAGAGGAGAAATGTGAATGTCCTGCAATGAAATGAATTTTAATAAAACACACCACGTTAGCAGCCGGGTAGACCTCAACGCATCAATGTTGCAGTTGTAGCCTGAAATTTCAGCCAAGGACGAGTGTGTCCCATGTGTGTGTGTGCGGGTGCCATGAAGAGTTAGTTACAACAAAGCGAAAGCCAAAGCCAATGGGTTTGGTTGTTTCCTTCCGCCACCAGTGAGACAGAGAGAGAGAGCGGGTTGCTGTCTGTTGGTTAAGCAGTAATGTTGCCATAACGACGACTCCTTTGGGAGGGCTTAACTTCCAAACGTGTCAGCAGCATTTCTGAAGCGCTTCTGAAGGAACCAGAAACTTCTTCGTGTGTGTGTGTGTGTGTGTGCTCGAGTGTGACAATGTACAAACTTCCTGAATAAAAACTACATCACCTAAAGGATTGACGAACTTTTTGCAGGCTTTTGTTGCCGAAACGATGGAAATTATTTCATTCAAAGGATGTGACATTCCACTGAAGGAAGTAACTCATAACCCATTATTCATTCGAGAATGAATGCGGCACGTAGACCGGGGGAGGGGGTTGAGAGGGCGTACGAGACGCGTCTGATGGCTGGCCAACATGTGAACGAACGGATCGTCATTGATTGAGGATGACTGTGAAAGGGGGTGGTGGCCGAGGGTGGGCGGCCATGGGACGTGTTTCGAATGTGAGACAACGTTCGTGGGATGCGTCTGATGTTTAATTGAAAGATAAACGGTTAATCTCGAGCGGATTATTAGATGGCTGATGAAATTCGGACACGCCGTGATGGTGGTTGGACTGGGTAATGGGTGGTTTGGCTGTCCGCCGATGGGATTGATGTAAGAGAGAGGGGTACGTATGTAGGGACACTGAACTGGGTCATGCGGGAATGTGGTGAGTGGGTCGTAGAATGAATGAAAATCGCAACAATTTCAAATGAGGCGGAGGCCATGTTCAAGATAGATGGTGTTCCACAGGAACCCCGCTTAGTCCACAAATCTTTAAAAAAAAAAATTAACAACTTCTGGGAAGCTGTCACATTTTGAAATGAAAATCGTAGTAATCTGAGGCCACATTGGAGATACCTGGAGTACCACAGGAGTGACCACTTAGTCCCCAGCTCTTAAGAAATAGCAAAATGTCTGAAAAATGGTCACTTTTAAATTCAAATTGGTAGTTTTTTTCCGGTATTTTTTAGACCAGAACAAATTAAGGCCCAAAGACGTCGCCCACATGTCACTTCAGAGCAAAGTTTTAGACAATTTTTTTTTGATGCAATTGTCGTTGATTTGGCTCCGTCCTTAGAGAGTCGTCAAAGGCTTTCACTTGCCACTTGTATGATGCGCCTTCCACAACAACTTCTACCACAGCATCCACATTTGGCATGGTGTGCCACAGGAGTCACCATTTAGTCCCTAACTCTTAATAAATTACAAAACTTCTGAGAAACTGTCAATTTCACATAGAAAGTGGCAGTTTTCTTCTAAGAGACATGAACTGTTGACAGAATTGTTTGAACCAGTGAAAAATAGGGCCCAACGACGTCGCCTACATGTCACTTCAGAGCAAGTTTACTTTTGGATTCATCCATCGTCGACATAGACACGTCTTCTGAGAGGCTTTAAAGGCTTAGACTTCTCACAAATGCATTCCACAGCACCTTCTACAACAGCATCCACTTTTGGCATGGTGTACCACAGGAGTCAGTACTTAGTCCCTAACTCTTAAAAATGTAGATTCTTTCAACCAACGTCGCCTTCTGAGCAGCTTCAAAGACTTCAACTTGTCACAAATGAGCATTCCACAACCACTTCTACCACAAGATCCACTTCTGGCGTGGTCTACCACAGGAGTCACATCTTAGTCCCCAGCTGTTACAACGTAGGAAACCTCAGTTTTTAAGTAAAATTGGCAGTTTTTTTTCAAACGACATGGATCACTGACAAAATTGTTTGCACAAAAAAAAAATAGGACCCAACGACGTCGCCCACATGCCACTTCAGAGCAAAATTTTCATGTATTTCCTTTTAGATCCAACTATCGTGGGCTTAGTTCACTCTTCTGAGAGGATTCCGAGAGATTTGTCACGACTGAGCCTTCGACAACAGAGTCGCTGCTTAGTCGCCAGCTCATAAAAATCGTGAGCCTTTCAACCATCGTCAATATAAAGTGGTCTTCTGACAGGATTCAAAGGCATTGACTTGTCACAAACGAGGATTCCACAACAGCTTCCAATTGTGTAATGGGGTACCACAGGAGTCGCTGCTTAGTCCCCAGCTCTTAAAACTGTTGAATTCTTCTCGAGAGACTGTAACTTTTTCCCTAAAAAATTACATCCAAAGGACGTGAACAACAATGCACTGAATTGTAGGTAGACAAACTGAATTGAAAAAAAATCTGGTGGGCATGGCGTTATTCTTAGATTCCACCCTCGTGGAAATGGAGCCATCTCCTAAGCCATCAAAAGCTGAAGAGTCCTTTAATTTGTCACGAGTGAGAATTCCACAAAAAAAAAACCAGAAAACGTGCAGGATCCCTTTCCCCCGCGCAAAGAGAGCAACAATCATCGCATTTACGAAACGAAATTAAAGACGGCAACAAAAATCAAACAAAACCTTTTGAGCGCCCATTAGACAGTCGAAGAGGGAGGCGAGAGAGTGTGTGTGCGAGTGAGAGAGAGAGGGTGAGACAAACCATCAATAAAGAAAGCGGACGCATTAAAACAGGATTTCATCGTAAAAATAAAATCCCGACCATTCAACAAACACAATTCGCCTCCATCAACCGTGACAGCATCAGCAAGTGCCGGGCTCGCGTTCCACGGGACCATCATCTCAGTGAATTGCTTAATTCCTTCGCCCGGATGAGCGAATAAAGCAATTTTTATATCGCGTGCACTGAAATAGGAAACACACAGCTCTTAATTAATGGAATTCACGCAAACACACATACACTCGCCCACGTGCACATCGGCGACGAAATTGATTTCACCCGTGAATTTTGTGAGCGGCCATAAGCAAACGTACAAGTCACCACTAAGCGCAGCCACCGCGGGACGTGTCTGAAGGCTGTGGGCACTTGAAGGAGTTTTGATGGATCGGTAGGGTGGGTGAGAAACTCAGTCAAACGGCTTCGCTGGAAGATGGTCTTACGGGACCAAGGAAATGCGAACCGATATCTGTCAATTCTCGTGACACGTGGCCTTTACTCGGAGTCAGTCCCAACACCAAGCGAGTCACCCTTCCCCCCCCCCCCCCCCCCAGTCCAACGGAGTAAAGCACTCAATCACCACCCAAAATCTTGATTCCCCAACCCAAAGGACATCCCGCTCTCTCTCTCTCGTCTTCGCCTCCCCATCAATTTTGTATAGTGATTAAGTTTCCCCTTGTCTGCACTGATCCCCAGATCTGCCCCCCCTGCGACGGTCTTCAATCTAAGTCGCTCGGCCGAACGGAACAAATCAGAGCGGAAGATGTATTTGGTTTGTCATTCCATTCGTTTTCCTGGTCCTCTCGGCCATGTCAAGAGTAGACTCTCGCGAATGGGAAATTGCTCCTTGACTTCGCAGGACGACACAGACAATCACTTAATGAGAATTTATTGAAGAAAATCACGAAGAAGTCAAGAATTCAGAAACCGAGCGCACAACTCCAGCTCCAGGAAGCAATCGACAGACGTCACAACATTCGACAGTCGACAGTCGACAGTCGAGAGAGCCAACAACGGGGCTCACATTCTGATTCTGATTGAGTGCATGGAAGCTGCTGGCAAGGGTCCCTACTTGTCGATGATAGGAAAGAAAAAAAATGTATTACCGTCGCTAGTCTAAATATTAAATAAGGATCGACGACGAGGACGACGGCGACGACGTCTGGAAGAAGCGCGGGAATCCTTTTTCAATTCACATTCAGATGGGTTTACATTGAAATTCTCGTCTCAGCGCTTTGGGAAATTGGATTGGATTGACTTGGCGGCGGGAGCGCCGAGATAACCCTATTCATGCCGCGCGCGGCAAAAAATTGGGTGAAGTGGTGGACTTATCTTATGCGAGAGAGTGAGTGTAAGCGAGTGCGCGCCTGTGATTTGTGAATTTTATTGACTGACGGCAGGTGGGGCGGGAATATTCTCGGCGATGTAGTTTATTAACGGGAAGTGTGCCCGCGAAATGGGGGATCTGAAGGGGGTCGGCGTGGAGATTAGCGCTAATGGAAGAGGCGCGTGGCGGGGATTTTAGCGGGGGGGGGGGGGGGGGAAACTGTTCAAATTCGATTTCCGGTTGAAGAGGTGAGAAGGATACACGCGCCGGCCTTAGACTTGGCCAGTCAGGCGAAGAACGAGTAAGCTGATGATGGAAAGGATTGAGAGCAGTTATGCCAATGATTTGGCGGGAAAAAGCTGTGGACTCAGAAAATTGAGGAGACTGCGCGGCGAGGAGCGGTGAGATGACCCCTTTGAGGAGACGCAGTCACAGTCTAACGTTCCATCCACTACCCTGTAAAAGAAAGTCCTCCAACGACCGTCCTTAGACTGTGACACATGTCTCCGCAAAAGGGGCGACGCCGTAACTGCCCTAGTGGCCCTACCTACTTCTAAGCGGCACAGTGGCCCTGCCTACTCCCCGACACCCTAGAGGCCCTAGTGGCCCTGTCTACTTCCAAGAGGCACTAGTGGCCCTGCCTACGACGTCCTAGAGGCCCTAGTGGCCCTGCCTACTCCCCGACATCCTAGAGGCCCCGAGTGGCCTTGTCTACTCCCCGACACCCTAGAGGCCCTAGTGGCCCTGTCTGCTCTCTGACACCCTAGAGGCACTAGCGGCCCTGCCTACGACGTCCTAGAGGCCCTAGTGGCCCTGCCTACTCCCCGACATCCTAGAGGCCCCGAGTGGCCTTGTCTACTCCCCGACACCCTAGAGGCCCTAGTGGCCCTGTCTACTCTCCGACACCTTAGAGGCCCCGGGTGGCCTTGTCTACTCCCCAACACCCTAGAGGCCCTAGTGGCCCTGTCTACTTCCAAGAGGCACTAGTGGCCCTGCCTACGACGTCCTAGAGGCCCTAGTTGCCCTGCCTACTCCCCGACATCCTAGAGGCCCCGAGTGGCCTTGTCTACTCCCCGACACCCTAGAGGCCCTAGTTGCCCTGCCTACTCCCCGACACCCTAGAGGCCCTAGCGGCCCTGCCTACTCCTCGACACCCTAGAGGCCCTAGCGGCTCTGCCTACTGCCCGAAGGATGAGCGCAAGCTCTGAAAACATCGTCTCTTGACTGCCAGAGCTCTCTTCCCGCCCGCCAACCGGGCATTCCGTTCCGCAAACCCAAGCCCCTCCATTTCCGCAGACCATCTCCACACCTTCACACTTCCCTCACCCCACCCCCACCGACAGGGCACAACATTTTCCATCGCGGACCTTTCAACAAACGCCGCCTCACACCTGACGCCGCCTAAAAGAGGTCAATTACTTGAAATTCAATCCAGCGGCGAATGAACACAGTGTAATGTCAACACAATTGCACATCACTTTGTTCAATTATCCCGACACCATTATCCTTGAATTAGTTTCCGCCCACTTAAACCGATCATTACGCGTAATTATTCCGACATTTGTGAACAATTTTCCAGACAATGCTCCCTCAACCCCCCCCCCCCCCCCCTCCCCCCCCCCCCCCCCCCCCCCCCCCGTTCGCCCACTAAAGTGCTTTATTTATTGAATTTAACCGCACGCATATTCATATCGTCACATCTTAAGTAAGCCCCCTCCGCTCTGTGTCAGGGGCCAGCAGTCAGCACACGCCATCCTCGGGCGCGCATACCACATTTGGGGAAATTAAATGGAATTTTTGCCTGGTTTTAGCGTTTAAAAGTTACACTCAAGCCTACGCGGGTGAGGCTGCCGCCGCCCGCCCCTAGCCGCACTCGCGAGGGACGCACACACGCACACACACGTAGAGACACGCAAATCCTTTCGACATCCTTCATCGGAATTTTTCTCTCTCGTAATTTGTTTGTGGCAACAACGCGCATCGCTCCGGCACGACGCCCAACTACGAGCGCCAATCAACCGTTCTACAGTCTCCGCAGGCCTCCTCCCTCGCCCCCACCCCCCTTCACTTAGCGTCGCATTAATTTATCCGCAATTACACTCACGCCCCCTCGCCCCGCTTGGAGGGAATATGCCTCTCGGCCGTGAAGAGTGCCTAACATGCATGCGTCGTGGGGGGTGGATTGGGGCTTATCACTACAACATCGCGTCTAACAAAGAATTTCGTATCCTGGCTCCGTGCATTCCACCGTTTCCGGCGTGTAATTGCATATGTGACTGGCTGTTGTGACTTGTATCCCCGCGGCGTGCGGTGGGTGGAGGGGGCGTCTGATATAAACGTCAGATAGCATGTACCAGGAAGTCGTAATTCAGCTCGTAAATAAACAGTTTCATTCACGGAAAGAAGAAGAAAAAGGACGACGACTCGCAATTCTTAACCACAACGCAGCCCCACCCACCGCCCACAGCCCAGGACTGAGAAGTGCCAGGACGAACGAGGCAAATGAGTGCAGAGGCTTTGAATTCAGGAGCTTCAAAGAGGACGACTGCAAGGAGCACTTAATTTACAGAGAGAGTGCATAGCCTCCTCCTCCTCCTCCTGCAGGCAAGCTGATCTCCTTTTCTCTTTGAATTCACTCACACACAGGTGTGGTGCACACCACACCACACTCGACTCACTTCAGAGGCAAGAAACCGCACTTGTCTCAGGGCAGGGCAGCCGACTGAAGGATGGGCTTGGCATCTGCGAGCACACACGACGCAAGGGTGCTGGAGTGAAAGTCCCCCCCTCCCCCCCGCCCCCCGCCACAAACAGACAGCAAGACAGTTTCACCTGGCCTCCAGGCGGGCCCCCACCAAGCATCCACCTCATCTGCTCTTGTCTCAATTTTTATCGGGAATCCTTTGGTTTGAAAAATCGCTTTAGAGTAAAGCACCCCATAACGACGGCGATGGCGACTGTGCATGTGTGCAGCAGGTGTACATGTAAATAAATAACTAATTCCGAGAAGGAGTCGTCGTGTGCTTCTGTTCGCCTGCTCGGTGCTCCTCTTCAGCTCCTGATGTTCTCGGTCGGTGATGGTGTGTTGCCTGCGTCACAATGTCGTCCTTGATTTAATTTAGAGGATTTTAAGGATCCCTCCTGGAGCTGAAGCATGTACACATGCCGGGCCGGGATGAGTGGCTGTGCTTGTGCTTTGTCGATGGGATGTCTAAAGGGATTTGTACTGCTTGCAGTTGAACTAACCCCATTTGTGCCATCTGCGAAGGTCCTCAGCCTGCAACCCTTACTGGCCCCCAATCCCGCCCATCGCCTCAAGACAGAGGTAGATTTATAATTTCCAGGAATTGTGCTGGAAATGCACAGACTATCGCTGCGAAAGTGACTTTATCCGGGATCAGTTGCGGGGGTAATCCGATTTTTGGATTACATTGAGCATGAGAGAGAGAGAGAGAGAGAGCGGAAGACGAGAAAAGAGGTAATCGAATTTTTCGAGGAGACAACGACAACCATCGACTGGAAGTGACCTGCGGAGGACTTAAGCTGGCTGCGTGAACAGGTGCTGGCCATGATTGGTTGGGAGGGGCAAGTGAAGAGGGGGAATGGGGTGGTTTCGAAGGACAAGTGGGGCATCAGGACTTGGGCAGGCAATGTCGAGACCTAATTGAGAATGGCACGGTCGGTGATTAGGGGCGTTTCAGGTATAGCTGCTAATCCCTGTGTTGAGACTTCGAAGTCTAATTTGAAGGACCTGAGGAGCAAGTATGACATTGAGACAAAAATGGCGGCACCTAGTCTTTGCCATCGAACTTAGAGAGCCACCTTATCGCGAATTAAGCGGCTTCGAGGGTCTTATTCAGAAGGGTACAGTCATTTGGAAAGGTGTCCAAGCATTAAGACGCAAGCATCGGTCCTTTGCATCAAGCGTCTCCCTCTTACGCGACTGAATTCAGCAGACAAGGCGAGACACCTCAAGGACTAGCTCAGAAGGAGGAGAAGAAGGAAAACGCAGTTTAGGGGCGAGTTCGGGGATAGAAGCTAGTCCCCCATGTCGTGTCGAGATGCCGAAGTCTAGGTCTAATTCAGGATTGACACACAAGGCGCCGTAGTCCGGCCTTTCGAACTGCTGCTCTTCCCTTAGAAGAGGCAAACCGTGGAGTTGCCATCGAAGAAGTGGCTTGGGCGGACTGCCTTTAGATCTAGACTTCTGTGTGAAAAAGCAAGCATTTGCCGATGGAAAGGATACGACGACGACGGCTGAGGGAATTGTGTGGATGACTAGAAGGATCGAAGATCGGTGAACCACGTAGACGCTTGCCAATGGTGACTCGTTGCGATTCGATGAGACACAAGATCCTGCAGACCTTGACACCTTTCGAACTAGATTCGCTTAAAACGATGGATCCTTTGGATGATGGATGAAGGTGGGGGTGGTGATGGGCATGAGGGTGGGAATGAGAGTGGGATGAGGGTGGGTGTGAGTGTTGGGGTGAATGTATGGTGGAGGTTGTGGTGAGGGTGGTAGCGAGGGTGAGGGTAAGTCTGGGGTTGGGGGTGAAGGTGTTGGTGGGTGTGAGGGTGAAGATGGGTGTGAGGATGGGTGTAAGGGTGAAGTTTGGAGTGGTGTGAGTGTGGAGGCTGGGGCGAGCGTGGAGGTGGTGGCGGGGGCGATAGTGGTGTTGAGGGTGTGGTTAAAGTTGGGCGTTAGGTGATGGTGAGGGTGGGGTCAATGGTGAGGATGAGGGATGAGTTTGGTGGTGAGGGTGGTGGTGATGGTTGAGGGGTAAGGATGCGAATGATAGTTGGGTGGACGATGATGTTAAGGGTCATGTTGACGGTGCGGATGAGGATGGGGTTGAGGATGAGGTTGGACGTGAGGGTGGGGCTAATGTGTTGGTAAGGGCGAGGGTGGGTTCGAGGGTGGGTGTGAGGGTGAGTGTGAGGGTGAGTGTGAGGATGAGGTTTGCAATTGTGTGAGGGTGGAAGTTGGAGCGAGGGTGGAGGTGGTGGCTAGGGTGGAGGTGGGGGTGAGGGTGCGAATGAGGGTTGGGTAGACGGTGATGTTAAGGGTCATGTTGACGGTGCGGATGATGATGGTATTGAGAGTGAGGGTGGATGTGAGGATGGAGGTGAGAGTGGGGGTGAGGGTGAGGATGAGGTTTAGTTGATGGGTGACTGGTTGTGATTGAATGAAGAAAGCGCATCACAGTTGTGTAGTTAAGAAGTGGCAGTCACAAGAAGTGAAATGTCGCCCAGAATGGGAGGGATTCCTGATGACTGCGACGTAGAAGGAGATGTGAATGAAAAGCTGTCCCCTTGGTTGTGTCAATTTCGAGCCCTGATTGATTGTTCTAGTGACTTTTGATTGCTCACTTGTGACCGTGGGTAAGCCTAAGCTGAAGCCTAAGACCCACTTCGGGTAGTGGCACACGACATGGCACGAAACCTGATCACCAAGCGTACTTGCGTTGAAGCCAGAGCAAAGCATGGACCAGAAGTGCGGATTAAAAGCGGTTTTTCTGTAAGCTCGACTTCGTGCGTTGATACAGGGATCTTATTAATGACCGAGTCAGCTCTGATTTCGGAGCTTAAGGCATGTTTGAAGTCAGTAAACGAGCCGAAGCTGATCTGCAGGCACTCAAGGTTGAGAATTGCGGTTTGAACGAGGTAAGTCCTGAGTTGGATGACTAGCTCAATGAAGTCAACTTGACACCTAACCTGTGATTAGAGGTGATGAGTGCAACGTAGGGACATGGTTGAGGCTTGAGGGCAATGATGAGGTGGCTTGAGGCCGAAGATGAGGCGGAAGGCCGACGTAGAGGCTTGATGTCGCAACTTTTTGATTGAAACATGAACGACGTGGAAAAGGGGCTTCAATTAGCTTGTGGAACACGATCAGAAGGAAAAGTCTTCAGTGTACACGAACCAACGTAGCGTCGCTTGCGATTGATAGAGAACTTCGAGCAAAATTGAGGTGTTTCCAAACGAATATGCGTCGGGGCCTAAAAAAAAGAGAACAAAGTGGCATCAATTAGCTTGTGTACCAGATTATCGATTGATCAGAAGGGAAAGGCATCAGTCGTAGTCGCGAGTGTTTTTTTAACGACGCGGCATTGCTTGTTGGTGATGAAGGCCTTCCAAAATGGCTGCGATTTTCCATACGTTCCTACGGAGCCCCATCGTCGTCGCTTGAAAGAAAAGAAAGTGAGCTCAGTTAGCTTCAGTAACACAGAAAAATTGCATAAAAACAAAAACACCCGTCGGCAGGCCAAAAACAAATTCTCCCCCACACCCTAGCACCCTTCAGTCAAAGCACTTCACAGAATTTAATGACAAGACAAAAACAAAAAAACGAACGAATTCCCATCGATGACCCACATTTTGAAATATGAACGATTCCGAAAAGCGCCCCCGAGTGCCAGCCATTCCACGGTAATGTCACTACACTTGTCAGTGCACACATATCTGGCAGCGACCATCGGTGCCATTCATTCAGTTATGAGGTCGCGAGCAACTAACAACTGTACGCCGAACGGACATTACACTTGCTGTCATCGTCGAGCGCTCATTGTGGACCCATCGTCAACAACTATTCGACACAGCAAGCAACTCGGTTGCGCACCCACGTCCACACCGCAGTGCCGTGCCATGGTCCGTGGACAACCCCACCGAAAGTGTAGTATTTATCGCGAACTCCTGCCGTTCAGTGATCCGCGAGAGAGAACAAAAAAACAACCAGCGACGGCCGTGTGTGTCCTTTTCATTGTGAGCCTCTCCTTTCAATTGTTTATTGATTTGACCATTTCGACGACAGGACACAATGATTTCTGCTGTTCAACCAGAGTACACACATGAGCAGAGTCCGTAGCAAAAAGAAGGACCACACGAGCGACGGTATGCGGAAATTTGTTTTCGATGACTTGTACGGGCAGCGACGATGGGTCCGGTCCACCCAGCCTACACCGTGGTTGACCACTCTCGGGCCGGTCGAAATGTGTGAAATTTGTTCGTGTGCTTCACAATTCGTATTATTAACTGACGGCGCGCCGGCATTGCTGCTACAACACTGGAAACGACGCCGCATTCGAACGAACATTTTATTTGTGTCAGCAGAAATATTATTGTTGTTGCCTCTATACAGCCACACACACACACACAGGACATGTGTGACCCGGTTTTCCTCGCGATTTTGTTGCCGATGTACTTTATGCTGTGAATGCCTGCGGATAGGATCGCTGGTGTACTTTTCAATAACATTTTGTCGTTATTTCAATTTCGACTTGTTTCCCAGTGCACACCATCAGCGCGGCAGTCGGGGGTCGCGGGTCGCTTGACAGGGATTTAATTGCCATGACGCGTGGAGGGTGACGTTTTTGTGTGTGTTCCCACGAAACAAGCGACTGTTTGTTCGACTCGCCTCGATGATGGTTGATCACTTTGGCGTGTCCTTCTTGGAAAATAAACGAATGAGTGGATTTTTTTTTCCCGAGTGCTTGACTGCGTTCGAGAGCAAAGATTGGACGCAGTTCGTCAAAATGGCCGATGCACCCTCGGCCACTGACTGGTCGCCGGAGGTGTGACGAATTGAATGCGAACTCAATTTCCCAAGAATTTCAATCAAACCCAACCGAAAATCTGTCAAAGACTCAAACAAGAAATTCCGAACGGCTCTCGGTTTCAATCTGCAGCTCGTCGCCTCTGATTTGCGCACATTTTTGTGCGCTTTCGTTCCCCACCTTGTTGTTGTCACTCCGAAATTAGATTTTGATTCCGCCCGCTTTTCGGTGGTAAACTGTTTCCAGGCGCTGCCACACGGCCGACACTCCCGCCTTGTTTCCTAATCGATTTGGCATCCCTCTCTCCCGCTCTATGGATTCCATTTTCACAGGCCACCCGGCGATGGCCGGTGAAATTCTATTTTCTGCTCTCGCTTAATTAACTCAACTCCCAGCCGCAGCAGGTGCATAGCAGATGAATCTGGAACCGGACTCGTGTCGGAGTTGGTCGTACATGAAATCGCTTTCAGTGCAGGGTGGTGCGCTCACACCTAGCACCCGCCACCCGTCACAGAAGAAGCTGCATTATTCTTCGCTGGGAGCAGTAGATGCGATGCTCTCCCACTCCGGCGGTGTGGTGGCCGTCGTCGTTCCCGATTTTTGCAACGTTGCGGCACAACTTTTTGTTGTTTTTTTTTTGCAACTTCCTTTAAACAAGGGTATCCTTGGCCGATGGGGTAGCGATGGTGTAATGAACAGGTGTGATGGTTGCATGCTCCGACCTCTGGATCCGGCTCGAAGGACCTGATAGGCTTCAGTGAGCTGATTTGAAGCCCGTTTCTAATTGAGAGTCCAGCACAAGGGGTGGTTGTGAGTGACACCGACTGTCTTCCTAGGTCGCATTTTTAAGCTCACTCAGGTTGACGCCAATTGATGCAAATTCAAGGACGTCCCGGGCTGCAAATGCCTAAAAAATGACGAGCAGATACTTGAAAGCAGGCAGATGGCCGAGACGACGAGGTGACAGCCTTGCCTTGTGGAAGCATTCAATTGCTGGTGGTTACTGGCTCCCTGTTGGATGACGATGATCATAATTTGTTTCCGCTGAAGACCCACGCCTGAAGGGCACCGATGCGTATCTTGAAACAGAAGTCGTAGGTAGGCCCAATTGGGCTGCTGCCGGAGTTTGAAGCCAAAAATTGTCCATTTTTTTAGCCGAAAATGGTATGCCAGAGTATCAGAGACGTTAAATAGACGTAAGAACAAATCACCAACGTTGTAGAGAAGTCATTTGCAGTTCTTATAGGGCCGCTGTGGCAGTTGGAAGATGAACGAGAAAAGAGCTAAAAACTTCCTTACTAACCACTGGCGACTTTTTTGGCCGAAAATGTCGATGTCGGCGGGTGCGGTTTAAATTCTCAAAATTAATGCACGTAAGATAACATCACCAACGGAGTACAGAAGTCATTTGTAGCTCCAATAGGACCGCCGTGGCAGATGGAAGATGATCAGAAAAAAGCTAAAAAATGTTATGTCGCTACTTGGACGCCAGAAAGGTTCGCCGGAGACGGGGACTTTTAGACAAAAAAATCGAGGCCCGTTCCAGGACCACCTCTTCTTCTTCTCCTTCTTCTTCTAGTGGTGCTACAATCTAGAGTGGACCTGGGCCTCAGACTCTTTAACGGACACCATCTTTGGCCAGCTGCCTCCAATATCGCGCGTCAAGTTGGTTGAGGTCCTTCTCCACTTGTGTGCATCATCGGTTCCATGGGCGTTGTCCCACTGGTTCGGAGTCGAAGACTCTTCCGCCTGGAGCAGTGTTGTCCATGCGCTCTACATGGCCTCGCCATCTTAGGCGTTGAATCCGTAGACGCCTGACTAGGCTCATGTCGCTGTACAGCCCGTGCATCCTCTCCTCTAAATGCCATCAACGAAAACAGGACCAAAGATGGAACGCAGAACAAAGACTTCTTCATCTGCTATTCAGATTGTCCAGACTTCTGCGCCATAGAGCAGGAGACGGCTGATCAGGGTCTTATAAAATGTTAGCTTAGTCCTTCGAGAGGGGCTCTGCTACTCAATTGCCTCATGTGCAGCCCAAAGAAACAGCGATTGGCAAGAGTTATCCTGCGCTTAATCGCGGTACTGATGTTGTTTGTTCGAGCCGACGTAGACGAACTCGAAATTAAAGCTGCCTGCAGTGACGTTCAGGCCGAGTCGTCGATGTTCTGCGTCCTTTCTCGATGACAGCATGTACTTCGTTTTTTGTCCTCATGCACTGCTAAACCAATTTTCGGCAAAATACCAGAAAACGCTTCAATGACGGCTCTCTGTGCTCGATCAACCACGTCAATGCCGTCCGTCGCGTATGCCAGCAATTGTACGGACTTTTGGTAGATCGTGTCTCTTGTGCTGGCGAGTGAGCTTTGCACGACCTTCTCAAGTGTGATGTTAAAATAATCACATGACAGCGCGTCGCCCTGCTTAAAACCCCTTTTTTGACACTGAAGGTCTCGGTGAGGTCATTTCCGACCTCGATGGAGCAGCGAGAGTTCTCCATCGTCCTCCTGCACAGGTCATTGCCACGGGCCTCCTCATCAGTCACCTTCGATCTGCATTCCTGTGCGATTTCCCAAAACTCATGCCCAACCCCTTTGTCAGAGAGACCCTGAATGCCCTCACCTTCCATAGACCACGGTCAACGTAGAATATTGTCACCCACCGTCCCACCGTCATGCCAATAAAGACTTTCGATCACAAACATAAGCACTTGACCCAAATTTGGGCACTTTTCAATTCGAAACACACTCAAAAGCATAACTGGGATATTTTAACTTCGCATCCGTTTTCTTTCCTTTTTCCCCTCCACCGTCGAAGCCCAAAGCATTTTTAATCTTACCGCAGAATGTCCGTACTCTACTGCTGCTGCTGGTGCTGCTTGCCGTTCCAGTGTACCGACGCCGCCACCGCCCGCTGCCACTGGCAAACTTTCCCACTCAAGTCGATTTAGAAAATTCAAATAATTTTCCATCAGTTTGCTGCTCCTTTCGAGGCAAAAAAAAAGAAGGAAAAAAAACTGGAAGGACCTTCTTCCTTCCTGTTCGCTCCTTCGCCAAACGGCACGACGACCGAAATAACGAAAAAGGAAGGAAGACGAACACAAAAAAAATCATATTTTTTTTCCAACCAAACGTTCTCTCTGCTCGATTGAAGTCTCAAATCAAGCGAGAAACTTTTTTTTTGTCGCCCCCACTCGTACTCCTCCTCCTCCTCAGCCGGGTCACCACAAAGTGCCGCATGTTTCTGTTACACATTCATTTCGTGAGCGGCGGAGAGAGGGCAATGAGGAGAAACCGAATCCTGTCGTGTCCTGTTTCCCCACTGCACTTGATCTGCTAGTTGCGACTGTTGGCTCTCAATTAAAGCCTCAACAGAAGCGGCTTCCATTTGAGTATTGCGTCTGTCTTTGAAGGACTCCTCCAGGACCATCGATTGCCGCTTGCGGAGCGATGCAAAAGCAGGCGGCAGACTGAGCGAAGATTCCAGCTTGAGATTGAAATTGTTTTGCGGGGAGAAAGTTACTTGACCAGGCAGGGCTGGGAGAGAAAACTTTTCCCGCCGGCAACTGGACAGCAAAAGAGTTGGCTCATCCCCATCGCCCCCAGAACCGGCCAGGTTTTCAGTGATTGCGGTATGCCCGAACAGTCGCATTGTTGTCCGGTTTGAATGGCGAAAAGTTGATCGAGGCAAACGACGACAGGGCTGTCAAACATGACATAACAACTTTATCTCGTCGTCGACGACGGCCGAAATGTGTGACATTGCGGCCGGGTTGCTAAGGTGAGACGGTCCTCGATGAGTCCCTGTGACCGAAACTTTTCGTGGCTGATTGAATGGGCCACCAAGAAGTAGGTCGGAAACTTGGCTTCATTTGGGCGAGCTTTCACAACAATTTACGGCTGTGGTGTGTGTTGGGGGCGAGTTCTTGAATTCCATTGACATCACTCACACATGCCACCCCATGCTGTCCCATCTGGCTTAGAAGGACGCACAAAATTGAATAAAGTCCAATTACGTGCTGCAACTTTCTGCCCTCGGCCCGTGTTAATCCTTTAATTCCATGCGACTGCCTCCTGCCGCACTCCATTGCCGACAATGATGATGAATTGGGTTTTTATTGCAGTCAGCAGAAAGGCCCAGGATCCAGGATGAGGTGCAAATATTTACCAAAAAATTTACGATTCCCTCAGTGCTCATTTAATGGGGGCATCTTCGCCTTCATGGCCGACCGGCCAAGTGGCAACCAGTTGAGCTGGAACGAATGTGTTTTTAGGCACTTTTGTGTATTCTTCCGAAGGAGCAAGAATAATTGGTCAAAGGAATGCTCTCACAGAGAGGGAGACTAGATGACAGGACAATAAATTGGACTCCTTATGGGAATCTATTACGGAGCATATTTAATCCTTCCCTCTCATGGAACCGATAAATTTTAAACTTCCGCCCCAAGTGTGGGAAGTGTTGAGCTGAGCCGAGGGCAAATTTATGCTGTGCGCTCCTAAAAGTATACCACTTTTTTGCGAATAGTTACAAGCATTCAGCTAGATGGCGGTAGAAAGTAATTTCACGTCGGACTCTGACTCCTGCGCTCGACTTCATGACTGATTGCGAATCTTCAGAGACAGAGACCAATCTACTCTCCCCCCTCCCCCCCCCCCTGCCGCTCACACTTTAAGGAATAATCAGAACAAAGAGTGAAGAGGATTTCCCTGTGATCAACATCCTCGTTGTCTCGTCGTCTTGAAATTATAATTTTCGCTTTTGTCTTCTCTCCCGTACTTTACTAGGATATTCATGAACCAGTAATCCTGGCATAATGGCTTATGAATAAATTCTCGATAAATCAGAGTGTACCTTTGGTTTTTCACATGTGAGTCCTTCCTCCTCTCCCATCGTGTGGTGGTGGTGGTGGTCTATCATGTAATGTAACACAAGGTGAAATCCCCCCTCATTCTCCGCCTCGGCCCGGCTCGGAATGGAGTTGTATTAAATTCGGTCTATTGTTTCGATGAGGCCGGGAGTCCTTGCGATTAGACACACACACACACACACTGCCGTTAAAGGGAGGGTAACAAAAGAAGAAGAAGAAAAAAAGTTATGACACGGATATTAGTCCCTTTGTGAGGATTCTTGGAAAGGGCGTCTATCTATGCGTGCGTGGGCTGGGTACGAATTCAATGTTCAGCGGCCTTGTATCACACATGTAACCGTCATCGTTGGGTTCTGGTGAAAACTTACAAAATGCCGAGGGGTGGCCGCATGGAATGGGGCCAGATTGTTAATTTCGCTTTGTTCATGTGACAGATATTAGTTTTGTCTATTAGATCCTGTGCTGCGGGATATCCTTCAAGTGGATTCGATGAGTCATGGGGTACGTGGGGGGAATGGGGTTTTTTTTTGGTTCTATCGAATGGAGGGGGATTTTTTTTTGTGGCTTTGAATGGTTTAGCCACTCACACGATTTCCGCAACATATGTGATGACGGCGCATCTCCGCTTTTGGGACGAGGTTTTGCGAGAGTTATGGGTTATGGGTAAATGGACGCACTTGGTGCACGGTTCACGATGTTGATTCAACCGTAAACACAAATCTCGTCGATTCGAAAGAGTAGAAGTGGACGCGCTTGATGGGATTTCTTTATTTCATCACAGCCTCCTGAGGTGGTTTAGACGTTCGCGTGGACTAAATAAGCGAACTGCAGGCGTCCGGCGCCTTCTAAAGGTAGAAGATGACGTGCTTTCTTTGATTTAAATCCACTTTCGTGGTGAGTTTTTGCGCTCATACGTCGTCGTCGTTCCTTTAAGGGCACCCCAACAACTGTCAGGCTGGAACCTTTGTCAAAAATGGAGTATTTTTTAAAAAGGTACCCATGCCGACTCGCTGTCAAGTGTGAATTGAAGCCGATTTTTGACATCGGACCTAATCCTGCTCGGCGGCATTCGTTGGCTCGACCGTGGTTGGTCAGCTTGTTAGGTTAGCCCACTGCCAGCGAAATCGCCAGCACACCTAGACTATGTTGGTGCACTCTGGTACCCATAGTCAGACTACCACCACTGATCGACAAATCCAGTGATAGTGCCGTTAACTTGATACAAGTGGCAAATGGTGACTGGACCAGATATGAAAACCGGATAAAAGCGTACTAACTTTGCTTTCACTGGGATTCGAACCGTGGATCCCTCTAACCAGGGGCAGGCACTTAACCAATGGCGACATCCAGCCAATTTGTAGACAAATTAGCCGAGTAACATGCTGTCACACCTCTCTTCTTCTTGGGATTCTGGCCGTCCACAAGTTGTTCTTGAAAAGAAGCCTTTAACTGACCACTCGCTCCAAAATTTATGAAATTGAAGCCAACGCGATGCAGAATGCAGACAATGCAGAATGTCATCAGATGGACGAAAGCAAGACGACTTGGTGTAGTCTACAAATAACCATCGTCTAGTGCAAAGGCTGAGCTGGAAACTCAAGACCTATCAAAGGGCTTTGGGAAGGCCTCCTCTGCCACCAGGTCTCCTCTGTCATCAGTCAGGCTTCCTCTGCCATTACGATTCCTCTGCCAGCAGGCCTTTTCTGCCATCGATATAGTCAGACCGACACTAATATCCTGGATCTCAGTTTGGTGGACAGCCCTGAATTAGGCCGTCAATTTTCCCTCACTCAGCTGAATCCAACGACTATCCTACATTTGTACCAACGGAACGTTAAGAAGCCGCATAAAGGTAGCAGCCAGCACAACATTAAGACTGAAGCTACTTTGACTGTGGTTCAGACTCAGCACCGGTCACTCAACTGTTCTCAACGAATTGAAACGACACCGATCGCCTGCTACCTCATGTCCATCACCATCTTAAGCGACTAGCATGATCCAATGAAGGGATCGCCAGGGCAAAGCACGCACTAGAGATCTTCACGCTACTAGATCCACCGCCATTTACTCTAACTCATCGGGAGGTACGCCCAAGTGAAACCAGGCGATTTTATTGACTTGGTCCAACCACCGGTCGCTTGCCTGATGGAATCGCATACAAGGCACTCCTCGTCACTCCTGATGATGGGGACACTCGTGCCACATGACCAATCCATCGAAGCATAGCCCTTCCTGTTCAAATAAGCAGCTGCTCTACATTGAGTTCCTCGCGTAGTACCGTGTTTCTCATCCAGCATGCTTGTCGGCAGCTTTTGTTCACGATCTTTCGCTCATTACCCAGAATTTCCATGACCATCGGTGAGAGTGGCCTTTACTTTGGATTAAGTGTGACTGCCACATATCGGCAGTTAGCCACGCTAGCCTAACCTTGGTGAGAGTTGAGCTGGGCCAACTCAAACCATCCTCGAGCAAAATGTCTCCACTAGCATTCCTACCAGATTGGATTGGAAGTCTGACAATAAGACGGTCGACATTCACACAGACTACGGCGATTGAAGACGGCGGTAGTCCTAAGACGGATAAAATCCTCAATTGGTGGTCCACTTCAACGAATGATGAATGAAATCGAAAAATTCATAACATCGTGTACTTGTACGAAACATTAAATGAATGGACAAATATTGTTGCTATTCCTTACGTTACGTTACTTTTTTCTGCGCCAATGTTTTGGTATGCTTAACGTTGTTCACTTCGCACTTGTTAAATTGAAAATCGGCGGATGCAGTACTTTCTGAACAGAGTTTGAGTCCATTTCTGAGGAGCTACCATCTTCGTCATTATCAACATCAGAAATCAGAAACATTTCAGCATTCTTCCATGACCCCAAATTTCTCGTCTAGCGAAGGACGTTTGCGAGTTTAGGACATCCTTCCAAAGCCTACCGAACGAGTGTCGCAACGAAAAACTGGAACAGATGCTTTTCAGTGCAATACGTACCAATTACGCCGCTCGTTCTCACTCGAAACTGAGATCGAAATGTGCCTGCGTGCCGGACAAAACAAACGCGAATCCTGAACAGAACGAAACTTGCAAAATCGAGAAAATTTGCACAGTAAATGCACAGTAACAAAAAGTTAAGGTATCTACCAGTTTAACAACAGACCCATAAACATGCATACATCCACTGTCAAGTGAGTTGCTTTGTGGCCCTCTTCTCTAAGGTCACAAAAACATTCGTTATATCGAGTGTCAACTATTTTTTTTCGCACGCTATATAGAGACACTAATGCATTTGAAAAGAGTATACGATCATTCGTTATATAGGCATTCGTTGTACTGGACCACCACTGTATTTCATTTTCCCGGCAGAGACTGCAGCGACCAAAGAGGCAGTGTCCTGGCTCAAGAACAATGTAGGACATCACTATCTGTTCGAACAGCCAGGGCACAATCAAGTCCCTAGACAATATCATTTTTAACTCGAAGACATCCCTTAACAGGTGGCAGGTCTCGGAACGATCTGGTTAAGCAATTTATATACAAGCCTCATGTGGATGCACTGCGAAATACCGATGAATTGGCAAGGTCTGGTCCAAACCCTTCTTTTTCACCAGAAGGTGACCCATCCCCTCGCTCTAGCTCAACCACCAACCAGCAAATCAAGCAGCCACAAATGGCTAGAAGTGCCTTAAAGCAAAGGAAACATCTGTCAGTCACCTTGTCTATAATATAATATGGGTGGCGCTACAGCCCGTAAAGGGCCAGGGTTTAGCTGCTCAGCAACCACTCGTGTTGTGCGTGCAATTGTTCTCCCACGAGTGGAAAGGACCTACAGTCTTATGCCGACTCCGAACGACCAAGTTAAACATCAAAAGTCAGAACATATCAAAATTTATAAGGAAAACAAACTGGAACCCCGTGATCGTTGACCGGAATCATAGACTACTCGCGTACCAGCAGCTATTGCTTAGGTGTCAGTTTGTTAACGAGGCTAACGAGGAATCGTTGTCTCAGTCAACGGATACCACAATGCATCCAAGCAGCATCAAAGTGGGCCACAACGGATTCGCAACCAAACGAACCCCACCCAACCGAAGTCGCAGTGGAGTGCGCATGCAAATCGGACTCATTATCGAACACTGTGCCAGAGGCGAGTATGCATTGCGTCTGAACAAACGGCATGGCGACTGCCGCAGAAGCTATAGAGATGAGGACGAAATAGAATCTGAAAGTCAACCCCCACAGCTTGATGCTGGAATTTCATATTTTGTGGCAATTGTTTGTAGACAACCACTTTTTTTTTTGAAACCCCACATTGACTTGGTCCAGAGAACGTGGTTAACTGACTCTTAAACAATTTGGTGGCACGACAGAGTAGACCACGTCTGGCCTTCTCTGACTGGGTCCAGTGCCCCGCTTCCCAGGTGAAGCACATCTTCCATTTTTCACGTGTCGCACGACAGGGAGTCTTCCATCGCAACGACAGAAAGGGCGACGTTTCCCCTTCTAAGACTGGGCCGCACGACGAATGGGGCTACGACTGGATCCAGTGCCTCACGTCGCAGTGTACCATGTCATCTCTTCCACCTTCCATAGCCAGCCCTAGCAAAGAAACAAAGGCAGTTCCTAGGACCGCACTGCCTGTGTACAGCTAGTGAGCTTAAATGGGGTTCAACTGAGAATCGTCCTGAGATTCGTCTGGGAATCTGGGCGATTTTTTGGTAACCAGGAAGGTCTCACGGTAGCTGACGATAGTTAAACATCACCACTTCTGTCTAAATGTCCACCACGGCTAGTGCCAACCCAACACCCATGCCTGTCCACAAGCTTCTCCTGCTTCAACGCTAGATGGTGCTTCCCAGTTGAATGGAACTTGTTCACTCCGTTACCGCCTGTAAGAGGCCACTTTGCACCCACTTGGGTGGCACTACAGCCCGTAGAGGGACAGGGCCTAGCTGCTCAGCAACCACTCGTGTTGTGCGTGCTATTGTTCTATCACGAGTGGAAGGGACCTACAGTTTTATGCCGACTCCGAACGGCCAAGTTTGAGAAGCTTTTTCTAGACAGTTATACTCCTTGAGCATTGTCAGCGACTCGAAAGAGGTGGGGCCGTGAAAAGTATTTCTTGTCGTACCAGAAATCGAACCTAGACAGGTATGTCCAAGTGCGTAGGAGTCGACGCACATACCCACAACGCCAAGGGCCACCACAAGTCACCTTGTCTGCTTAGACTAAATACAATAGACCAGCACTCAGGACCCTCTTCGCACACAATCGTCATCCCGGGGGCATAGTCTGAGACACAAGTGACCCAACAAGTTGGTCTAAGTGAGCCAGGGGCGAAAGGACCGACAGGGCTCCTCCAATCAACTCTCCTCATAAGGATGTTCAATCAGTTTTCGTTCGCTGTTGCGGCGGCGCGGCTGAGCGGGGATCAGTTTATGTGAAATAAAGCCTCAACGATGGCAGGGATCCCTATCACCTGCCTACATCGCACTCAAGCTAGCAGAATGGGATGAAGATGAAGATCAGGAGTAGATGGATGAAGAAGTGGAGGAGGCGACACATCAACTCCTCTGCTTTGGAGTGCTCTGACCTGTCGTAGGAAGTCACATGTAGGGGCCTACTTCTTCAATAACTCGAGCGAACTTGAGCCGCATCAGCACAAGCCAACAAGTTCCAGGTGTCGGAGTAAGTCAATTTGTGTGGGTCTCGCCCAATTTTGACTGCATTCAGTCAGCCAGTCACTACAACCTAAGCTAACCTGACAAGCTGCCACCTAAGGCTCCAGTAGTCACCCTGAGCAGCCTTTCTCTTTAGCCAAGCAATCAGAGGAGCTCTCGCAACACTCCCAAGGCAACGCAGTCAAACTCGAAGGCAATGACATCCATTCGGAGTCCAACCAAAAAAAGAAGATGTCCAGGCAGAGATACGATACAAATTTAACTTAACACAAAGTGCCTCGTTGTGAACAAAGACGTCGAAGTGAACAACAAACTTTATCTGTCCCCCCCTCCCCTCTCCCACCCCCGGAAGAAGGTCACAACGACCGGCCCCCCGCTCAAGATGAAGATAACCCACGCCTACTAAATGTCAAACAATTTTTTTGGACAGAAAACTTTTCCCCTATCAGCATCAGATTGTGCTGGACCATCTCTACCTGGTGGCCTGGCGCCTGGTACCCGTACCTGGAGGCGCGCGCGCCCTCCTGTTTCGTCGTTTTTACGAGTGTAATCCAATAATCGTTTAGAATTCAGTTTTAAATTGCTCGTAAATTTTGCTCTCTTCACTGGTGACTATCGTCATCGTCGTGTATCCACACACACACACACTGGAGCAAGATAACGACGAGGAGGATGGGCAGCAAGCAAAATAAAGAAGAAGAAAACCGTAATAATTTAATGGCCTACAATGATGATAACGGTCCGGAGAAGTTTCACTTTCGTTAATTTCTTCATTTTTTGACGATTGCCTCCGGTGAGAATCGTTAAACATTAAATGAGTTTCCAAGGACTCCTGGTTCCCCCCTCCCCCCCCCCCCCCCCCCACCCATAACGACCGCAGGCGACGACGCGACGGCGGTAAACCCCTTTCGCCAACAATGTACTGGCAGCAAATAAAAATCAAAAAGGCGTAAAATTAATGTCTCCGCTGGCTATGCACCGGGATGACGGTGGGTGGTTGGGGAGGGGGAGGGGGTGATGCCTCGACGCCACGCAATTGATGTCTTCATTCGCAGTCCTATTTCATGGATTAGTCATTTAATCAGCATCTCCTGAGAGCGGAGTCCTCCGGAGGAACGCGCGAGTAAATCATTCCGAAGGACCCGCGGGAAGCCCTCTTCTTGCGTGGAGGTCGTCGACGACGACAACGACGACGACGACTACGACGACCATCGACAGCGAATGGTAATCCCGTGCGCTGGCAAAGTTGAATTTTCATGGCTAATAGCGAAGTTTTGTTGGCAGTTAAGGGGATGAACTTGAAACTTGCCTCATCTTGCATACCGCAAGCTTCGTTCGGTCGGGGGCGCGGGATCCGTGGGGGCGGTGGCGAGAAGGAACTTTTCTCCGCCCGCTTTTACGACGCGGCGCTGGCAAATCTTTGGCCGGTCTTTCGCCATAAATTTTGCGGTTATTCGGCGGCTAAGCTGAGTTGTAGGCTCTCGCCGTTCGTCGCTCGTCGAGTGGAAGAAGTTTCCGTTGGGGCGAATGGCGAAATTTACGAGGATATTCTCGATATTGGATGAGCTCTCCTGATAAGGATATAGTGTGCTGCGGCTATTATTGTTCAATCAGTCTTCGTCGTCGACGTCGTTGGCGTGGCGGAGCGGGGGTCGGTTTATGCGAAATAAAGCCGCAACGATGGCATGTGTGAAGATAGATTTGCTTACGTAATGTGTGGCTGAGGGTGTGGAGAGGGTGTGGGGGGAGGGGGAGATGGCGCCTGGGGGAGTGTGAACTCGGAGTCAAATGATGGCAATCTGGGGATCAGCTGAGTGCGGCTCTTGACATTTTTGGGACGGGGCCAGAGCCAGTTGCGACTGTCATTTACGTCCAAATTGTGCCTTCTTCGGGACCATGGAGGATGTGAGTCCGAATCTCAACCAAGGCTCTTCCAGGCCACGTCTTTGGTTCCGACTTCCTCTCCCTCTTGAACCAAGATTGGTCTTCAATCCAAATTCGAGTCGATTCCCCTTCGTCCCAGCAGACAGTGTGGCGTCAAATTTCCTTAGCCTCCAGAATTTCCCGACTTTTTAAGAGCATCATCCGTGCCAGCCATCCTCTCTTTCGGGGTGAACTTCGAAAAACTCTCACGACACAAATCGCATGACACATCCTCCACACAGCCACACAAGCCCACAATGACCTACTCCAAGGAACAACGCCGAAATCCATTTGCCGGTCGGCTTCTCTCACGGCCACCCCTCTCGGCACGGACATGCGCACCAAAATCGCTCTCTTGCTCTCAGCGCGAGCCACGCTCACCCGCATTCACCATTCACTCGCAGTCGGCCGCCGCATCCTTTTGCGACGAAAAATGTCCTACGGATTCAAAAAATTCGCCCAAAATTTTCAGTTCTAGCTCATCCGTCGGCGTGTTGTGTTTCTATCTGTCAATGGCGCAGTGTCGTCGTCGCGTTCGTCCTTTCCGCGCCTGATTGTTGTGCTTTTCTGTTTGCTTTTGCTTTTTTGGCTTGTCCTTCCCGCTCGCCGGCGCGATTCGTACGCGTGTGCTTGTGTGTGCGTGTGTTTTGGATGTGCGGATGTTTGTGCGGTCTTGGTCCTGCAGTGTGCTCGAATTGATCGATTTTTAACACAAGCACCCCCCCCCCCCCCACCGCTTCCCACTAAGACTCTCAATTCAAACAAAAGCAAAAAGAGTGGCAGCAGGAAATCCGTGGTTTTGACGGCGAAAAGGTGTGAAAACTACTCGTGTCCTTGGCAGCGAATGTAATTAACCCCGCAACCGACAGACGCGCGACGCGACAAAGCGTGAAACACACCGAGAGAGCGAGAGTGGAGAGGATTTTCGCGGCTTAATCGAGGTCTAATTAAATTCGCCTCCACCGCTTGTATCGCGTCGTCCGGCATCGGCGTGTCGCCACGGTCAAGACGGCTGTTAATTGGTTTGTCAATTGCAGACGCACACACTCGCCTCGCCTAATCCGGACCGATTAAGTGAGTGTGACACACATCACAGCACATCTTTCGTACGGCGGCCGCCGCGCCGCAGCCATGGTGACGGTGCCGAAGGCGATGTGGATGTGCCCGGCTCAGTGCTCCCACGAGATTGTTCATCAGCGTCGTGGCGCAGAACTCAGTTCGGCTCGCTGCTCCCCTGCGACCGTCGGTTAAGCGTCGAACGGGTTTCGTATGCAAAGTGCTTTATCCTTGATTATCCTTGATGAATAAAATATGAAATCAGTCAACTACGAGTGCTGCTAATGTATGTGGGATCTGTTCGTTTATCCCGTGTCTGCATTGTCGCCGCGGAAGGGATTAGAGAGAGAAGCGCGTGTGTCTGTGTTCGCTTCTAATTTTGTGCGTAATTTCCTGCAGTGTGTGAGTGAAAGGAAGAAAGGAAAAAAAAGTCGTGAAAGTGACTGATTGGATATGAGAATGTGAAGGCGGCCTGCTGTGGAGCTCCGACACAAGAGGTACGTGGTGGGGGCGTCTATCCCGGGGTGGCCATTGTCGCCGGCTAATTAGTGTGAAAGGGCGATTGATTATTTCTCTCCTTGACGCGCGGTTATCATGTTTTTCCAAGCAAATTAGACAAATTATTGGATTTGCGCTCAGTTCGACTGGGGGACTAGGAGGAGCGTCTAAATTTAGCAAGATGCCCAGGGGGGACGAGCGCTGGGAAAGTTCAAGGGTTCGTGCTGGAAATAGATGGTCAGAGCAATGGCGTGTGGAGGTCTATAATAAGCGTGACCCCGTGGTCTACTAACTAACCGATGACGGTGGTTGGACGGAATTGAATATCTGATCAAAGGCAGAGGATGGTCATGGGGGTTCTTGGGAGCAGACTCCTAATCAGCCTGGGTTCTTGTGAAAAACCCTGAATTAATGATGTGGAGGATAGAGAAGGTCTGCCTGAACGCCAAAAGTCCCGAGAAGGGTATATTTTAGCCGAAGGATCTTCCAAGGCGGATTGCCAGAGAATGACTGTCCTTCATGTCCTATAATGTCTTACAAAGCTTTTCCTCTTGGCACGGCGTTAGGGACTGGGGCACCGACCTAAGTGCCTTAACCAACAAATCTCGGCTGGCTTGCATGATCACTTGCTAGTTGGCTCCAGTTTCGCACACCAAGTCGTTCGATTGCAAGCTGGTCATGTCCTCAATTTGCTCTCGATCCTCTCTTTGAGTAGACGCAGGAAGGGGTCAGGACTAGAGGGAGTGCTAGAGGATCTAGAGGGTCCACTGAATCGACAAGGCTTGACTGAGGGTCTTTCGGGTTCCACTTGACTCATGTTGTATGTGGTTCACCATGACCTCTGAAGACACTGCCACGCCGTAGGCGACGAGCGACTGAGCTATGGGTGATATTTTGTTGAGCGGCATCGCCTGAGCGACAAATCTGAGCGACGATTGTCACTTTTTTAGCGTCATCACCTGAGCGACAATTCTTTTAGGCGTCGCGACGTTTGATATTTTAGTTAGTGTCAACGCTTGGGCGACAAATTCGAGCCACAGTTGGCTTTCTATTGAGCGTCATCGCTTGAGCGACAAACCTGAGCGACGATTGTCACTTTTTTAGCGTCATCACCTGAGCGACAATTCTTTTAGGCGTCGCGACGTTTGATATTTTAGTTAGTGTCAACGCTTGGGCGACAAATTCGAGCCACAGTTGGCTTTCTATTGAGCGTCATCGCTTGAGCGACAAACCTGAGCGACGATTGTCACTTTTTTAGCGTCATCACCTGAGCGACAATTCTTTTAGGCGTCGCGACGTTTGATATTTTAGTTAGTGTCAACGCTTGAGCGACAAATTCGAGCCACAGTTGGCTTTCGATTGAGCGTCATCGCTTGAGCGACAAACCTGAGCGACGATTGTCACTTTTTTAGCGTCATCACCTGAGCGACAATTCTTTTAGGCGTCGCGACGTTTGATATTTTAGTTAGTGTCAACGCTTGGGCGACAAATTCGAGCCACAGTTGGCTTTCTATTGAGCGTCATCGCTTGAGCGACAAACCTGAGCGACAATTGGCATTTTTTTAGCGTCATCACCTGAGCGACAATTCTTTTAGGCGTCGCGACGTTTGATATTTTAGTTAGTGTCAACGCTTGGGCGACAAATTCGAGCCACAGTTGGCTTTCTATTGAGCGTCATCGCTTGAGCGACAAACCTGAGCGACGATTGTCACTTTTTTAGCGTCATCACCTGAGCGACAATTCTTTTAGGCGTCGCGACGTTTGATATTTTAGTTAGTGTCAACGCTTGGGCGACAAATTCGAGCCACAGTTGGCTTTCTATTGAGCGTCATCGCTTGAGCGACAAACCTGAGCGACAATTGGCATTTTTTTAGCGTCATCACTTGAGCTACAGTTTGGTATTTTAGTAAGTGTCACCGCTTGAGCGACAAATTTGAGCCGAGGTTGACTTTTTATTGACAGTCATCGCTTGAGCGACGAGTCTGAGCGACAGTTGCTATTTTATTGAGCGTCATCGCTTGAGCTACTAGTCTGAGCGACAATTCTGAAATTGCGTGACGTGTGGTGTTCCATCGCATGAGCCACAGTTGACATTTTATTGATCGCAATATTTTAGGCGTCGAGTTTGAGCGATAAATGGCAGATAATTGAGGGATTAGTTCTGAAAATGACGTTAATTAAATAATCACTGGATCCACAGAAAACTGAAATCAGTATACAGTCAAATTTATCGTCGCTAAGTGGACAAGAAAATGTATCGCGTCGTCACTTGGCAAAATCGCTCATCGCTTTTGAACGTTATCGCTACAACCATGCGATTTTATATTTTTTTTTCGTTGCTTTTTTTCTCGTCGCTCATCGTTTGAGGAGTACGTGGTCACAAACATGCGATTTTTAATGTTTTAATGTTGTTTCCGTCGCTCAATCGCTCGTCGTTCAATCGTTCGTCGTCCAATCGCTCAGGCGATCGTCCCTCATCGGAGCCCATGCAGCGCACATCACTTATTCTCAAGATAGGTTGCCTAAATCGAGAAGAAAGCAAAGCAAGCAGTTTGATTTCATTTAATTTGAGCCCTCCACCAGCCTAACCTAAGTCGGGGTTGGCAAGATAAACCAGGAGACCCCCAATTGGAGCCATCTTCTTTGAACGAGGCTGGAGGTACCTTCCTTCTATTTAGGAACCCTTGTGAATGAACACCTGTCATTGACTCAGAGTCTGTAGCATTTGGCTTCAGAACCCCCTTCATTTGGCAGTGAAACCAACCAACAAGAACCGTGCTGTTCAAAGGTGAATCTAACCGCAAACGGAATTTCCATCCATCTTCCTTTGAACCTCATCCAAGACGCCTGGGATGAGTTGTCACCCAGGCTTTCTGGCAAAATGAAAATCCACAAGCACAAAGTCAACAACCAACAAGTCCATTTGGCAGCGTTCTCAGCACGTCCTCGTGTCCAAATCGTTTTCATATTTAATTCATCTTTCTTTCTCCCAGATACACGGGAATGAATATGCCGCTTTATTTTTTTCTTCTGTGCGTCTTCTCCAGAAACGCCAAGGCATTTATTAAGTATGCGTTGCTCTCACCGACGCGATCCAGTATTTTTCTGACATTTAAATTTCAAATAGACTCCGCTGCGGCCCGTGCCCTCACTTCTTCTCTTTAAGGCCCGCAGTTTGAATATTATTCTATTTCCATTCATCCCCGTTCTCGTTCTCGTTCTCGTTCTCGGCGCTTCTCTTTAATTAAAAAAAATTGCGTCCCGTGGAAATTCATAAATTCATTGAGATGAAAATGTAGGAAAAACAGGCGAAGGCGAGTACAGCGCACCAGCTCAAGAAACAATAAGAAAACAAATTTTAAGACCGAACCGAAGGACGCGACGTGTGTCGCGTGAGACAGGGAGAGAGACGATGGCGATAGCGACGTTCCCATCACCATCGGGCAAATCGCTTAAGTATGAAAAATTTATTTGCATTTAGATGAGAAATATCCTCAGCGGATCCTGTATACACTCGTGTTTTCCCTCCTTCCTCGCCCCGCCAGTCGTCACATGCGACAGCGGGACACGTAGCCAGTCCCTGGCGCATGAAGGGAGTAAGGATTTATAAATATTCACGATTTACTTCCATTTCTTCGTTTTGACGCGACGCCGTCTCTTGTGTGGCTGTGTGTCATAGGAGCGGCGGCATTTCGAACGCTTTAGGGAGCGATTCACGTTCGGTTTGTCGTGTACTTCCGATTCGCCGAGGTTCCATACTTCCATTGCAGCAAATTTTGAAGCATACTTTAAGGGTGCTTTATGGGGAATTACGAGACATCGGGATGCGGCGCCATCAATATTTAATATGTCACGCGGCGCACGAGTTGAAGCGCGCACGCAAGAAGGACGAGAGGTGATTTGTTCTCCTTTGCATATTTCATTCACGCCGAGGGCTGAGCGTTCGCCTCTGGCGCGAGGTTTCCCACTGTTCCTCTTTTTATTGCGAATGGCTGGGTGAGCCGACGACTTAAACAAGAGCAGTTTCGCAAAAAAAAAAAGAATTTAAAAGTCAAGGCATTCTTTAAGCGAGCAAGACAAGCGCCTTTTGACGGCCAAAAGGACTCCCCCAAGCTCTACAAGCTCACCAACGGACCAACTGACTTTCAAACAAACTGAAGTTCTGTGCCAGGTTTTAGGCCCTGCCAGCAGTCCCACCGGGAGGAGGTGCAAAATGCACTCAACCTAAATCAACTGCCAGCCAAGAAGAAACTTTCAACACACACTTTGACCACCATCTCTGCTCCACTCGCAGTCCATCCCTCATACAAGCCGCGCCCGCCTGGCTGTCCATCAAAGAGGCGAAAAAACAAACGAAGACAGGAACCGGGCGGGTTCCCAACAACCCCTCAGCGCTCGCCACAAGACTTGGTTAAAGTTAAATTGATGCTTGGCCACAGCCATCTCACGAATTCCATTCCGGAGCAAAATAAATTCCAATTTAACCCTGGCCTAGACTCATTTATATTTATAAACTTCATCTCCTCCACTTCGTCCTGCTCCTGCAGAGGAGCCAAGACAAGGCAGGAATGTGAAAGAAACGCCGGCTTTGCACACAGAAAGGCTTCATCAGTGGAGCGACGCTGCCGCTGTCCGGTACGAAACAATAAACTGAATATTAAGGCGTCAAAGGACGTCGCTGATCGGGACGAGAGAGAGAGAGAGAGAGAGACACAGAGAGAGGGAGAAAGAATAAATAACAGAACAGCCCCCGGAGGAGGCATTTATCCATCCGTCCACTTGAGAAAGAATTTTTTTGTTTGCCCGTCTGCCAAAAAGGAATACAGCGCATCTCATAAATATTAATCCGTTCCCAGCCGCGCGATCGTCCTTCGTTTTCGGTGTGCGATGTGTAACCTCTGATTTTGGTGGCCGCGTCTGTTTCACCTGCGGGCGCATTCATCAACTGTCCTCGACTTCAGCTCTGACGGGAGGGCGGCGAGCAAGTGTGTTCGAGTTTCAAGGACAAACCCGAACCCCTTTCTCGTTTTCATAATTTCCCTGCTGCGGGCGATAAAATTCATTCATTGCCCCTGAGTGGGAGATTTTTCATTTTTAAATGCTTTCCCACTGACGGAGGAACGGGCAGCAAGACAAATCTGTCCCGTTTACGACTTAGATGGTATGAAACGATTCCCCGCCACGGATACGCTCTTTATGGGCTATTTGTCATAGTGTGAAGTGTGAATGGGGATTTCCCACCTCCCCCTCCACCCCCCCCGGGCTTTGTACACCTTGTACAGGAATGAATTGTCCCGGAGGGGGGAGGGGATTATGGCCAACACGGGCGATAAGTTCTTGTCAGATTAGTGGCGGTCGGTCGTCGCACTGGTGCCGGTGATGATGGTTGTTCACACAAAGTCACGCATAAGTCGACATAATGAATTGCACTTAAAATGGCGGAAGATGGAAGGGAATGTGTGCGCCGCGGCTCGGGAAGAGAGACAAATTGAGGGCGTCGACTTTGATTTTGATGAGAAATGGAGGACAGTCTGTCTGGCTTCAGTGAAAAAAAAGGACTTTAAGTGGTGTCATCGAAAAATTGGGTTAATTGCTGATCGTTTGATGTGTGGTGTGTCTGAGGATGAAGTGGTGTACCATCAGCTTTCCTTGAATAGCCACTTGTTCTGCTTTAAGGGAGACTGTAGACAGTCCTTTGAGACTAAAGACCCAGACTGAGCGACTGCGGCGGAACCATGAAGAATCAGTGACATTGAACAGCATCTCTCGTAAGAAACCGATCACGATTTTATGGAAATATGAGAGAAATCGGCTAGAACTGTTAAGGCCTATAACTGGGAAACAAATTCAGCCAATGGGAGCAAAACTCGATTCGCAGAAGACAATTCAGAGGGAACACGATTTCTTAGAAAAAAAACGTCCCACATACGCCACAGGTACTCGCTAAGAATATTCCACATACGCCACAGTCGCTGTACCAAAATGTTCCACAGTTGCTAGCTCAAAATGTTCCACAAAGGCCATAGTTGCTCGAGCAAAATGTCCAACATACGCCACAGGCACTCGCTAAAAATATTCCACATACGCCAAAGGCACTCCATCAACATCGATATGAAGAGCTTTTGTGAAGAAGGCAAGTCGTGTGGTATGTAAAGGGTGATTTTTTAGCTATTATCTTTTTGGCAACACTGGTTTAAACAGCTGAAGCACGTTTCGTGTTTTGTTTCACTGTCAAACATCTTCAGGTTGGTCTATAATTTAACCATGAATCGTCTTACAAACGAACAACGCTTGCAAATTATTGAATTTTATTATCAAAATGCGTGCTCTGTTAAGAAAGTTCATCGCGCGCTTCATCCATTTTATGGTCAGCTCATTTTTGGCTAAATGGGTACGTAAATAAGCAGAATTGTCGATTTTGCAGCCAGAAGCATTGCAAGAGCTACCAATGCATCCAGAAAAAGTCACAGTTTGGTGCGGTTTATGGGCTGGTGGCATCATTGGACCGTACTTCTTCAAAGATGATGCGATTCGTAACGTAACTGTGAATGGTGAGCGCTACCGTGAGATGATTACCAACTTTTTTTTGCCCAAAATGCAAGAGCTTGACTTGCATGACATGTGGTTTCAAGAAGACGGTGCCACATGCCACACAGCACGCGCAACAATGGACTTATTGAGGGGCGAGGGGCGAGTTCGGTGAACATTTTATTTCACGTTCGGGACCGGTCAATTGGCCGCCTAGATCGTGCGATTTAACGCCTTTAGACTAGTTTTTGTGGAACTATGTCAAAGCTCATGTCTATACAGACAAGCCCGCTTCAATTGACGCATTGGAAGACAACATTGAAGCAGTTATTCGTGAGATACCGGCCGAAATGTTGGAAAGAGTATGCCAAAATTGGACTAAGCGGATGGACCATTTGAGGCGCAGTCAAGGTCAACATTTGCATGAAATAATCTTCAAACATTAAATTATATGGACCGTACTATCGATTCAAATAAAGATTTCATGCACTTTTCTGAATTGTATGTGTTTTTTTTTGAACAACTGTCATATAGCTTTTAAAAAATCATCCTTTAGAAGATCGAAGTGTCTTGTTATTTGGAGGGCACGCGTGGACTCCTCCTTTGAATTCTAAACCATTCACAAGATATCGCTCTAGGTGAACATAGACTTTCAAGAACTCTCGTTTGAGTCCTTTCCTTGAACCTTGAACCTGCCCCACAATTTAAATGAATTAAAACCCAAGTACTGTCAAATCAAACTTAAGTTAATAGGCTTCGAGGAGATTTTCATCCTCAAATGCGCATGATTCGCACTTCTAATCGCTTAAATATCTGACTGGGGAGCGACTCTGTGGCTCTTACAAGAACCCTGCAGAGTGCGGGGTTGAATAATCAGAGAAACACTAGGCCAGGCAACACGATTCGGCGATAATTGTCCATCCCCTGAACAAATGATGCTTCAGTGAACCCGCATTCACCTGAAGAAGTAGCACCCGTTTACAGTCCGAAAAAACATGAATCATGTCACGTTGTGTCCTCTGAAAAAAAGACGCTTCACTGAGCTCGTAGGGAAGAGATGAATCCTGACCCACATCTGAAAAGAAACAAAAATAAATGTATTATAGAATTAAATCAGTTTCTTTTGTTGAACAAGAAAATTGTGATGTGATGTATGGACTGACAGAAAGTTAAGAAAAATACAATTGGAACCAGAAATCAATCAGAAAATCAGAGATTGCCGACTTCTCCTCCTAAACATTTTTCACTTCGTTTTTTTTATGCATCGTGTCCTTATACCGATCAGAGAATGCCATTCCACTGATTTCGTAAATAAATGTCAAAAAACTCGCTCGATGGACCGAGGTTTGATTTCTGATTGTAACGAACAGAAAAGCCTCGAATCGTGTCGAGAAAAATCGCAACAAAAGTTTGCTGAAATGTGCTTTATTTCATTTCCTGCGAATCAATCATTCTCTTGGTAACTCTTCTTCCACCGGGGCTACAGACTGGAGTGGACCTCAGTCAGATAGGATCTCAAACTGGCATGGTCTTTACCCAGCTGCCTCCTATTTTCCACGCCAAGATGGTTGAGATCCTTCTGCACTTGTGTGCGCAATTGGTTTCGTGGGCGTCCCACTGCACTCTACACCGCCTTGCCGTCTTAGGCTTGAATGCGTAGGTTTCAGTGAATTCGTTGTCGATCTTAATGGATCAGCGAGAATTCTCCATCGTCCTCTTGCACAATCTGACGAGTTTCGCAGGACTGTCCGAACTGGACATGGCGTTGTATAGCTCGTCTCTGCGAGGTCTCATATGCGGCCTTGAAATCGACGAATAGGTGGTGACTGTCGATGTGCATTTTTTGAGTTTTTTTTTCAGGGTCTGCCGCTGTGTGAATATGCGCTCGATGGTGGACTTCCTCGGCCTGAAACCACACTGAGAAGGACCTATGTTTAGGAGACTTGTCCCTCTGTCTTTGGCGCAGTTGAAGGGGTGTCGTTTTTGGCGAATATGGGCGACCAAGACGGGATCCACTAAGAGTCAAAAGCGATCCACAAATTCACGACTAACAAATTCGCAAATTCTACTCGACGAATAGGTAAAGTTTCTTGTGAATAAGGAGTTAGGACGGGGTCCTGCCTGTCTACTGAGGGGAGCTTCATTACTCACCCAATGAGTAGAGTAAATGCGAAAAGACTGACGAGTAGTTTTATGAGAATTTCGAAGAGTTCCCCGCCGAAAATTATTTGCGAAGATTTACCACAAGTTGCCTCCGAATGAAGGTTAGTGTTTTTTTTCAAGCCATTGAGTGGACACTGAGACCGCCGACAAGCGCACCTCTAAGACGACATTATGTTTGAGCTGAGACTATACTCAATTCTGTGAGTTTGCTTGTTTCCATAATTCTTCTGGCGACGTGGCCTCGTTCGTCCGCTTCTCCTTACAACTGCTCTGAGTGCCATGCGACAGGTGACTGTGCTGTGATGGTGAATAATGCAATATTGACAGCCTAGCACTGCCTCAGTTTGTGGTGGTCTTGTATTCAATAATCACTAAAGACAGTTTTGGCAGTTTTGGTGATTTTGTGGCCTACATCTGGAGCCTTAGGGAACACGCTGGGCTACTGAGTGATCACTTTATGCCAGGCAATGTCCAACTCATTTCAGTGTGCTGGCCAAATTCTTCGAAAATTGTAAATTGTATTGCCCGTGCAACAATTCATGCTTGCCTAGCTACAATAGAACGTTGCCAGGTGACCTCTGGAACAGTCTTTGGAGTCTATCACGCCTAAAGTCTTTGCAGAAAATCCTTACACTGTTCCTGTGCAGATTTGCATTTAGGAATTAATGTGTTTCAGCGAACTCAGCCCATTCGCCTTGGGGTGTCGTGAACAAACGACAAGGGAAATGAGACAGATTTTCCACATTAATGCCGCATCATTCCACGAGGCAGTCGTTTGTGGCAGCCAAACATCTACTCAGGCTCCATACTCTAGGTTCGCTGGAGGCACCATGTCCACGCGAAATGAATTCAGCAAGAACTTGACCTTAAATGATGCTGACTCACTTGAATTAGAGTGAACAGCCCAGAACGTGGAGCACTCATCGTCATTAGAACGAAGGACATTGATATCGAATGGGACTCATTTGGATTCATTTGGACTCATCCTCCTTTATAGCAACATCTTTGGAGGTTGCAGCAGTGGAGGAGGTGAAGTAGGAGATTACAACACACCTCTTCTACATGTGGTGCCGGTGGTTACCACGGGGAGGTACAATAAGCACGGTTGATGTGTAGTCACAGTTGTAACACTGGGCATCACTGCCAAAGGATATAGGTGTATTGGAATTTACGGATCAGGATGTAATAAATGCCTTAACTAATCTTAAAGTAAATTACAGCCCAGGCCCCGATGGGGTCCCGGCTGGTATTTTAAAAAAAAGTTGGAATTCGCTTTATCGTCCACTAAGAATTATATTTAATCAATCCCTAAAAATGGGTGAATTTTTAAATGAATGGAAGTATTCTTTTCTGACGCCTATATATAAAAGCGGTTTAAGGCAAAAAGTAGAAAACTATCGACCAATATCCAAGCTTTCATCGATACCAAAGTTATTTGAAAGTATTGTAAAAGAAAAATTATATTTCATGGTAAAAGAAATTATATCTAATAACCAGCATGGCTTTATGCAAGGCAGGTCTTGTACAACTAATTTATCATTATTTTCAAATTACATTTATACAAATTTAGAAAATCAATTACAAGTTGATGTACTTTACACCGATTTCTCGAAAGCCTTCGATAAAGTACATCACACTTTGCTTTTAAACAAACTAAAGTCTTTGGGATTCCATTCGTCAATGTTAGAGTGGTTTTCCAATTACTTAAAGGACAGGAAGCAATTGGTAATGATCGATAGTTTTAGATCTCGAGTAATAAAAGTTACATCGGGCGTTCCACAAGGTAGCCATATGGGGCCATTACTCTTTCTATTGTTTATAAACGATGTTCACGAAATTTTCAAATATTGTAAAACCCAAACATTCGCAGACGACTTTAAATTGTATTTATCTACAAATAGCTTAACTGATTGTAATAATTTCCAATTGGATATCCATGCACTAGTGGAATGGTGCAAGCACAATGGACTAGAGCTGAATATTCAAAAATGTAATATCTTTACGGCATATCGAATTACATCCCCGATTGTACTTAGTCACCTAGAAGAGGTTAAAGATCTGGGTGTAATTTTTGATACTAACTTAAATTTTGCATCACATTATGATTATACAATTGCGAAGTCTAATGCTATGTTAGGTTTTCTAAAAAGAAATAGTAGAGATTTTCGGGATATCAATAGTCGTAAGTCCATCTATTGTTCGTTAGTCAGACCGTATTTAGAATATTCTTCCATCATTTGGGATTCCCCATATGATACACAAGAACTCAGATCCGAAAGAGTACAAAAAAATTTCACGAGATATGCTGTCCGTAAATTGTATTCCTTCGACGAACTCCCTAAATATGACGATAGATGTAAAATAATAGGCTTGCAAACCTTAAGTTTCAGGCGTAAGGCAACGTCAGCCATGTTCATCCGCGATATTATTAATTGCCGTGTAAATTCACCAGACTTACTTTTTCTCATGAATATATATGCTCCCCAAAGATCTCTTCGGATGAGAAATTTACTATATGATAAGAGGCATACAACCAACTATGGTTGTAATGAACCTATTACAAGGTGTATAAACACTTTTAATGAACTTTGCAACGAAATTGATTTTAGCTTGTCTCGATTGGAGTTAAAAAAATTGATCCATGCACTATGCTATAATGAATACTGTTTATTTGATGTAATCTGTGAGATGCAAAATCGGTAGATGATCCTTAGTCGCGCAGCAAAATCTGCTGTGTAAAGCGATACTGAGAGTTAACACTTAGAGAACGTAGTGTTTTGTGTACTCTGTGACGGAAAAAAAAAAACTCTGTTCCTACATCCATCCATCCAACCACTGGTGCCTTCTCTAAACAAAATATGGGCCACTCTACAGTCCGCAGTGGACTTGGGCCCAAATTTCTACAACAATCCTCCGTGTGGTGCGTGCTCTTGCTCCCTCACGAGTTGAGGGGACCTACAGTTTTCTGCCAATGCAGAATGGCGAAGTTGTGATGGGATTTTTTTCAAGACAAGCCTGCTCTATTAAGCCCTGCCAGCGACTTGAGAGAGGTAGGCCGATGAATTATAAAAGTCTTGAACTTAGAGAACAGGAACAGGAATCGACACCATCTACCCCACGGCGACCACGGTCCCTTCTTTGGTCGTGGGAAATTCCAATTGAGAGCGAGCTTCTTTGACGATGCCAGCGAGCTGAGAAACATCAGTATCAGCCAACTCAGCGTGACAGTGAGCGATCTCCCATCTGCTTGCCACGACTGGGTTCTATAGTCCATCCTAAAATAGGTTAGCACCTTACTCGCAACATAATTACAAACGCTGATGATCTAGACTCTAGAGAGTTGAGGGTCTAGTCGCGGCCGTGGTATTGTGCGTCTGAGCGTGGTCTGGTGTCTGGACTCGATCCACCTCTTTCGAGTCACTATGCTTCACTATGTCGGACGTTCGGAGTCGGCATAAGACTTTAGGTCCCTTCCACTCGTGATAGAACAGTTGGACGCACAACACGAGTGGTTGCTGATGGAAGACAGGCCCTGGTCTTCTATGGGCTGTAGCACCATCAGCAGTGTATAATCTGCTGTGCAAAATAATAAGCACATGGGTTGGAAGAAGCATTGCTCACCCGGACTACGGAGGATATTAAGTCAGCTCAGAGAGTTATTGCCAAAAACGCTTCCTGTTCTGTAGGAATGGTCAGAAATGCTTTGAATTTCATACATTCGAAAGAAATTTGGGGTCGAAAGGGCAAAGCCTTTGCTAAAATGAAACGGAAAAAAAAACCGTTTATAACATCGAAACAGATCAAAACGGATTTAAAGTTAAGCATGGATACTTCAAATAATTAGAAGAAGGTTAGTAGAACATAAACTTAAAGCTTCCCATCCAAAAAAGGACCGTATTCATTTTGCGAAAATAAATTGCAAGAAGCTACCTGAAGAATCACCAATTTATTTGGACCGGATACATAAAAAAAAAGTACGTAAGAAGGCCACAGTGAATGTAATTTGACCCCAGATTCACTGTTCAAATCGTGAAACATGGTGACGGAAACATTATGGTCTGGAGACGTTACGGTCTTGGACCAATTCACTAGGTCGAAGATATTCTGAGAAAGGAAAAATATGTCAAAATGTCTGATTTGGCAGTTCCGACATGAAAATGATCCCAAGCATACAGCCAGAGTAACAAAGAAGTGTTTTGTTGATAACAATGTTAAGGTTGCTTGAATGGCCAGCACAGTCCCCAGACCTTAATCCCACAGAGAATCGTTGTGGACATGTTAAAAGAAGGTTAAATGAATCATCTAATATAATAATATGGGTGGCGCTACAGCCCGTAGAGGGCCAGGGCCTAGCTTCTCAGCAACCACTCGTATTGTGCGTGGTATTGTTCTATCACGAGTGGAGGGGACCTACAGTTTAATGCCGAATCCGAATGGCCAAATTTGAGAAGCTTTTTCTAGACAGTTTTACTCATTGAGCATTGTCAGTGACTCGAAAGAGGGGGGGGCCGTGAAAAGTATTTCATGTCGTACCAGGAATCGAACCTAGATAGGTAGGTACAAGTGCGTTGGAGTCGACGCACATACCCACAACGCCACGGGCCACCACAAAATGAAACATCTAAGCCAACAAAATTGATGGGAACTACGGGAAATCAATTGCAAACCGCTCGAAAGAGTGCAACGGATGTGGAGTGGAGCGCTAAGGACAACCCCTTCCGAAGCCCCGAACATACTCCTTAACATCCCGCCTATAGAATTATTCGGTAAACAATCTGCTGCTTGCTCGGCGATAAAGCTGAAATCGATAAACATGTGGAAGGAACTCCGATTCGAACACTCCACCATGAAGGCCTTACGTGAAGATACCGACCTCCTAACACCCAGGCTACTCTTCCAGAAAAAAAAAACCTCTCTATCAGCATTCCCCCAAGATCTTACTGGGAGTCTGGTTATCAGAAGCTCTGCGATTCTTCGAAGATGGGCGATGGTGTGGCAGCAGGTGTCTATTCTAAGGATCTAAACATCTAACTGTCATTCCGACTTGCCAAACCACTGTGGCGTTTTTCAGGCAGAAACTGTAGCAATTAAAGAAGCGCTTTCCTGTCCAATCCCAAAACCAATGCAATATCAAGTACAGCTATCGTCATCTGTTCTGACAGCCAGGCAGCGATCAAATCTCTGGACGCAGTCGCTTTTAACTCAAAGACTTCCCTGAATTGCCGCCTATCTCTCAACGAGATGGCCAAGTATTTTAACATCCAACTTATGTGGGTGCCGGGACCCTGTGACATCCCAGAGAATTGTGAAGCGGACGAACTCGCTAGAAGGGGTACCAAGGTGGTACGCCTTCCGGATGATGAAATTCCATCCATGCCTATCGCTACTGCTAAACATCTACTAAAGTGTGAAGCACTTACCAACACAAATCGTGGATGGTCTACCGGCACTAAATGCCTCACTGCAATACTGCTATGACCCACCATAGATACAATACGCTCACGTAGCCTGATCAGGTTGAGTAGACCCAACCTCAGAACCATTATCGGCGTACTCACCGGGCATTGTGCCTTTGGCACGCACGCCTCCAGACTAGGCCTTTCCTCTAAGGACTTCTGAAGAAGCTGCAGGGATGAAGAGCAGGTAGAAACCATTTCACATCTCCTGTGTAATTGAAAGCGTCATCTGGACCCACTTGACAGAACTAAACAACATCAGCGTCAGTCAACTCCTCTGCTTTATCAAAAGCGCTAGCTGGTTTGCGGCATAGGGTTTTAGAACCGCGTGGTATCACAACACGTTCCCTCAAAGAAACGTTTGAGAAAGCGTGTCCTCTGGGAACCACATCAAATAAAAATAAACCAACTTGCTTGTCCCCCAAAGCACCAATTAATTGCTCTTTCATTTCATTTCCTTTTCTTTTATTTTGCAGATTTCTCATTCCTGGTCAACTTCTGTGCATCAAGTGAGCATGTAACTGCGGCAACAACCGAACGAACGAATACCAATCAGCATATCCTTGCAACGACACGTGCATATCAACCCCAAAAAAAAAAATATATCAACTCTGTGAATCAGTGTCCCCTCCTCCAACCGCCCCCCAAATCACAACCATATCAAGACAACAGTGTCAGTGAATCGAAGAAAAATACAAGCTTCCACATATCCAGTGTTCAATTAAATCCTCAAAAAAAAACAAGGATCACGTTAAAAAAAGGACAAAAAAAAAAAGTGATCAAAATGAAAACTGATAAAGTGCAATTCATCATGTTCGCCATGTGGGAAGTCTTCATGGCGCTCTTTGTGGTGCCGTCCCTCGGACGGCAGCATTCATCATCGCTGGTCCATGGCGGTGCCGTGTCCAGTAAGGATGCGCACGGTAAGTTATTTCATATTTTTTTTCTTTTTCAAACAATTTTCCGTGTTAATTAAAAACGGAGACAAAAAAAAAAAAAAAACAGCAAAAAAATGAATAAATTCGTCGCCAATTTGAAGCGATACCTTTGACAACGTATCCCATCGTCAACTGCGAGCGCAGTGCATCCACTTCAGCGAATTCCGACGATTTATCATTGCATCCTCCACGAGAGGCAACGAAAGCGAACAAAAAAAATACGAAACATCTTCCATATCTTTAGTCTTCAGGCGAACAAGGGAAAAGGGAACAAAAAAAACGGGTAAAAATATGTGTATATGCAAGGATACACGGACGGAAGAGGGAAATTTCAAAATTCAAAAGCAGACAAGAATGCAGCAGCAGCTTGTTGCTACTTTGGCAATTTTTATCACAAGAAAATTTTTATTAAACGCCATCAACGTCCAAATCATGTCGCGCTCATAGTCTGAGCAAAAGAACAGCCAGCCAAGTGCAACCCAGCTCCCTCCTCTCTTGGCAACTTCATTCAATTTTACACCATCACACCGACAGGATGATACAAAACAGGACACACAGCGAGGAGAAAAAACAAAAAATACACACACCCTCTGAAGGACGAACAAAAAAAAAATCAAGGAAACTTTTATATTGTCGCTCTCTCTCTCTCGCATAATTCCTGCTCCAGTTTTCCATCGTCCCGAGTTGAAGTTTCTAAAAACATAATTCCATCCACTCGCCTCCCGGTTGAGTGCCTCCCCTTCCAATGGAATACACCTTCCTCGTCGTTTTGTCCTCGTTTTCCTTTCATAACTTGCATCATCGTCCTCGCCGGTTTTTTGGCGTCGCGCAGTAGTCAGCATCTGGTTTTTGCATTATTCAGGATATTCTTGTTGCCACACGATGTAGGCGGCTGGAGCTGAACCGAACAAGACACTACTCCGAGGGATAGTCTTTCTTGGTGGAAGATTGCACGAGCGGCTGGTTGTGGGCCAAGTTATGACGAAGTTTCGACTCATTTCTCCTTGAAGACACACCACAACACTCACTCACCGCAGCACTGGCTATCAAGTCGCTATCCTTCGAGGATGTTTGGCTGTTATCTTAAGGGATTCATTAAGGCCACCGATGGTGTACAAACTATGCTTCAATTATAACGAGCAAGCGAGAGAGCGAGAGAGTGTCGGTGGGTCCACCGCCAAAAAGTGTCCCAAACAATTATGCGTATAAAAAGGGATATCCTTTCTTATCCCTCGACCCAGGTCTTCGTGCTGAAAATGGCGAAAATGTCCCGGCTGCTGTGCGGGGACGAAGAAAACTGCAGTGGATGGCTTTTAATTTGGATCTGGTTGCATCCTTTTGTGCTGGCGAATTCTGCTGAATGGGGGATATCAGGAGATTGAGATAAGCAAGCAAAAGGATATTATGCCGTAATGCCATTGTTTTCGATCCCTTTTGAGCGGATGTCCCATAAAGGAGCGGCGAGCTGCGCTGAGGTCAGTTTCGAATGAATGGACCTTCGGTGCGGTGGTGGTGGTGGTGTGTGTGTGTTGTCTTTGCACAGCTTGTGGTTATGTAAAGACGACGACATTTTCGAGCTCACACCAAAAAAGGGCTGGATGCCGTCGAGTGAGTCGCCATTCGAGGGGTCTTTTGTGTGTTCTTTGAAGGAGATCTTGTGTGGGATAGGCTTCCAGTTCCGCTTGTTCAAGGAGAGTAATTTAATTCTAATTTATTTCATTTATCTGTCTGTTGATGGGATTGTAGTGGTGGGCAGCTGGTGGTGTTTTCTTTTGTGCTCAGAAATGAGTTTTGAATGGACTCTGTCGGGTGGTAACTTTGGGGATTATCAGTTTTTCGAGTTGAAGGCGACGATGAAAGGGACCAAGGTGGGTCAGCGATTTTCACGTTTCATAAAGCTGAAGCCAACTCTCTGAGAGGAACGCCGGGAACAGGGTGTTACGGAAAGCGATTACATGTGCACTTCGAGGGATTAAGGGGATTTGAGAAAAACTCTGGAAGGGGATTGAATTTATGGGGGAACTTGAGCGTTTTGTCGACGGGGCATCAAGTGGTGGTCGATAGGAGACGATGAAATAGTCGATGGGAGACTGATGGCAAGGGAATTTGTGATCTTTCCGCACAGGAATTCAGGGAAGGAGGAAGAAAAGAAGGCAGAATGAGGCCTTATCGTGTGTGTCCTAACGTCGTGACGTCCCAAGTAGCCAGATATTGGCGCGGTTCTACTTTTCATAGACGGCGTTGCTGTCAGATTTGACGAAGAAATGTCGACTCGGCGTCGATCAGCTGTATTGGGCACATCGCTAGACTCGGCATACTTTCCCGACGCAAGTATTGAAGCCATAAGATCATTGACAACGCCATGAATTTCTTATTTTGTCCAAAAAAGTCATCTTCTCCGATGGTGCCCACTTTTTGGCTCAGCGGCTTAGTCAACAAACACTGGAGCAAGCAAGCATTAATGTGGTTTATGCACCTTATTCCTTTCAAAATAAGGACGGGGACACATTTACCGTCTATGAGCGAAATTAGAGAGCTTGATAACATCGGTATATCCGAGCTGTGAATCCACCCAGACGGTGCTACAGGTCACACAAGTGACGCAACGCCCGAAGTTGTGATGCGGGGGAGATTCCGTGACTTTCGGGTCACCTCACGTTCATCAATTGGACGCCGTGATCTTGCAACTTGATTAGTTGCTTGATTATTCCGTTATTATTTTACGTTAAGAAACCAATCACTTTGGGCGAGCTAGAGGCCAACATGCGAGGTGCAACATTTGGCGGAGTAACACCGCACACATTGGACCAAGTCATCTAAAATTGGACGTACTGTTTGAAGCACTGTCAAGGCAACCATTTGAATGACATACTTTTGCACACATAATGCCATGAATGAAGCTTCAAAATAAAGCCAGAATTATTATTTATATCTTCCATAGTTGATGATATATTTAAATTTCTTTTGCTATCGTTCTTATCTGGTCACATGTAGAGGACGTTCGACAGAAATGCGAAACAACAGTCGGTAAAGATTGGACGCCGAAGCCGCGGCAGGCACTTGACTGATGTGCTGTTAATGGCATGAATGCAGCTTCAACACGAAGCTAGAATCAATTCTATATTCCACGCCGTTGGTGGTTAATAGAAATTTCTTTTCCTATCGTTCTTATCTGGTCACACGTAGAGGACGTTCGACAGAAATGCAAACCAACGGTCGCCAAAAATAGGACGCCGAAGCCGTTGCAGGCAGTTGACTGATATAATGTCCATGGCATGAACGCAGCTTCAAAACGAAGGCAAAATCAATTTTATATTCCACGCCGTTGGTGGTTTCTTTAAATTTATTTTCCTATCATTCTTATCTGGTCACACGTAGAGGACGTTCGACAGAAATGCAGACCAACGGTCGCCAAAAATAGGACGCCGAAGCCGTGGCAGGCATTTGACTGATGTCTATGTCAAGAGGTCAACCACTTTGGACGAGCTCGAGGTAAACAAACATCCGAGACGCAACATTGCCCGAATAACGTGGGAAACATTGCACCAAGTCATCTAAAATTCGACCGACTGCTTGAAGCACTACTAAGGCAACCGTTTGGATGACATTCTCTTTTAGACACAATGCAATGAACGGAGCTTCAAAATAAAACCAGAATCAATTTCATATCCGACGCCGTTGCTGAGCAATTCAAAGTTCTTCTCATATCATTCTTATGTGGTCACCCCATTCCAATGGGTCTACGAAGACCTAAGTGAGACGTGCTTCGGCGTGTCTCTACCCATCGACCTAGCTGGTCGCCTTGTAGAATAATGACACATTTAGAAGAGGATCCAAATGAGTAGACCCGATTTCTGGCATAAGACTGCCTTGTGGCTGACTTAACTCCTAGCAGCGATGACCTTCACGGTGCGCCGAATGGTTTAGCTGGTCACTCGTTCTAGCAGATCCCCCTTAAGTCACCTCAACGACGCGAAATTAAGCCAAATTTCATCAGAATTTCGGAGTTCCGTCGGAGAACCGATTCAATCAAGGCCAACTTGCCACGCAGTGGACCTAATTCTAGTGGTCTGCGGCTGTATGCCACGAGGCTAGGTACTTATTTCTGAAGGTGTCGCCTCCTGTCGTTTACTGTCCCCTCCTGTCACCTTCTCCTCCCGTCTCCAGCCGTCAGTCTCAGACCACATCCAATCGAGACAGAAATTCGCGCTAAGAGCCCACTTTCCCCCAGCTCACCGAAGACCGCCCCTCAGACACCCACCACAGCCGAAGTAAATTTCTCACTTTAAGACAATGAATTGTCACACATCCTACTCGAAGCCATTATCAATGCGAACGGGGGACGACGGCGGAGTATAAAGTCATTTCAATGCCCCCCCCCCCGCCATTCCCATCTCCCACCACCCATCGATCTTAATGCCACTTAAGCATTTTCCAAGGACACCAAAGGGAGTCATTTATTAGCCGACTTCCTCCGCCAGTCAGGTGAACGCGCACGTCTGTGTGTGTGGCCACATAGTTTACGCGTCGGCTGAATCTCCCATCGGGGGGGAATTCACACAGATGCGGCGATAAGATGTGTGGGATGGGTCTGGAAACTTCATCATCCATTCGTTCGTGTTCCCGCGGCGGAGGCGGTGAAACCTTTCAACCGATTTACACACTCGCGCCCAGGAGGGCACGTTCGCGCGTATCCCTTGCGCGGGGATGAAAAGTTAAATTAAGTTTATTGAGAGTTTGTCTATTAATTTGCAACCGGAGGCGCATGAATATGCTGCCGCCGCGCCGCTGGAAATGATGATGAAAGACTTTTCTGCGTTTTTTTCTCTCCTCCTCTTCTCCCTCGAGTGTCTATCCTTGGCCAGCACACACACAGCCGGCCCCCACTCTCCGAGTCAATCTGAGCGGAATTGAATTTATGGAAATTCTGTTTGTTTTTTTCGCCTTCCCTCTCGTGTTGCCAGGAAATAGTGGTGAAGTGGCAGACGGGACGAGTCGGCTAGAGGTCGTCGAGGAGGCTTTCACCTCGAACCTCGGATCACAGGGAGTGAGAGACTGGCGGTGGATGTGAGGGCATGTGAACCCGAGGGGCGATCGGAGAGAAGTTTTAATTAAGAGGATGTTGCCGTAGTGTTTCCTTGAAGTCCTACAAATCCTAATCTAATTATCCTTCGGAATCAAATCAATGTTTACCTGAGACTGGAAAGTTTCTCAGCTCCCCGCGCGGTTATTTTTTTTTTTTTTGTTTGCAGCCACGGTGGATGGTTATTAATAACTCAGAAGCACGCAGCACAACGTGGAAATCACACCCCTTTTTTGGTCTATTTACGAGTATCAAAGGACGAAGGACGATGAGGAAGTTTGAAGCACGCTAAGGCGGCGAGCGAAAAGGGTTGCTGCGGCGTCGCTGAACGCACATCATGCGTGGTGGTGCACGTAATTTATCTTGGAAATTACTTACACTTGCTTGACGTCTCTTCCGGTGGAATTTGGAATTCCCGTTGGGCGGGGCGTGGCTTGGGGGGGGCTACTGAGTTTTAACATGTACTTCATGTGTTCTTTTTCTAATGACCTCCAGGGGGTTTCCGAGTGAATTCCTCGAGCGGTTTGTGCGGCAGATCCACTTAAGAGTCTGATGGGGCTTATTGACTCGAGATGGTAGGGAAAATTCTGCTTCCTGATGCAGAATTAAACGAACACCAGCCAAGCGCGAATTTTGTGCGCCCACCTGAGTGACTTTAATCCCCGCGTAACCACGAGTGATTGACTCAACCACCTCCGAGTGACGATGAGCAGTAAGCCCACACAAGTCCCGAGCGAATGGAATAATCTGCATTTCGCTGAAGCCTTGAATACTTACAAGAAATTGTGGACGACGCTGTGGAATGCGAGAATTCGCTCACAATTGAAATACCTTTCGCAGCGGGAGCCCGATTCATAAATTAAATCAACGCACAATGAACACAATGTCACTTCCTCTTCCCCCCTCCCCCCTGCCAGCTCGTTTAACAGTAGTCAACTCCGCCTCCACATTGCGTGCGCAAGCAAAAGAATTTCATCAGTTTCAAATTCCATTTTCAATTCGTAGGCTTGTTATCAAATTAATCAGAAGGGAATCCTTCATTAAACACGCATCCACCGCCTCATGGTCCACCCCATCAGCCCGCCGCCCCATCCACGGGGTGCCCTCGAAATGAAACCATCCGTAATCCGGAAATTGTCAATAAGGCTCCGCAAACACATACGTTTCGCGCAACAATTCACAGCGCGTTTTAGCCTGCCTCGGAAGGAGTGCGGCACAAAAATGCCAGCGCTAACAACACGCGTAATTTATTTGCATCAAATGAAAAATTGCAAATGATCGAGTGCGGCTGGGGCTGGAGGGAGGCGGTGGCAGCCAAGATATGTCCCGGAGCCTCCATTTGGCTACATTTAACCGACACATCAGTCACCCTCCAGGTGATTGTTCGCCGAACGGATCTGTGGGGGAATTAAATGTTTTCCACTCGCTCCGCGGGTTCGAGGGGCGGCGCAGATGCCGCTGGCTGCTCTTGTGACGGTGCTGAGAAGGGGAATGGGGGGCGGAGCGGGGGGACTTTTGTGTGTGCACGCTTGACATTCAAATTGACGTGGAGACTCAGCGCCATTGTTGGCGGGAGATTTTTGAATGACTCGGTGGAGGAGGGGGACTTGAAGAATTTCCATACGACAAGGAAGTCGCAGCCTTTGTTGCCGTGAAGTTTCCCCCTTGTTGTGTTCATTTTTTTTCTCCCTTCGAGTACTCATCCAGAGGGAGGGTGGGAGAGGGGGACACCTCCTTCAAGTAGGAGTCGTTGTGTGACATTTTGTTCATCACTGCGTTTGGCTCCGAAAGTCTTGTTGTTCCGGTGCCCGCCAGGAAAATGTAACCTTCCCCTGGGTTGTCGTTCTTCTCTTTCTTCCATGTAAGCGGTTGCCCCCTCAAGGAGTCATGGGCTCTGGAATTTTTTTGTCGAATGCCTTTGTGTGCGCTGGGGTGCCCTGAATGCACAAAGGCGACTGGTGTGGAGCGAAGTGGAATGGGATGCAGGGGGGCGGGTGAAGCACTTGCTGGAGGGGTGGGGGAGGTGGGACTTTACGAGTCAAGGACTAGTGAATTTTCGCATGGAGTTGCAGTTGTAATTAGATTTGTCCTTTGGAACTGTGGAGGGGGGGGGGGGGGAGAGGACTGAAGGGGGACCTGCTGCTCTTTGGCATGCAGACAGGTGGAAGCAGACTGTTTAGCCTCGACAGAACTGGGGCTTCAGTTTGAGAGAATTTAATGACATTTTTTAAGGATATCTGATGGTTGGTGTTCGTAGCGTTTGATGATATCAAAGAAGAGATGTGGAGAGGGGCAAGGATCAGCTCACCTGACAGAAAGCAGTGATGCTCCTTAGTCTCGAGCTAGAGTCCAACTTGCATAGTAACGCCGCACATATTGGACGAGTCGGTAAAAAATGCACGCAGAATCTGTAGCATGCACTTGAATAGCGCGCTTAAAATGACATGAATGCAGCTTCCAAACAAAGCCGGAATCAGTTGTATATTTCACGCCGCGGCTGTTTTATTTCAATTTCTTTTCCTATCGTTCTTATCTGGTCACATGTAGAGGACGTTCGACAGAAATGCGGAACAACATTCGACAAAAAATGAACGCCGAAGTCGAGGCGGCCATTTGAATGTCTTTCTATTAATGACACGAAAGCAGCATTTAAACAAAACTAGAATAAAATTTGTATCTCACGCCTTTGCTATTTTACTTGACATTCTTTTCCTATCGTTCTTATCTGGTCATATATAGATGAAGTTCGATAGAAATGCGGAACAACAGTCGGCAAAAATTGAACGCCGAAGCCGTTGCAGGTATTTGAATGGCGTGCTTCATATGGCATGAGTACACCTTCCAAACAATGCCAGAATCAATTCTATATCTCACGCCGTTTCTGTTTTGTTGAAATTTGTGTTCCTATCGTTCTTATCTGGTCACCTGTAGAAGACTCTGGATAGAAATGCGGAACAACAGTCGGCAAAAAATGGATCCCGAAGCTGTGGAACACATTTGAATAGCGTGCTTAAAATGCCATGAAGGCACCTTCCAAACAAAGCCAGAATCAATTCTACACCTCAAGCCGTTGCTGTTTTATTTAAATATTTTTTTCCTATTGTTCTTATCTGGACATGCGTGGAGGATCCTGGAGAGAAATGCGAAACAACACCGGGTTTGAGAAATCTGGTCACATGGAAGATCACAGAGGCAAGAATCGCCTCAAATGCTGACCCAAGTAAACAGAAATTCGGCGCAGCACCACGTAAGGACAAGGATCGTCTCGAATTTTGAGCCAAAAATGTAGGATTTTCTGATTAACACCCTCCTCCACGGCATCCCTTTGAAGTCTTCTCGTCAGGCACTACCCGTCCATCTCCAATCGACGTTTCCTCACCAGGCACTGCTCCTCCAAAAATCCCCCAAAAGTCTACAAACGCGTGTCACCCTCGCCCTCAAGTGGTCTCACCTTGGAGGCGCCTCCTTCAAAGGGAACATCTCTGCCACACGAGCCATCTAGTGTCACTCGCGCTTATCACCATTGACACGTGCCAGCACACAAGCCAACACAAGCGCACAGCAAAGAAAAAAAGGTGACTCTCAAGCGTCATTTCGTTCCGATAAGAATGTCCCCCATGCGGGCGGCTTGAATCTCAAAGAAGTGCCACTCAGTCGAACAGCACAACACAACAAAGACCAACCAGCAGATCACCGAGCACTGAGCACACCATCGAGTGGAGACGCTGTCATTCTGTATGCTCCTCGCGTCGTTGACAGCGGAGGCCTGCCCCACATGTGCAAACAGAGCGAACAAAAAAACGAAGAAAAACGAAGAAAAACGAAGAAAAACCGAATCAGCAGTTTATATTAAAAAAAAATCTATAGAAATTCTATTTGAAGTGTAAACACAAAATGGGTATCAAAATAAATTGCTTCACTTCACACGGATTCAGTGCGAGCGGTGGAGGAGGAGGGGGGGGGGGGGGGGGATGGCGGTTGGTCGTGTCGAGTCTCGTTTCGTTTCGTCTCGTCTCTCGCCCAGCTCTCGCTGTCAAGTCGAAGTGTCACGAGAACACCCACAATTGCCACCTCAAATCGCTAAATTTATGTAGATGGAAGGGATGTAAGTCCTTTCGCATCGCATTTGAATTGGAAAATTCAATGAAGCACTCCCGCCCGTCCTAGACACAGCACGTTGTGGGATGCCACTACACACAGTGGCATCCGTTCTCTGGTTCTCTGGTTCTCGGGGTTCGCCCTTGTGGTATTTGCATTTTCACGTTTGAGTATCCTTGACGATTGTCATTCGTCACTTCTTGGGTGTTCGTTGCAAAAAGGAGGACCCCACGCGGGTGACAGCGGTGGACACTTGAGTCGTGTTTTTTTTTTTTGACTTTTTTCATTCTTTGCTCATCGTCGCGTGACATTTTTCAAAAGTCAATATCATTTCGGGGACACTTGACAGGACTGCGAGAAGAGATTGCCTTTCTGCATCAGGGAGTCAAGTGACTTCGTTTTCCGTTTAATTGTGTGGAATGCGTGCGTGCGTGCGTGTGCGGCCGGGCTGACAATGCAGAGTGGAATGGAATTCCATAATTGATGAGGGTGCCGCTCGAAAGTACTTTGAACATTTCCAAATAGCCTCGATGGCCGTCCCACTCGCTAATAGACTGGAAAGTAATAATTTCCCATCAAGTATTCATTGGTGTTGACATAGGGATCTGGTCCAATTGGGGCCGCAGGGGCGAGAGCGAGAGATCAAGGCAAATAAACGTCGGCATTGCCTGGGTGGTCAACAGGACAGCTGGGCAGGTGGTCACGCATAAGTAAATTCGGGTCGATTCACATGGGTACGTTTGCGTTTTTTTTTTTTTTGGGATGAGAGGAGGAACCAAGTGACGAGTTATTTGCTTTTGGGGGTCATTAATAATTTCCCGACCCGATACGTGGTTCATTTTCCTTTGAAGTTGGCTGGGAAGTCGATGTGGACTGGGTGCCAGGCACTGAAATTTGTTTCAAACGAGAACTAGGTCATAAGCAGGGTTGACGACGGTCTGAGGGTGAAGAGGAGGATGAGGTGATTGAATGGGTCAATAATCTTAAGCGGCTTTGGGGCCATATTTGAAGCAAATTTGGGAATATTTCATCCTCCACCTCCACCTCCACCTCCACCTCCACCTCCACCTCCACCTCCACCTCCACCTCCACCTCCACCTCCACCTCCACCTCCACCTCCACCTCCACCTCCACCTCCACCTCCACCTCCACCTCCACCTCCACCTCCACCTCCACCTCCACCTCCACCTCCACCTCCACCTCCACCTCCACCTCCACCTCCACCTCCACCTCCACCTCCACCTCCACCTCCACCTCCACCTCCACCTCCACCTCCACCTCCACCATCATCCTCATCCTCATCCTCATCCTCATCCTCATCCTCATCCTCATCCTCATCCTCATCCTCATCCTCATCCTCATCCTCATCCTCATCCTCATCCTCATCCTCATCCTCATCCTCATCCTCATCCTCATCCTCATCCTCATCCTCATCCTCATCCTCATCCTCATCCTCATCCTCATCCTCATCCTCATCCTCATCCTCATCCTCATCCTCATCCTCATCCTCATCCTCATCCTCATCCTCATCCTCATCCTCATCCTCATCCTCATCCTCATCCTCATCCTCATCCTCATCCTCATCCTCATCCTCATCCTCATCCTCATCCTCATCCTCATCCTCATCCTCATCCTCATCCTCATCCTCATCCTCATCCTCATCCTCATCCTCATCCTCATCCTCATCCTCATCCTCATCCTCATCCTCATCCTCATCCTCATCCTCATCCTCATCCTCATCCTCATCCTCATCCTCATCCTCATCCTCATCCTCATCCTCATCCTCATCCTCATCCTCATCCTCATCCTCATCCTCATCCTCATCCTCATCCTCATCCTCATCCTCATCCTCATCCTCATCCTCATCCTCATCCTCATCCTCATCCTCATCCTCATCCTCATCCTCATCCTCATCCTCATCCTCATCCTCATCCTCATCCTCATCCTCATCCTCATCCTCATCCTCATCCTCATCCTCATCCTCATCCTCATCCTCATCCTCATCCTCATCCTCTGCCACTTCCGCTCCTCCCTATCACTTCCCACCACCGACGTACCTCACGCTCAAGTGTTTAACAAACACGGCCCAACGAACACGTCCCCCCCACCACTGGCACCACAGTTTCCCACGGAAGGCGCCCATTTACACGCACATTGCGTGGCATCCCCATCTACATCACGTCGTGTCCTCCGAGGCTCCGCCATTAAAACGTGGCATTTCTAATGTCGCCATTAGCATATTCGTGAAATATTCTAACGATAATCGGCAGGAAAATGAAACGCTTAAGCCCTTCAGCCTTCGGAGCCGCGCCGCACTCTCGCGCAAAGTTTAAGCGCGACGCTGATGGTAGTCTTTCATGTTCTTCATCGTCGTCGTCGTCGTCGTTGTCGGTTTTTTTTATTTACACGCAAGCCTATGTGTCGAACATGATACTTGACGGCGAACTCATAATTCATTGGTTCCCTGACACTTTCGCCGGCACGAGAGCTCTATCGGAGGTCGAGGGCTTCCCCTCCTCCCCATCGAGAAGTTGCATCGGATATTGATGCAAATGAGAGAGTGAGAGAGTGAGAGAGGGTCCTCAATTCAGAAAAACCCACAAAATCGGGTCAAGGAGAGTGACAACGACAAGCACCGGGCGCCACTTCTGGCGTTATCCTCGCTTAACCTCTTTATCGAGTCGTGTCGCATCGGCGGGTTCGGCGGCGAACAGCTCTCTTAGCACTCATATCGAATAGAAAATTCACATTTTCACGAGGTCGCCGTGTTGGTTACAAATTTTTATCGTCTTCCATCTGATTTACTGCCGCGCCGCGCCGTTGTGTGTGCGAGAATTTCCAATTTCCCGCGAATCGGGCCAACGACCGTCGTGCGAGAGAAATCCTTAAACAGGACAGAGGACACAGGTTTTTATCTCGCACACCAACGCACGACCGCAAGTGCGCCCATCCTGTGGCATTGTGCTCGTTCCTCGGTGTGTCCTGCTTGAAATCAGTTCGAGGGGGACGATGTGTGTGGGTGCTTTTTTTCTTTTAATTTTCCAAACACGTCCTTATCCACACACACAAGCAGACAGTGTAGTTGTGCGTTTGCAAGTAATGACGCCACTCAACAAGGACTCTGGACGTAACACAAGCCAAAAGACTGACACTTTATCTCCTCACTTGAATGACAAAAAGGACTTCACAGCAGGCGCCCGACTGTGGAGAAGGGGACTGGGGAGGTGCCTGCGAGATGTGTCACAACAAAAATTGCAAATTTATTGCGTTCAGCTGAACGTAATGAAGTCTTCCGAGATGAAAGGACCGATTACACTTCAAGGGACGAGCGTCACGACCGCAAAAACTTAAAATGTGTGTCCTGCGTTGCGCCAGAGTGGGGGACTAATGCTTTCAAAAGAATTGCCATCGTTATCCCTGCGCTAGCGGGAGTCCACCTCATGTGTGGTGCCCTGTCTGGCGGGTGGGTGGAGAGGGGGGTGAAAGTTTTAAAAAGTCATCGGTGGTGTGTTTGTTCCGGACCCAGCTCTGCTCGCCTGGTGTCCTCTGTAATGGACAGCGTCACATTAGTTGTCATCGTCTGGGGAGTTGAAGGGAGTTGAATCATGGACGTGAACGATTGCAATCAGGGGTGGCTTCAATGTCATGGGTAGTCCATGCGACACAAGTGAGCTTCGTCATGGGACGGCCAAGGTCGCGAAAGTCTTGAAATCTCCTTCCACTCGCACGGGACGAGCGATGTCGGGTGAATGTGGGATGTTTTTGGAAGATTCTTAGCCACTGCCACTTTGAAGTACATTCTGTGACTCGTGAGGTGCCTTTCGCTGAATCCCAAGCCACTGAGTGGATTTGAAGTCTGATTCTGTCAAGTAGAAGCACGGGGACTTCTCAATCTTTGTTAAGTCGCTGAAGATTCGCTTAAAACGTCGAGGTCTCACATTATGGTCGGGGGCTGAATGTCAGAAAGTATTGCGGACAAGGGCGATCTTTCATCAACTCCTTCGGTTTGAGCCGCAACACTTTCTAGGCACTCCTCTCTACAAGGCCCTCGACTTCGTGGACGCTACTGTCTTTCTGGACAAGGGTCTACAAGAAGTAACTCCTTTTTTTGAAGACTTTCTTTAACAATGAAGGTCTAGCGGAGTTCATTACCGACGCTGATGACCAAGCGAGGGATTAGAATCGTCATCCTGCAGAATATGACTAGTACGGTCAATTGAGGCAGCATTCGTCACACAAAGCACTGGTGAAACCCCCACTGAAGCCACGTATGATGTTCGCCACACCTCGTCCTCTCCTTTGAAGTCTGACTTTGCAAGTAGAAGCTGGTCGTCTTCTGGCAGTCTGCAAGCCCTGTTCCAACATTGAAAGCACTTAATGCAGTCGCTTCTTGGCCGAGGACTCAACTCTTGCTCTAGCGAGCGCTGGACATGCGCTTAGGGAGTTAGTCAAGGTTTCTGATGCGCTGCTGTGTCATTACAGCTACAGAAGTGCAGATTATGAGGAATTGCTTCTCTAACAGCATGATCCCCTATCGGACAGCGCCCCGTACTTATGAGTTTTTCGGCCACTTTAGCAAGCTCGGCATTTCTGGACCACTTTTGAGAACTGTGGTGGAATATGGAGCAGCAATGATGGCAGGTTGACTTTGCATTCTCGTTGTATTTGGAGTGGGATCTGATTATTTTTTTTGTCCAATTCCACCTAACCTGCCCAATCAGGCAAGTGGTCAACCTTCCGGGACAGCCAAGTGCTTGCTTGAATACTGCCAAAGTTCGGGGGAGTGTCTTTAGACTGCCTGTAGAGATGTCCAGAGTATCAGAGTAGAGACCAGCTCCGACGTCGCGATACATCTTAGAGTCGGCGGATGCGGATGCGCTTGCTATCCCAACCTGGTCTTATAGGGAGAAGTACGTGTTTTTCAAGATCTAGCTTAAATGAAACATAATCAGTTCGAGATCATTTCCTGTGAGCGATGAGACGTTCCATGTGCTTAGCCTGGGTCGATGGCGTTGGCCATAGCAGCTGCTCCTTCAAACGGGAAGGGCTTTGATGGTTTGTTCACGTGGCACGAACGTCCCCATTATCATGAAGCGCCTTGAACGCGGATCCATCAGGTAGGCGACCGGTGGTTGGAGCAAGTCCGAAAAATCGCATGGTTCCGTCTGAACATAACTTCTGATGAGTTAGAGTCGATGGCGGAGGGTGTGTGCTTTAGCTGCGCGCTACCCTTTTAGTGGCTCATGCTGGTCAGAAGAGTCCGATGAATGTTCTCTCAGCATCGAATCGAGGATGCAACTGTGGCCATACGGCCTTGAGCTCCGTAATCGAGACTTTCTGCAACCGAGTTAGCCCGATTTGGAATAGATGCGAACCGAGGTGCAACTCCAGTTGACCGGCGGTATTGTAGCTCAACAGGCAAATTAATGCCCGAATTCCAGGTCTTGTTCTGCTACCTTACCGGCGGAGGACATCTCCGAAAAAGATGCCCAGCCAAGTGGCCCACGTTACGATGCACAGATCGGCAGGAGTTCCTAAAGAAACGCGGGGACATTAAGTACTTCTTCGTCGGCACATGAAAGCAAATCTCCACATGAAAGTAAATCGCAACTGCTGCTTTCCGGAGCAGGGTCTGGAAACGGAGAACACTTCATGACCGATATGGAGCCCATTTAAAAGTCGGTTTGGGGCTGGTGCGGTGTAGGCCTAATCCCCAACGAGTCCAGAGGGGAAACCTAGAAAATCAGTAATCCCTCTTGAGTCGTTGACTATGTGGACCTGTTGCTGCTGAGGAAGCCCTACTACCGCTTGATACCATGTTTCCGTGAGGATATTTGAATAAAATGATGATTTATAAGGGCGTCCATGATCTTGTAAGAAGAGACGTTAGTGATATTGGTTGGCACGTATATTTGCCCATTTTAGGGATAAACTGGGCAAATGCTTCAATCTGTCTGCTCGGAGAGAGATCAAGACGGCTTTGCCAGCGAAGAAGCAGGCCACCTTTTCATCAAGGTGTGACCGAAAAAAGAGAAATTTGAAAGGAAAGTGTCAGTAGACTTGTATAGATGGGGTGTACAGTCTTCTTCAACATTTCGGGGCAGCACAGGCTGCTGCAGAGATCTTCGGAAGCACTTGAGAACGGTGTTAGATTCGGATGCCCGCCTTGTGAAAAAGGAAAAGTTCTTCTTGTAGAAGGCCTGGAATAAATTTAACTCAGTTCAACTTGGCTTGGATGTAACTCAGTTTGACCCGATTTATAAACTAGAGCTAACTCATCACTAGTCGAGACTCTCTGAGTCTGATCGCACTATGCACTGCAGCATTTCGGAGGCCGATAGGATGGAGCGTGACCATTAAGAGCATCTGTAGGCGTGGTCCTCATCGCGCCCTGTGGTGCCTGTGCATGCCATTCACTGTTCCTTGCTTAGTTGCGCGAGATTGTAGTTTTCTTAAGAACTGGCCACTAGACTTGTGACCCATAGGTGAGGACGGGGCGTATGGCGACTGTATAAAACCGCCTAGTTACAAGGGGCGTTCAATATATTCTCGGTATCGGGGTGAAGCTGTGGTTGTATATATAAATTGTACACATTTATATGAAATTTTACATGAATGCACTAAAATAATAGTCAATTTATATATACAAGCACAGCTTCACCCCTATACCGAGAATATATTGAACGCCTCTCGTAGGTGTGGTTGCAGGCACCCCCTTTTGTTGCAGGCGTAGAAAGCTATACTAGCCTCCCTAATCTGCGAGTCAGTTGAGTTTAGGATCTAGTTGGATTCCTAAGGACCTACGGTTGGGTTAAAGAAGTGTGCTTCGTGTGATGTGGTGATTTAAACCACCTCGTGCTCTTTATGGATTTTTATTCGCTGCCTCAGCAGTCTCTATGAAGAATCTATGGCCCAGCGAAGCTAGGTGCCGATTTCTGAGAGCTGGGCAGTGGCAAAGCAGATGGATCGTCGTCTGGCAGGAGTCCTGGTTTCATTTTCGGAGCATTGTACCGATCGAGCAGTGTCCTGTGATCAAACGGACGAGCATACGGATCGAGTTTCGGTCCATCGCCAGAAGCTTCTTTGCTCTGGCCACGCTGATCTTGTCCTATGACAGTCGTTCCTTGCAAGTCAAGACGAGTTGGCTTCTTAAGGACTCGGCATTAGTGGAGAGGGCTGTTCATAGACCGTTTAAGTGGCAGTGATTAAAAATATAGGTATTTTCGGTCTTGTCAGGGTTGATACCAGGCCACAGCCTGTAGCCGAATTCCATGGTCTTACTCACAGTGAGATGGTTCGCAGCCCCTTTAAGGACGGGTGGCGCTGCAGCCCGTAGAGGGCCAGAGCCTAGCTTCCCCTCTGCTGCATTCTATTGTTCCCTCACGACTGGAAGCGGCCTACAAATTTATACTGACTCCGACTGGCCAAGTTGGAGAAGCTTTAAGTATTGTCTGTGACTCGAAAGAGGTGGGGCCATGAAAATTATTTTTATCGTACTGAAATTCGAACCTAGACGGAGAGGTTCAAGAGCGTATGAGTCGATGCACATACCCACAATACCACGGCAGCCACGTTATTAAAACCTGCTGTGTCCAGGAAGGAGGCTAGTTTACGAGAGATTCTTCAACAGTGCCCCTCCATGAAGGGTTGTCTCCCTTCTCCACTGTTCCCCCTTCAAGATGTGCTTGCAGACCTCCGCCAGTTCTCTAAGTTCACTGTTTTTTAAAAAAAAAAAAAAAGAAGCCCAGAACATTCCCATCTCATAACTCTCACTTCTTCGCAGAACTTCATTAATCTTCATTCAAAGTTCACTGAAACCGAACGCCCCACTCCAGTCGCCATCGCCCCCCCCCCAACCATCCACCCTCCTTCATTAAGCCCGACAACAAAAACCCACTTTCTTCAAACTTATAACTGGTTTTCAATTTACTACCAAAAACAGCATCATAAAAGTTTACAACCCCCTCGTCCCTGCTCAGAACTATCATAAAACTCCAGAGTGAGTTGGCCAATCTTCGATACAACCACACCACCACCCCATCCCCCGCCACGGCGGCGACGGCGACGGCGGTGATGGCATCAACTAGACTCGACCATCCACGTACGAGTGAGTCCAAATTAATTACCATGCGATGTCGACAAGAACAAAGGACACGAGCAACAATGGATCATATTCTTTGCATAAAAAGTGAAATTCAAAACCTCGGACTTGATATCCTTCCAGGGGCGACTGCGGAGGGGCTGTGTTCAGCGAAGTTTCGTAGTAAACCGTCACCCTACATGTGCAGGCATGTACATGGACTTTTTTGGCTTACATCTGAATTCGGTGCTCAAAGTTTTGCTTGTCTTGTGGTGGGTGGAGGGCTGGTCCACCCTGCCACCGGAAAATCCGACACACCATGTCCATGGAGGCGGAAGTTTGAAATAATGAAGAGTCCCACTCTAGCCGAACTACTCGTGTTTTGTGCAGAACAGCAAAAAGTCAACGCACCGATGGCCGGGCCCAGTGGAGAGTTGGGCCGACAAACAAAGGACGCTTGTGAAACTTCGAAGAAGCCAATTCGGTTTCCTTACGAAGCATGCCTGAGTGACGCACTGCTGGACGATGCAGCGCGTCATCGATCGGATGTCTTACATGTGCGGTCACTAATTGTTGCTTAACAAACTGCCCGGCAGCAGCGGCCCGTGAATACTCACGAGCGAATTGTCGGGGCAAGTGCTGCGCATTCTGCACTCATTAGCGACTAATTGAACTAAACAACTTTTTAATTGCAATTTCAATAATTTAGAGTCTGTAATCCACCCCCTGGCGGTGGACAAATGGCCCGCGGGCGCGGACATGAAACTCTGCATGAACTCACGTTTTTTACGAGCTTCCAGCTATGAGTGCACAACCAAACTGACGTTGTTTAGTGGCGCTAATAAATTTAATTGAGTTCTTGTTGTTTTTTGTTTGCTGCTGCGCTTGTGCTTTGTTTTTGTGCGACGGGACACGAATGTGGACGATGGACTGAGTACATGTGTAGTGCTCTGCTGGACTGACATGACAAAATGGGGTAATGGTGAGTTGATGTAGATTATGTGGGTCAGTGGAGAGGCCTACTTTTGGGAAGCCAATTGAGTTACTGACTGCAGCCCGGAAGGAGAAAGTTGTGTGGTCATTTGCTTCGATCCATTTCACATGAGAGCTATGATTCAACTGGAGGTGTTATTTTCAAGGTAGGACGAATTGAAATGTGTGCAAATGGTTTGACAGAATTTTGATGCAGGTGTGAAGGGGAAATGTTGCCGTTAAATACAGAGAAAGATGGATGAACTTATGGCCTACAATGGGACTTAAATCGTACCCACCAATCAAGAGACGAGATCAAACCTAATTTTAAAATAATTCAACTAGAGGTGTCATTTTCAAAGTATGACGAATTGTAACGGACCGCAATAATTTGGCAGAATTTTTGATGACGGAGTGAAGGGAAAATGTTGCCATTAAATACAGAGAAAGATGGATGAACCTTTAGCCTGCAATGGGACTTAAACCGTACCCACCAATCAGGAGACGACATTCAATCTAATTTCTAAACGGAAGTGAAAATTCTACTAGAGGTGCCATTTTCAAAGTATGACGAATTGGAATGAACAGCAACAATCTGGCAGATTTTTGATACAGAAATGAGGGGAAAATGTTGCCATTAAATAGAGAAAAAGATGAATGAACATATAGTCGCAATGGGACTTAAATCGTACCCACCAATCAGGAGACGAGATTCAACCAAATTACAAAATAATCCAATTAGAGGTGTAATTTTCAAAATGATACAAATTTCAAAATGTCGGACAATTTAAGTATATTTTTGAAACATGAGTGAAGTGCAAATGATGCCATTTGACATAAAGTCAAGGTACATGAATTTCAGTCCACAACGGCCTTAACATCGTAACCTTCATTCAAGGAGCTTGCTTCTGCCTGATCCAACTAAAGGTTGCATTTTCAAATTGAGACAAGTTTCAACATGTCGACTAGTTTTGAAACATTTTTGAAATAAAAGTGGAGTGAAAATTTTGCCGTTAGGAGGAGGAGGTATGAACGTAAAGTCTACGACGGCCCTAACGTGGAACCCTTCATTCAAGGCGTGCTTCGTCTGCAAACTGATCCAAGTAGAGGTTCCATTTTCAAAATGAAACAAGTTCCAACATGTCCAACAGTTTAAATATATATTACAAACAGTAATAAAGCTCAAGTGATGCCATTGAATTAAGTGGAGGAATCATGAGCATATGGCCTCTAAAAAGACACTTAAATCGTATCCATCACTCAGGAGACGAGATTCAACCAAATTTCAAAATAATTCAACTGGAGGTGTCATTTTAAAAATGAGTCAAATTCCAACAGGTCCAACAATTTGGACATATTTGTGAAACAAAAATTATGTGAAAATGATGCCATTTAACCAATAAAGGAGCGTGCATGAATCTAGAGTCAACGACGGCCTTAAAATCATAAACTTTATTCAGGGTGCTTGCTTCGTCTGCAACTTGATCCAACTAAAGGTTGCATTTTCAACATGAAACAAACTCTAACAGGTCGAAAAGTTTGGACACGTTTTTGCAGCAGAAGTAAAGTGCATGTAAAGACATTTACCATAGAGGTGGGGTAAATGAAACTGGAGTGCCCGATTTACCTTTCATTCAAGGTGCTTGCTTTCACTTCAATCTGATCCAACTAGAGGTTTCATATTACAAACTTCACCAATGGCAGGGGGCCTCAAGAATTCGATAGAATTTTGAAACAGGCGTCAAGCGCCAATGTTGACATTTAACACAGGTAAAGATGTATTTTCCTACAGTTCACATTGTTGGTCTTGTTTTAACAATGTTCCCATAACATAACGACTCTGTTCTAACTAGAGGTTTCATTTTCAAAAGCTGGTAAATTCCAACTAGTCCACAAATTTGGACATGTTTTGAAACAGAAGTAAAGTGCAAATGTTGCCATTAGACATAGAGGAAAATGCATGAACCTCGAGTCCACGACGGCTTCCACGACGGCCTTCATTCACGATACGTGTTTCAACTGCAATCCGGTTCAACTAGAGGTTGCATTTTCAGAGTCAAACAAATTCCACTGATTTGCTGTAACTTGAAAAAATGTTAATACAGGAATAAAGAGCAAACATTGCCATCAGACACCAAGGAAGATTCACATACCTCCAGTCCATAATAGAGCTTGATAAACTGCTGTCAAACTGAACGACATTCAGTGGAGGCTGTACATAATTCTATATGCGTCCTGGCACACCCTCCAAATACCCTAATCAACAGAATAAATGATCTCCACATGAAAGCATCATTCTCCCCACAAATGTCCTAATTCAGTCGAAGGAAAAAAAAACTGACTGAAAAAAAAACAAGACACCCACAGCGCCACACAAAGTCGCAGCCAGCGCTGCCAAGAGAAACTAGAAACAACCCAAAAATCATAAAGCCCAGCACATTTCTATGCCTCCACGGCATATGATCACAGCAGCAGCAGAGGAGATGTGTTACAATTCAAGGAATTCACGATACGACCGCACCGCAGCCACGTTTCAAAATTAAAACATCATGCCTATCGCTTTGCGGGCTTTCTCCGCACATTAAGGCTACCCATTCATATGCAACATATCCCCGCGCACACAATCCCATGTGGAGCTTTCCTTTGCGGTGGTGCGGCGGCACACGTCCCTTCTTCGTTTTTTTTTTTTTTTCCTTTTTGCTCAGTCAATGCCATTTCGAAACATGAAAGGCTAATTGAGTTCTCACGCCGAGTACCATTCCGATCCACAAACGAAAATGTTCTCCTGTTAACCAAATTATGTCAGCCCACCGAGAGGGTGTGGCAGAAGGGGGGTTGAAAACGGAGGAAGGCGGTTGGGGGGAATGGAACCAGATTGCGGAAGGGGATACAACATTAAAATATTCCATCACCTACCCTCGGGCTTATTTTTCTGTTTTTTTTTTTCCTTTTGCATTCATTTAACCCGTAAAATCCATACGAAACCTCCCCCCGCTCGCGCAAAAGCCGCCCGCCCGGCAGCCAACACTGACTACACAAGACACCGCTCACCAGCAGCTCACAAATGAGTTGAATGAAAATAGAGCACGAAAGGATACATACTTCCACACACAAAATGTTGCGAGAAAGGATCCGAGGGGGGGGGGGGGGGGTAAGGGGGAGGGGGTGAAAGAAACAAAAACATAAAAAAAATACAGAAAAATATTTGTTGGAGGGTTGGTTCGGGTAGACGCTAGTAGTATCCTTTGAGCAGTGTTTTGTGGGTTCTTTACCCTCATCTCTGCTTTGTGTTGTGCCTTTCAGCCGAAGCCGTGTTTTTTGTTCACTTTTTTGTATACGAGCAGTCCACCCCGCCCGACATCAGTCACCCCACGCTGTTGATCCGCAAAACGGTCGGGTCGAGAAAGACAGAGAGAGAGAGCGAGTAAATTCCGCCACCGCCACTGCCTATCAGTCGAGGGCTTCTGGAGGACTTATGCCGCATGGTGGCATAAACGTCTGCATTTGGAAAGCGTGCACAACTGCAGTGAGCGCGCAAAGGCGATGAGGGTGTTCTTTGCACCCGTCAACAGATGGCAGAGGATGTAAGAGAGCGCCCTTTGTTCAGTTATGTGGACCAAGGAGTGAATGAACGCGAAAGTGGCGCCAAAGGTCAGCCAGCGAGCTGGAGATGGAATGGAATTTGCGTTCAGTAGGCGCGGGCACTGTTAGCAGTCACTGTCAACTGGCAAGAGTCTATGGGAGACGTTGTAAGGGTTCGTCTTCTGGGATTCGAACCCGCGGCGGTGTGGGCAGCTGCTGAAATTTCAGAGCAACAGCCTTGTTCGAGGCGTCTTTTGCCAGTACGCCACCAACTCACGAGAATTAATGTGGGAAAAAATTCTAAGGGTTCGCGTTCCTTGCTACATCACTTATAAGAAGCGGCTGTAATTCGAGAGCATCAGGTGCTGGAAATTGGACTCGGGACGACTTTTAGCCGTACACTAGCACCTTGCGAGAGTAAATGTGTGGCAAACATTGCAAGGGTTTGTATTCCGAGATTCGAACCCGCGACGTTGTGGGAGCTTTTGAAATTTCAGAGCAACAACAGCTGTGAACCTTGTTTGGGACGACTTTTGGCCGTACACATCCACCTCGCGAGAGTCAATGTGTGGACAAAGTTGTAAGGGTTCTTCTTCTGGGACTCGAACCCGCGACGTCACCCGTAAGAAGCGGTTGTAATTCGAGACCATCAACAGCTGGAAACTTGATTTCGGATGGCTTTTCCCATTACACCACCAAATTGGGGAAGTTATTGCCGGGGAATCATTGCAAGGGTTTCATTCTCGGGATTCGAACCCGAAACGTCGACCGTAAGCAGCGAGTGAAACTCGAAAGTGGCGAAACTGGGTTCGCGACGAAGTTAGTTTGACGACCGAACACAATGCACTCGACTAGTTGATCCAAGAGAGTTGTGAATTAAGGCCGCTAGGCGGCCATACGACCGCACAATAATAATTGAACAAAATGTGTTGCCCATCAGATGTAGAGGTAAGGCCAGGAACGACAGAAACAGGTCACCACTGCCCACTACTTTGCATTCCAATAGCTTTCGGCTCTCTCGATCGTCCTGATTTACCATCCCCCAGCCCATCCCTTCCCCAGCCAACAGAAATGAAATTCAAATATCCCAATCGAGACCACCAGGGTGACATTTAAATTGACTTTCTCTAGTCGCACTTGCTCGTTTCCTCCTTGTTCCAACACCGTTTGCAATGATTAGCACGAATTCGAAATTGATTCAAAGAGAAGGCTATCACTTGCCATTATGCATCATCCTCTGGAGCTCCCTCTGGAGAGCAGAAAAGGAGCGAAGCAAAAACGAAGAGACAAGAAAAACTGCATTAAATGTAAATTACACTCGAATGCCGCCACTAACAAGTGCAAAGGTCCCTTTTCTGCTTCTCGTGTTGAACGCGAATGCGCTCGCCACGGCCACGCCAACTTGACGGCCAACTTAAGCAGTTTTTCTTCAAAGACAGAAAAAGAACAAAACAAACTTTAATGAGACACAATGAAAGTTAAGAAAAAAGACACGACGATCCACCGAAGACGGAGCAGAGCCAAAGCGGCACGGAGACAGATGAAAATTGAATAACAAGTGGAATGCCATGTCGCGTTGCTTTGTTCGAAGAAGTCCAAATGCAAACGAGTTTCGCTTGGCGTTTGCTTCGGGAAAACTTTGAGAGAGAGAGCGAGTGAGCGAGCGGCCACCGCGTCGGAGAGTGTAATTTGCGTCTCGGAAACCTCCTTTAAGGGGCAGCACTGGCAGCAGTGGCAGCAGCAACGCCAGCAAACGGGCGCTGGTGACTTCCCGTCATTATTTAAGGACCTTTCGGCCGTCGGGCAGGGGGGGGGGGGTCCCTTCTTATTTAATTTTCCCCCCCCCAAGTTACGAAAATGACTTTTATTACGTTTGACTGGAGAGTGTTTTCTGGTTTCAACCCCGTTCTTTGGTAGTTTTGTGCATTTCCTTTGTGCACCAGCTCAATTGACTTTCGAGGGTTAAAAGGGACCACACACCACAGAGGGGTTGGTGCAAGAAAACAAAAAAAAAAAGAAACCACGAGGGAATGACGGAATGACACTAATTGCTTGCAAGGGCTTATCCAACGTTTGGGGAGTTCTTCGAAAATTTAATTCACTCGGTCGTCGGATTTGGGCGAGGGTTGGTGGGGGATGGCTAGCCGATTGGGATAAATAGTGGATGTTGGCCGCGCGCAGGAAGTGGAAAAAGCGGCAAGTGTTTGCTTCTTTGAGAGAAGTTTACTCTTGGGAGACAATCGTTGCCCGAGCAGATGTACCGAATGACTATACAAATTTAATGTTATTACGAGCCACTGTTGGTTTGGCTGGGAGTGGGGAGATGGTGGACGAGCGAGGAGGATGATGATGCCAGAGGCATATTTTGAGAGAATTGGATTAAATTTGTGGAACGAATTAATGGGAAAAGCAAGAAAGAACATATTCTCGAGGGAATGCCGGGGATTTGTTCGATCGGGGTACCAGAAGGTGGCGCGTGTAGTCCTCTATTTTTTCCACGGAACTTTAACGGTGGACTTGGGGATTTACTTGGAGTGCCAGAAGGTGGCGCGTGTAAGCCCCTTTTTTTCACGGAATTTCAACGGTGGACTTGGAGATTAGCTTGGAGTGCCAGAAGGTGGCGCGTGTAGTCCATTTTTTTTTCACAGAACGTGGACTTGGGGATTTGGTTGGAGTGCCAGAAGGTGGCGCGTGTAGTCCACTATTTTTTCACTGAGTTTCAATGGTGGACTTGGAGATTTTCTTGGAGTGCCAGAAGGTGGCGCGTGTAGTCCACTATTTTTCACTGAGTTTCAATGTCGGACTTGGAGATTAGCTTGGAGTGCCAGAAGGTGGAGCGTGTAGTCCACTATTTTTTCACAGAACGTGGACTTGGGGATTTGGTTGGAGTGCCAGAAGGTGGCGCGTGTAGTCCACTATTTTTCACCGAGTTTCAATGGTGGACTTGGGGATTTGGTTGGGGTGCCAGAGGGTTAGGACTTCACTAGCAGTCTTGGAGATTGCCTGAGATTTACTTGGGGTGACGGAAGGATGCTCAAGCGTCCCAGTATTTTTCTCCTAAAATGAAATTAAGTGGGGACCAGTGTCGCCTACATTTGATTGAATGATGGAGTCTCAAATAAGGTGAAGTTCTACAACCTCTGAGATCTAAGTTGTCGCTTGCTTCGATACAACGCTGATTTTGTCCAGTTTGCAGATGTAGCTTCCTTCAGCACGAACCCTGATCGACATGCCACCGCCACTCCCCATAATTGCACCTCAAATATTGACCCCACTCCAATGTTTACAAAAAAAAGGGACCTCGCATAAAACACCACTCGACCCCTCGGTCGGATGAGTGACACTGTTGCATGAATAAACTTCAAACCAGGACTGTGTCCACCAGCTGGACAAAATCATCATCATCATCATCATCATCATCATCCCAACCATATTTTAAGCGGAGGCTCGTATGGCAAATGTTTTATTGACTCAATCGAACAGTGGGCTCCACCAACTAGCCGGATCGTAATAACTCGGTCGAATGCGTTACGATAGAGATGACCGGGGTAACGGGGGACCGGTTGGGGGCGGCGGCATGTGATTGTATGATGCGCCGCGTCATTTGAGTACACAAAATTGACGAGAACTCAATCGGTTTTGTTTTCGTCCTTAATTGGATTTTTGTTTTCACTCATTTCACTTGTGTGCGGGTGTGTTTAACTTGCACTTTAATTATTATTTATGAATGACTCTGGGTGGGGGGGGGGGGGGGGGAGTGGACACTCGGTTTATCGGCTGGACATTGATAGGGATAGTGTGGCTTTAATTGGGCGAGAATCGGTTTAATCAGCTTCCAATGGATGAAGGGAATGTTTTGCAAAGCAATTGAACTCTGAAATGACAGCAGATGCTGGGTGATGTTGCACTTAATTAAGTGATTTTGGAGGCACTCAGGGGGAGAGGATGATGATGGCGGTGGTTGGACTGTGTAAAGGGTCACGTACTCGACGTCGATCAGATTTAAAGGCAGGCCGTGTTGGGAGGTCGTTGGGATTGTCTCGGAGATGAGATGAAGCCGTCATGGCACAGAAAAATCCAACGAACGACATCCTTAAGTTGGTCCTAATGGCGTGGCGAGGGGTTCAACGAGGAAAGGCTGAGTAGTCAATGAACTGACGGAATACGCAGCCTTTCCCAACCGTTGCGCGAATGCAAACCTAGGCCTGATGCCACATATTTGTTGCTACGAAGTAAGGACGGTCGGAGTGTCTTTAAGGTCCGCGAAATGAGGTAAAGCCGTCTTGTCACAGAAATCTCAAACGAATGACGCCCTTATGCTCGTTTTAATGGCGCAATGACTACTCAGCCTTTCCCAGCCAAAAGCCAGTAAACCATTACATTCGCATTCAATCCCAAACGAGATTCAAGAAAATCCCTCTTGCATCCCAAACAACAATCGTCGTTCAGGGAAGCAAACAAGAAAAATACCGGCCTACCACCTCAACCTTCAGGCACTTCAAGCAAATCCACCATGAAGCTGATTCTACTGGCCGAAGGGCCGCCTCAAAGCGCACTCAACCGAAGAATATATCAAACTCTCGGATCAGTGAAATGAAAATAAGGATAACCCGAAGGATAATTACATTTTCAACGACATTCAATCACTGCACACGCACTGTCCTCGTCCGTCGTCGAGTTTGGCCACGTTGTATTCACCTATTTCAGCACACAGCTCAAGTGGATTAATTGATTAGGGGCACAAAAGGACATTTAGGGTTGATTGAACCCTTCGTTCGAGAGCACCGCCCCAAATCGTATCTAGCCGACAAATCAGTAAACATGTCACCGAACGGACCGGAAAACAAGATTTACATTGAGCTACCCAAACAGGAGATTCGAATCCAAATCGAATCTAATATTCATGGACTGTGTGATTGATTGGCTTTCAATGTGCGTGCATGCGTGTCCCGATGAAGTGATATCATAATTGGCCAACCGGGGCGGGTGGCGGGGGGGAGGTCTTGCGGATTAATGCATCAGAAGGAGCTGCTCATCTTTAACTGATTACATATCGATTCGTTGCGATGAGTACTTTTCGGCATCCGATAGCAGCGCCCAAATGCGCACTGATTGGACACACAATTGAAAAGTGGATCCCCTTTGTTCGGGGGCGTGTGCCACCATCCTCGACGATATTCAATTTTCAAAATCGTCCCTCAAAATGTGCTCAATCAGTCGTGAGCAGTTCGAATTCGCCGTCGCTTGTTTGAATTTCGCTGCTCAGCGACTGGCGATGGAATGTTTTCGGCTGCAGTGACCATGGTTCAAGCGGCGCCCGCCGCTGTCCATTGATTAGTGCGCGGCACCGGTCGAGAACAGAGGGAAATTTAGAAGCCACTGCCTTTGTGCGATGTGCAGGACGATACGGAGCGATAATGACGGTTTGGTAATTAATTCCGTGGAAATGAGGTGCGGTGGGGTCACCTAGGCGACTTGACTGTGTTTGACAGAAGTTGACTCCTTATTCGTTTCCGGGGCGGAATGCGCGACGTGATTAAATGCCATCATGTTACACAAGCGTCAAGTGAATGAGTTTATCGTCATCCCAAGCACCGATGGAGGGGCATACTGAACAAAGTCACTCTTCGAAATCACACGTCACACTTTGCCACTCATTCCGACAGTGACAAGTACACAATCGCGCATCTAACGCAGAAGACTGGCGGTTGTCTTCTGGGAAATGTTTCAATTCTGCCATCGTCATCATGTTGCGTGTGCCGCTTTTGCCAATTTGACACAACCGCACGTGTCGGCAGCTCCGTCTGAATGGCCTCAAGGCATTCCTGGAAAACCACTTTAACTTGGTACACCCCAATCAGCTGCAAAAAGGTTTCGGTTTTGTTCACCCGTTGCTCCTTTAATCATGCCTAAAGGATACACATTAAAATAAATTTCCTTCTCTCTAACTCAATTTTCATCTCTCTCTCTCTCTTTGACTGACTCTCTCCCTCCCCTTTGAACAAGGATAAATGAATGGAACGTGTACAAAGAGAGAGGGATGGATGGTACGTCGTGAATGCATCTCTATCAGGCCCCACCTTCTCGTCTCGTGTACACACTCTAAACTTTGTAACATTGGAAGGATTCCACTTCCCCCCTCCCCCTAGGTCAGGATCGAAAGCAGTGAAACATAATTGCCTTCAGCTTTTCTGAAGAATGAGCAGAAAAAGAAAGAAAAGAAGAGCGCGCACAACTTTTCCCTCTTTGCATTGGAAAGCCCTTATTAGGGCATTGTTCGTCATCCTTTTTTATTAGCACAAGGATTTATTCTTGCGAGAGCTGGACAAGCACAAGAACAAGACACCGTCGCGTCCACCTCATCGCGGGGCAGGGGATAATCTCCGGCCATTATTGGGGCTTCATTTGTGTGTTCTTTTTCCCTCTCGTCTGGACTTGTCCGACATCAGAGCGAGTCCTGGCTGCAGGGATGTGAAGGAGAAATTCAATTTAGTAGCTGCGTGTGTCCAGCGCTAGTGTCTCCTCCCTCCCTATGATCCGACGGCATCCTCTGTGTCCTCGTCGTAAGAGCATTCAGAGGTAAATAAGTGAAAAAAAAAAGAAAGTTACAAAACATCGTTCGAAATTGACTTTCCTCCCAACAGTCTCTCTCGCCCCCCCTCCCCACCTGTGATCCATCCTCTTAATCTGTATCCTTTTTGTGTGTGTTTCAGGGGGGAGGGGGGACGATGGATTGGAAGATGCGTGAGGGTTTGATTGAATGAATTGAAAAGCGAAGAGATTTTTTTTTTCTCGTGAAATTGAAAAAGTTTTCGTCATCATCTGAACACGGGTCTCTAACGCCCGCTCCAACTCCTCCCACCCCCTGTGGTGAAAGGTGAAAATCTTCGACGTTGTTCGTGTGTGCGTTTCTGACTTGTTTTTTATGGATTTCCTTCTTTTGCGTCCATTTACATTGGCGCTACAATAAAATGATTTTATGTCCAAATGCTTTTAGGGATATTTTTATGATGCCGAGTTTGGTCGAGTCGCCGAAGCCCGAGGCGAAGACTGAAACATGGATTATGTAACGGGAAAGTAAACGTTATGATTTTCCTGTCAAAAGCCGGCAAAACCGGGGTGCGGTGGAGTGATGAATTTTAAGGCCCCCCTTAATGTAATTAGAGTAATACCGGGTGCGCGTAAAAGCTTAGGAAATGCGAACGCGGAGCTCTTTGATGTAATTGAATGGAATGGGTGGAGGGGGGGACTGAGTCGTTCGTTCGGGAGGTGGAATTGTTTTATGCGATGTTTGATTTATGGCCGTGGATATGGCGAGGAAGTGTTTAATTGTGCGGTCGAGTGGGATGTTGGGGGAGCTGGTAGTCCACTGCACGAGGTGTGCGTAATGATGTGGTGACAAGTGAGCGAGTAGAGGTTGTCATTTTAATTATTTTTCTCGCGCTTCACTTTCTAGGGAGTGGTTTTGACGGGCACGCGACGTCAGCAGTCGCTAAGATCACATCATTGCCGTAAATGAAGCGGCAGGTAGAATAGAAACGTAACGAATCAAAGGAGAACATATCGATACTCTCAGACAGACAGCCAGGCAGTAGAGCAAAGAATCAGCTTCACATTCAACTCCAGGGTTGTCTAGGAATGTCACAAAATCCTCAACACGCTGGCGGCAAAGGAGAACAGGTTATGCCACAGAAAAATCCAATGAATGTCATTCTTGTGTTGGTATTAATGGCGAGGGATTCAAAACACAGCCTTTTTCCAATCAAAAAGCCAGTCAGTCACCAGAATCCGTTTCATTCGCATTCAATGCCAACCGAGATGAGATTCAAGAAAATCCCTCTCGCATCCCAAGCCTCCGTCGGTCGCAATTTCATTTCGTTTTATTCTGGGGAGGCAAACAAAAAAAAAGGAAAACATACTGGACTACCCCCACAACCTTCTGGCACAAGTCCACCATGATATAAGTGCCAGGGCATGAAGGACAATGAAAATGCAGACGTCCAAGCAAAGAAGGGGACTGAATCTTCTGCTTTTTGGGCCTTTCGCTTCCCTTCATGGATTTGGCAACATTGACATACAAAAACAATTCGTGATACAAATTGCCGCGCACCCAAATTCTGGAGCAATCTTGAAGGACTCCAAAAAATTGCATGAGGATCGCTGGGATCGATCCAGCACCAGGGCGGCCCTACATTCTACACTTAGTGTCCTTGGGTGGTGCACTTTTTGTTCTCTCTTGCACAACCCATGCCATGAAGGCAACGACACCGCGACCAGGATAGATCTATTGCATCGGAGGGTTGGAGTTATCCCAAAAGACGTGCTACTTCCCTCATGAAAGCTAGTAAGTCCTTAGCAGTGGAGTTTCTTAAACCCACTGAAGTGAGTATCTCCTTATGGAAGGTACGTTTCCTTAACCATTTTGGTGCCGGACATGCACACAGGATGTGCTCAGAGGTTTCATCCTCTTCAAGGCAGAGTCGACAGACCATGTCTTGACACAGGTTTAAATTGTTCAGGCGGTAGTTCGGGCCACAATGGCGGCCTGTTGGCGCAATCTTACGTCCTCTTTATTACGATTGAATGTTTCCTTATATGAATAAGGTCTAAGACCATGACCATGAGTCGACTGGTCTAGGTGAAGTTTGTTTTCCCATTCGTTAATCAGAGTTGTAGGTGCTGTCCAATTGACATTACAGTACGGTTCAGATGAATGAATGCAGATTCCGAGCCAGCCCCACTCGAGCTCATCTCCGGCTTCGTTGCCTGCAATCCCCCTGTGTCCAAGGACTAAGCCGAGCTTCACTTTATGGCGCCCGGGAAGGGATTGTAGAGCGTCATAGTAACATTTGACGGTTTTGGAGTCTAAATGGTTAGACGAGAGTGCCTTTAGTGCTGCTTGACTTGTGGAGACTTGTGGACTTGTGGACTTGTAGAGATTTTTTCTGACGCAGATCTCGATGGTGTGGATTTCCACTTGAAACACTGCAGGATTCGACCCCATTGGCAGGGAAATCCTTATGTTGAGTCCAGAGACTGGTGCACCCACTCCGGATTCCATCTCTGATCCGCGCGTGTACCATACCATACCAGCTTGCGCGGTTCAATATTTCAACTTCGAAACGCCTACCGAAACAGTGTTGCCTGACCATTATATCCGTTGACTATGCCGAGGTGACCTGTTAAGTTGCCTGGTGTATAATTTTATTCAAGTTTGATGGCATATCTAGCAGCTGTCTTTCTAATGAAGACTGGTAAGAGAGTTAGCCCGACTGAAGCTTCTAGTGCGCGTGGCACCTGTTATTCCAAGACTTATAGTTGGAGTGTTTTGTGCCACCAAACAATGGTAATAATGGGTCTCGCCCTCATTGTGTGCAACCAATGAATGATTTTGGAAGAGAGACCCCAAGTCCTGCCGCATAGACGTCTACTGGCCCACAGTGCTCCGGTACCACGCTCTATGGTGGACTTAATCTGTGCGTTCCATTTAAGTCGTTTATTTAGGATTACGAGACGCGTGCTAATTGAGAAGGGCACTAGAACGGTCGTACAGGATTTGGTGCATTTACTGGCCACTTTTCATGCAACTGTCACTCGCAAAAACTGAAGCAGAGCTGCGCAGAAAACTGTAGACACTCTGGACAATCCAAAGCAACCATGGAACATCTACTAGTCGAGTGTTCAAATTTGACACTAAGCTGACATAAAATAACAAACAAAATCACCTTAACAGGGACAGACAATCAGGACATTCCATCTAGAGAGATCATCGAATTTCTCGAGGTAGCTCTGAAGTCCTAGGTAAAGAAAGGGTGCACAGTAGATCTATCACTCCCCATTATCTTCAATTGAGCAAATTCAATTCAAGATCAACTCAAGGAAGCGGGCCAGAATGACATCGAAGTTGGAAAAACCACCACCGGCTGATAATATCATTCCACTCGACAGTCACGCGGCCATTGAAGCAATTTCGGCAACAGATGTCAAATCCAAGCTGCCGCGAATAGCTCAAGGTTCGATTACTCAATGTTGGGTCCCAGGTCAGAGGATCAATTCGCTAGGAAAGGGGCCGCATCCGATAAATCCAGGGCAATCCAGAGTACCAAAGCACCTCTTGAGGATGTCAAACAAATGGTGAATGGCACTTTTATGGAGGAAGCTAAGTAATTGCCTGTGAAGCCACTCGGATGATATGGCCCAAGGTGAACAGTGCAAGAAGCGAAAAACTCCTCCAATGCGACAAGAAGTTGCTATCGATGGTAGTTGGAGCGTAAACTGGCCGTAATCATCTGAAGTACCATGAAATGCAGAGGCTGCGGGGGCCTGGAGGAAAAAGATGACACTCCTCACTACCTCTGTCACTGCCACTGTTTCTGCCAGTTGAGGCATAGAACTCTTGGAGAATACATCTTGTATGACCTCCAGGATCTACATCAGGATGACTGAGCAACGCACCAAAACCATGATCATGACAGGCAGGAAGTAGGACCCAGGAGGTTATATTCCCCCATGGGCATCCCAATTAGGCGTGTGTAGTTCACGAACGAACGAAATTCAAGAAAGATCTGAAACAAGTGAACTAAGTGAACTAGTTCATTTAGTTCCGTAGTTCAACAAACTCAGGTATGTCTTACGATGCAATCTGCATCCATGTCATTCAGTTATAGTAACTGAACTAAATCGAACTAAATTGAGGGCTTTCCTCTGTGTGTGTGGGCATTGTGCACATCAGGGCTTTTTTTTCTGTTTAACTACCGCAGCACAAGCACATCGAACATCGTTACGTTGCCGGTGGTGTATGTACGAGGGGCGTTCAATATATTCTCGGTATCGGGGTGATGTTGTGGTTGTATATATAAATTGTACACATTTATATGAAATCTTACATGAATGCACTAAAATAATAGCATTACTTGATAAATAAGTGAATTTATATATACAACCACAGCTTCACCCCAATACCGAGAATATATTGAACGCACCTCGTAAAAGGAATGGTAAACCGACCCACCGGCGAAAATAGCGCAAGACTCAATTTCCTGACCAGTGAACTACTTCGAACTAAATGAACGAGAAGAATGAACTAGTTCAATAAACAAAATGTTAACCAAACGGTAGCCTCTGTGGACTGAACTGAATGTGCACAAGTAAGATGTGCCTTATCCCCCGCCTATCCACGCACCTAACCTAAAACCAGTCAGTGTACCTTTGTACACACGGTTTGTTGCGTTTTTCAACATTTTTTTTCCAGCATTTCGGGCTGTGCATCGTGGTGTAGCGATGGTTTCGCCTCGACCGTTTGCCTTAGTCTCGTCAATGGTCTGAGACTTGCTTACTTTTCAAAGAACCCCGCAAAAAGAAGACCGGAGTGGTCGATTGTGGAGATCTGGGTGGACAGTCAATATTACTACTTCTTGACGAAAGCCTGTTTGGCCGTTGTTAGTTCAGTCAATTGCACGCTATACAGAAAAAAAAGGACAATTTTCCTTCAAATTGCCCCGAAAATTTCGATGTCTTCAAATGCTCTCCATTGTGCCTGAATCGATTGACATACGTGAGAAAACATCACCAGAGGTGTACAGAAGTCGTCGGTAGGTCATAATGGGCCACTATCGCAGTTGGAAGATGAACGAGGAAAAACCTCAAATTTGACCATGCCAGAGACTGGAGTGCATCCGACTATATGGCGTCAATGAAACCACCTTTCATTGACGCCATATAGTCGGATGCACTCCAGTCTCTGGATTCCGAAAAGACACATCGAAACACATAACCACTGGTGTACACAGGTCGTAGGTACGCCTAGTTGGGCCGCTGTGGCAGTTGAAAGATGAGCCATGAAAGGCTCCAAAATCCTTACTGTCAATTTTTTTAGGTGAAAAATTCGATGTCGTCGGATGCACTCCAGTCTCTGAATTCCGAAAAGACACATCGAAACACATAATCACGTGTGTACACAGGTCGTAGGTATACCTAGTTGACCGCCGAGCGCACTGACGACACGACAGAAGTGGGTTCTTGGCAACATTCTCTCTTGCCATTTCAGACTAGTTACTTGGAACGTCTTCGGCATTGATGAACGACATGTCGTCGATCTCCCACTAGAGGTTCTTCTTATGAGACTGATAGGCTGTACAAAATTAAAGACCGCTTGGTACGTCTCCCTTTCTTTATCTCTCGTGTACTCACTTAGAATGTGGTTGTCTGCTCAAGCGTCTTCGGCCATCTCTCAGGGTACCGCAGGATGTGGAAGACATGTACTAACGCGCTTCGCACGAACGTACTGGATGGCGCAGTTGGTTGATTGCCTGTCCCTGGTTAGAGGGGTCCCCGGTTCGAATATCAGTTCCGGTTTTCACATCTGGTCCATTCGAGCGGTTTTTGTCGCGCTGAGCACCTCAGAAGCTTTGAGCGGATGTCTAATGAAGTGACCGACATTCGGGCTTGTCTATTAATTTCCACCAAAACCAGACGATCAAAATTCCCGTTCAGACCCTTATCCCCGACGCAGGCCATCCGCCTCCCAACAACCCAGTCAACATTCAACAATCGAGTAAAGAAAATATTTAAATCTTTAATCCCCCCCCCCCCCCCCCCCCCCCCCCCCCACCCACCGCATTCACAACACCCTGCTGGTGCTACGGATTCCTTTTGTTATCCTTCGTGTTTGCAAGGCCATCATGGAAACGTTCATAGTTCACAAATAACTGCCACAAGTAGTTTTCATCTCCTTTCAACCGTCCCCCCACGTCCACGCCCCCTCTTCGGAAGGAAAAAAAAAATCATAAATAACAGGCGAACCAGCAGAGGAATGCAAAAGAGGGAAGAAAACAAACAGAAACGGCAAGAAAAATAAAACAGAATGGATAATAATCCTTGAGACACACAGAGCACACTCCTTGCCAAATGTAGAAATTCAACTGGGAATTGATTGTGGGCTGGGGGTTGTTGGGGTGTGGGGGATGGTGGTGGAATTGTGGTATCTCTCAGTTGGTGGTGTCACTTGCCGCCCATGCAGAAACATCCCGCAAACACAAACACTCAACGGCAGCCTTAGCAAATCCATAAGAATGCTTCCCTTCTTCGTCGTCTCAAATGGACGGCCCCACCCCCTACAGAGTGTGTGTGAGAGAGAGAGAGAGAGGGAGAGGGCCCCACAGTTGGAGGTCCTCTCCCTTTTGATGGTGGCCAAAACCATCCTAAAGACAATCAATTGGATTGTGGGACTGATTCCATTACACGTGATGATGATGATGATGGTCAGAAGGGAGTCGCACACACACACACAGAGAGAGAGAACAAAATAAAATGTAATCTTTGTAATGGAGTAGCGGATAAATTGTGTAAAACAGATGTCACTCCTGTCAATCGATTTGTTTGCACTTTCTCCTCTGGGGGGCCGCTGGCAAATCCCGCCGGGGTGTGATTTTCTAACCCACCGGTGATCCTTGCGTTTCCATAAATTAAAGTCTGACTTTGACTGGAGTTTGCACACCACCCGTGGCATGGTCGCAAACTTGATTTGGGGGCCAGTTTATTTGGCACTGGTGATTTATCTGGTCGGCGCTTCGACATTTCTGCCCGCTGTGCTGTCGGGTCGATTTGTTCGCATTTTCAACATTTCTTTGATCGTAAATTATTTGCTCGTTTTGTGACTAGCACGACGTTGAGGAGGGTTTTTCGAGGGGTTTGCGTTGGTTTTTTTGAAAGTGGGACTGGTTCATTGATGCCATTCGCTTGAGTGACAGGTGGTGAGTGATAATTAGAAATGATTAAGTTGTGGCTTGATGAGTGAATTATGGGAGGGGGGAGGCTAGTTGTGGAAGTCTGAGAAAGCGAGCTTGAATCTGATCAAAATGCGACAAGATTCGACTCACAGATCTATACATAAGGAGCAACATACCGACGCTCAGCAGCTCAGCACGCCTACAGCGAGGGAAGAGCAGCCGAAACAGCTCTACACACCATTGCAGGCACTATAGAGAAGTCACTTACTTACTTACTTAAGGTTTCTCTACAGTCCGAGGTGGACCTGGGCCTCAGCCAACAAACGTCTCTAGCCAGCTCGCTATCTCCAGTTTCGCACGCATACTTGGTTGAGGTCCCTTTCCACTTGCGTGCGCCACCTGAGTCGCGGTCTTCCTCTACTGCGCCGTCCCTCGGTGGTGGATTCGAAGACTTTTCTGGCCGGAGCATTGGTTTCCATCCGCTCTACATGACCTAGCCATCTCAATTGTTGGATCTTCACTCTTCTGGCTAAGTCGACGTCGCTAAACAGCCCCTATAGCTCGTCATTATATCTACTTCTCCACTCACCATCTGTGCAGACGGGACCGAAAATCACACGAAGAATTTTCCTCTCGAGGCAACCAAGAGCAGCTTCATCCGCTTTTGACAAAGTCCAGCCCTCCGCGCCATGTGGCAGAACTGTTGAGTTGATAGCGGTGCCTAGGCACACAAAGTTATATCTGTCTGCTGTGACGTTCTGACCGAGACGTCGGTGTTGGGTGTCCTTTCTCGTTGACAGCATCCCATCTTCGCGGCCTCCGTTGCAATGCCCACAAAAGCCCCATTGACATCACGCTGCGTTCTTCCGATAATGACAATATCGTCGGCATATGCGAGTAGCTGGACAGACTTCTGAAAGATTGTTCCTCTGGTGTTGGCGTTCGAATTTTGAACAATTCTTTCAAGAACGATGCTGAAAAAGTCGCATGACAGCGCGTCGCCTTGTCTGAATCCTTTTTTGACATCAAAGGTCTCGGTTAGGTCTTTACCGACCTTGATGCAGCAGCGTGCATACTCCATCGTCATCCGACACAAACGGACGAGTTTGGCAGGGATGCCAAAACTAGACATTGCTCTGTATAGCTCGTCTCTACAGGTGGTATCATACGCGGCCTTAAAATCGGTATCGATTTGTTGCTCCTGGGTCTTCTCCAAAATCTGCCGCAGTCAATGGTGGATTTTCCTGACCTAAAGCCACACTGGTATGGTTGTTGACGAATGGCTTTAGGCGTTCAGATAAGATTTTGAATGCGATACTTAGGAGACTGATGCCTCTGTAGTTGGCGCAGTTCAAAGGGTCATTAGCCCACAAAAAAGCTTTAAGCGGACTAAAATCTCACGAAAATGATGTACAATGGATAAAGTTAATGCTCACAAGCAGACAACTCCAAGCTGATTTCGTTAGCAGTCGTATGGTAAGAAAAGTTAAACAAAGGACCCCACAAGGAGGTATACTCTCGATGGAACACAATTTCTGTGTTTAAGAGTAAATTCAAATCCTTATGAATCAAAAACCGATCGTGTTGTTCTCTCACGAATGAATGACGGGATCTACTGTTTCATACCGACTCCGAGCGGCGTACGAAGACTCTTGAAGCCTTGTCGTTTCAGTAATCGAACCGTAAGCCAAGCCACGGCGGTCAACAGCAAAGGAAAACACTGAAATCGGCAACAAACCTAAATACTCTTCGCAACTCTGGCTAATCCCCTTAAACGAAGTACTTCACTCACCAGAAAGGTGTGTCGGCAAAGTCATCACGACATCGGCCTAACGTTCAGTGGAAGATCCTAGGGGATCTCATGGAGAACGCTAGCATGGTGAATTCGACCAGGAAATGCAGCGTGAATCCAGCTAAAACTGAAGTGGTACTCTCCTCTCGAGAAAACATCAGACGCCACCACTAACTTCCTTCGATCAGGCTAAGTAGCTGGGCCGATGTTGAATGTGAACCACACCTAAACGTCAAGTTTTTTCCTGCATTTCATTTCAAATTTCTCAATTTCAGACTAACTCAATTTGAACCATGGAAAGATACACAATCGAGCGACGCGTTAATGTTATTCAGGCTTATTATGAAAATGGGCGTTCAAATCAAAATGCATATCGTGCACTTCGTGATTTGTTCGGTCAATTTAATCGTCCAAAAAATCGTGCAAAAATTTGAGCAAACCGAGTCTGTAGGAGATGTGAAAATACCAGTGCATGCTCGTACAGCTCGTACTGCAGAAAATATTGCTGCGGTTCACGATAGTGCGGCTGAAGAGCCGTCCACCTCAACTCGTCGTCGTGCCCAACAATTGCACCTATCACGCTCGTCGTTGATGAACATTATGCGTAAAGACTTGCATTTATACGCTTACAAGGTGCAATTGACTCGAGAAATAAAGCCTCTTGATCATTTCAAACGTCGTCAATGGTCAGAGTGGTGGCAAGAAATCGCAACAGTCGATGATCAATTTTCGAAGAAAATCATCTTCAGTGATGAGGCACATTTTCACCTCAGTGGATTCGTCAATAAGCAGAATTGCCGCATTTGGGCGAAGGATAATCCAAGAGTGATTGTCGAAAAACCACTGCACCCACAAAGAGTGACCGTTTGGCTGGCGGCATCGTCGGGCCGTATTTTTTGCCCAAAATGAGGCCGATCAGGCAGTTACTGTGAATGGTGTTCGCTATCGTGAAATGATAACGAACTTTTTTTTGGCCCGAATTGGAAGACATGCATGTGGACGATATGTGGTTTCAACAGCAGACGGTGCCACTTGCCACACAGCTAACGAAACAAGGGCTCTTTTGCGCGACAAATTCAAAGGCCATAACCCTCAATACATCGCTGAAAAGTGAGGGGAACTCGAAAGGGGGGCAAACGTATAGAAAAAAGGTGCACAATAGATCTTTAGATCAGTCCAACATACCAAGAGGAATAATAAAACTGTCGAATGGATCTAGATCACGACACGCTTCAGTCACTGCAACGTATTTTGTCCCGAGACGACTGCATGCAGCAGAGATCTTGAACGGATTACAGTCACAAACAGCGAAAATATTTCAGCTGGTCTTCAATCTTCATCCACTTTCCGTCGTTTTGATGTTTCAGTGAGTAATTTATGCGCGACAAATTCAATGGCCGCGTTATCTCACGTGGTGGCGATGTCAATTGGCCGCCAAGATCATGTGATTTGACACCGTTCAGTTTTTTCTTTGGGGTTATTTGAAAGAAAAGGTGTACGTCGATAAGCCAGCAACAATTCAAGAGCTAAAGGATGTGATAATTCGGCACATCAACGGCATAGAACCTCAATTATGCTTCAGCGTCATCGAAAATTTGGACCATCGGATGGAGGTGTGCCGCCGATGTCGCGGCGGCCATTTGGCCGATATTTTGTTTCACACATAATTGAACCATACCAATATTATCATAATAAAAAGAAATGACAATAATTTCCTAAATAATTTGTGTTTTATTCGAAATCAACATCGGCCCTTAAAATTGAACCACCCTTTACTAAACAGAAAGCTCAATTGGAACCAAACGCACATCAGAAAGAACCAAAAAAAGCAACCACCACACTTTATGCGTGCGGCTTTACACCGCCGTGATAAGACCCATACTACTACATGGTGGCCGGCGCTGAAAGAAGCTATCTACACGAAGATGTTAACCAGTGTCCAAAGGATGGCGTGTATATTAGTCACAAGCGCACGATATTACACGTCACCCCTGTAACCATTTGTGGCAAAGAATGTCGCAGAAAAATCGGCACTGCGACGACTTAAAGCACTCTCGCAATGAAGTAAGCACCGCCCAGGCCACGTCAGTACCTTAAACTCACACCTTTTTGACCGAAGAACCAACGGACTACCAAACCCCGATCGCGGACTTCAACATCAAATGTAAGACCAAAATACCGAGCAGACAACAATGGAAGACGAACTCGGGGTAATGAACAATAACAGCGTCAAGAAAATCTACACAGCTGGCAGATATGGTAAAACCGGAAGTGGAGTTCGAGCGGCCATTTACGCAGAACACCTTCAGATCAGCCGGTCTTTTAGACTACCAGATTAGTGCAGTATTTCAGAGGCAGGATTAACGGCTACTCGTGAAGCCACTGAGTGGCTGTTGACAGGAACGATATCGAACGAGAGCATCGTCATCTACATCGACAGTCAAGAAGCAATTATGGCACCCGAATCATCATTTTTAAGTCCAAAATTGGTAAGACTCTGTCGTATGTCTCTTAACAAGATCTCAAGATATTGCAGCTTAAACGGTGTGCTGGGTTCCTGGAGCTATTTTAGGCAACTGTGAAGCAGACGAGATAGAAAATTGAAAACATCTGGGCGCCAATAGAAACTCATAAAAAACCAATCCACAGGGCCAGTGAAAGATGGAATAACCTTAGCACGTGCCTACATGCGGCACAAATATGGCCAAAAATGGACAAAGAACCACGGCCATCCTCAGTTTAAGCAGGAAAAACCTGAGTAACCGAGTTGGAGTCCTCACAGGACACCGTGCAAAGGCTATACACACCGCAAGACTAGGACTACCATACAACGACTTCTGTAGCAGATGCATGGACGAAGAAGAAGAGGAAAATCCCTCACATCTGGCCACGGTTAGGAAACAAACTCTTGGGGAATGCCATCTAAATGCACTCACGGACATATGTACACATCTGAAAAGGATGTCAAATCAATCAATTCGTCCAAAAAACCAAACAGTTGCAGGAGTAAAGGACGCTAACAGTGGCAACACAATGGACCCTTGTGTCTAAGTGCATCCATCGCTTATGATAGCAGCCACGTAACCTAACCATGCGACTAACTCGACTCGAAATTCAAATAGATCCCGTGCTTCGTAGAGGACCAGCGCGTGTCTTTAATCAGTACGCTGACTGCGTATTGAGTTGAGGGCCACGTAGGGAAACAGGCCATACCCAGGAAGACGTGGTGACGAATTGGACACAGCTTCGGGCGCAAAGCCACTTCATGCATCGGCTGATTGCGTAGAGAGTTGAGAGAGCCTCACAAGACAACAGGTATGGACGTGGCGACGGATTGGACACAGTTTAAAGCGCCAAACCACTTCACGCATCGACACCCAGCTGCTTCATGCCTAAAGCAGTCCTGATTGAACGAGAGACGAGGAAGGTAGAGTGACGGCTCTTTGTCCATGTCCACCGCTGACTCCCTTCCGCGGAATTGCAAGCCTCCATCGAGCCCAATCCACCCTCAAGTTCAATCCTCAGTCCAACGAATCCACCGAGAGACGAGGACAGAAGGGTGCTTGTCGCAGTCCTTCCCCGTGTCCACAAAGAGCTCTAGCCCCTTCCGTGGAATTATAAGCTTCCGATGAGCCAAAGTACCGCCCTCCTTCGATCCCACCCACCCTCAAGCCGTAACGCAAAGAGAGACAAGGAAGGGCTGGGTGCTAGCCGACGCCAAAGCTCCTTTCTTTGTCCATGTCCATCCCAGAGTCTGGCCCCTTCCATCGGACAAGCCGATGTGCCACCACTTCTCCCAGCCCACCCCACACTCAATCCTCTAGTGAAAATCCTTTGAAATCTCCTGAAAATCTCGATATAATCATCCCCGCAGACAAGCCAAGATTTCAAGGACATTTCCAAATTTCACGCCCAAACCCCCCCGGCCACAGCAGAGATTCCACAAAAGCTTAAGCGATTCCATATCTCAGCGGTGCCCCTCAGAAAAAGGGACACACGCACATTCCCCCCTCTAACGGCGTGACCGTATTTTAAGAAACTTATCACATCTCTCGCATCCATGACCATGTCAACCATGAAAAGGCCAAAAAAAAAAAAATGTGATCAAACATGGAAATGGACCCAACTCCGTCGCTGTTACCTTTTCTGCGTGCGTGCGTGCGTGGCACGGACCAAGGGCACACAATTTGCCTATCCTCCCTGGCGGTGACATGGCAAAACACGAAATAAAGTTTCCTCTCGATCTCCATCAAGGACAGGGGGGGAGGGGGTAGACACACACAAGAACAAACTTGTCCGACACGCTCCAATAATTTCGACACACAGTCCGGACACGGAAAGTTATTTTTTGTCTGTCGCCGTCCTTCCCCCGCTGCCGCCCAGCTAATGTGACCTAATGAAATGTCAACAGAATCTATTCGTGTATCGCCCCCCCCGGGGGGGTGGGGAGGATGTCAGAGAAGAAAGGCTCCACACCTCACACACGTCGTCGCCGGTGAACCTTTTCGGACGTGTGCTCTCGTCGATTTTCAGCTGGTAATCGGCCATTAGACATCAGTCGGCCGGAGGGCTGTGGGAGCTGCCGCCCTAATTTAAGGGAATGAATTTACTGACCCCCCCCCGCCAGTGGGGAGTCCTTACTGAGTGAAGCAACTTGAAAATTTCAGACAGACGCTGCAGACAGCGAAACAAAAGCGTCCAAGTCCGAGACAAGACGTCGCGACCGTGACAGTCATCCGGACTGACATCCAAGTGAATTCCCTCGCAGGACAGCGGACACGAAAGAAAGCTTGGCAATTATCTTTCGCTCTCTGTGTCTCGCGCGTCTGCAGGAGTCCCCGGGCAGACGGACAGATTCTGCATGGTTGCACGTTTTGTCGGCGATACCGACGCGGACGACCTCTCTGCCGAGCTCACCTTCGAGGAGGACTCGGATTTCCTGCTCTTCGAGAATATGGCCAAGACGTGTACCTCCTTCGTTTTTTTTTTTTCGCCCCAGTTTTCATGCTTTTCTCTTTTCCCATTTCCATCGCCGACAATAATCCCCTTCGTGGTTATTTAATTTTCTCTCGTTAACTTTATTTATTGTATCTCGAGCGTGGGGGTGGTTGGGTGGATGTAAGCAGCGCGGAAGAGAACAACTAGGAAAATTTACTGCTACTTAAAATTAATTGCAGAAAAATGTTATTCGCATTTGGAGGGGATTTGTCTTTGCCTGCAGTTCGAAATGTGTGCCGGGCTTATGTCGAGATGTTCCGGTATCAAGGATCTGCGTCGCTCCTTCGTCGTCTTATGTCTGAATTTGTAGCTATTTTTCTTTCGTGACTGCGGCGAGGGGGAGGGGGGGCTGTGATTACGTCGCGCCAGAGCTGCTGTTGTTCTGGGTATCCTTTGAGTCGGCGGTAATTAAAGGAACTTGCTCGTGGAGCGAGTGGAAGAGGATCGCCGAGGCGGTTGAATGGCAAGAGATCTGACAATTGGAATTTTCACAAACATCTGACTTCTGTTTCGTTTCGGAGGGAATTCTTGAGGAAAATGGGGACAAGGACGATGCAGTGCCTTAAGCCGCGGGAAGCATTCAACTGTGGTGATTTTTTTGCGTCGCGGCGATGAATGTAGACGTCCAATATCCTCCTCCATGCACTCCAGGGTGACTGATTCGATTTATACACGTAGGAACACACAACCAGAGGTGTACAGAAGTCGTAGGTAGGCCTAGTTGGGCCGCTGTGGCAGTTGGAAGATGAACAAGGGAGAAGCTAAAAATTCCCCTGCTAACCCCTGCTAAGGGATGGTCCCCAGCACTGGGTGCCTCCAGTTCAAATTCCCGACACGAATAATTTTCATAAATCAAAGCATCGCTACTCTCGAGCCACTAACATAGCGTCACGTCACGTCACATAAAATAGTACCGAATTGCAAAGGTTACTGATGAAACCAGGCCCAGTCTCACTTCGGATGATAGCCGCAATCATCCAGTGGAGAGAGATCGCATTTATATTAACTCAAGCCTGGCCGTCACATAATGTCACGTCACGTCACATCACGCAACATAAAATTGTACCGAATATTTAAAGGTTACTGTGGGAGCCCGGCCTAAGTCCGCTGCGAACTGTAGTGGCAACCATTTATGAACGAGATGGCTGTCACAAATTGCCACGTCACGTCACGTCACGTGAACTATTACCAAATATCAAAAATTACTATGCAGGCCAGGTCCAGGCACACTTTGGATTGTAGCCCCAATCAGCGAGTGCAGAGAGTGGACCCATATGGCATTATGAGGCCATATGGCGTATGTCACGTCACGTGACGTCACATGAAATAGTACCGAATCTTTAAAGGTTACTGTGGAAAACAGGCCTAAAGGTCTGCTTAGGATTGCAGTGGCAACCTTTAGTGAACGAAATCGATGGATGGCCGTCACAAATTGTCACGTTACGTCACATCACGTGAACTATTACCCAAAAGTTACTATGAAGGCCACGTGCAGGCTCACTTCGGACTGTAGCCCCAATCATCGAGTGCAGAGAGTGGAGCCATATGGCATTATGAGGCCATATGGCGTATGTCACGTCACGTCACGTCACGTAAAATTGTGCCGAATCTTCAAAGATTACTGTGGAAGCCAGGCCAAGATCCGCTTCGGATTGCAGTGGCAACCATTCATGAATGAGATGGATAGCCGTCACAAAAATGTCACGTTTTCGTGACGTGACGTGACGAAAAGTAACGAATTTCAAAAAGTTGGTCCTATGTTTGTCTAATTTGAAAATTTTACGAACAAAAAGGACCGCAAATCTGACTCGAGCTACCTACGATGCGTCAGTTTGGGCATTTTGATCAGCTAAGGGTACCCCAACAACTGTCAGGCCGATGGCTCTGTGCACAGAGGGTGTTTTTTGAAAGGATTCGCTTGATTTTTTCGAATGCATTGTGTTTTCAGAACGAAGTGAGTTACATTTTGGAACCCGCTTGGCCACAGATTTGACTCACAGACGGTCTCTCAAGTGATTTTCGGCGCGTGTCGTTGACTTCAAGCAAGACAGAGGTGAAAAGCCTGGTATTCTTGAGGGCTGACTGGAGGTTCTTAAGTGCGACGCTCAGGCTTTAGAAGTTTCAAGTTCTATTTTATCGACAAAACGCACCCCCCTTTAATTAACTCCATCCTGGAATCAACCCAGAGACCTCCTCGAAGACCCACATCTGCTCCCGAGGCCGCCCGCTCAACAGTAACTGCTCGATCTGTCACTACCAAGACCTCACCATTTATCATCCGTAGAGATACATCCGCCCCCCCCCCCCCCCCCCCCCCTCCTGCAAACGCACCCTAGGTTCAATTAAAGTTTTCTTCACTTCACCACAGAGCTTCACCCTCCCAGATGCCAGTTTGCCAGCGCCAACAACACTTCCCACTTGCAGAGCTGATAGCGCACACAGAACAGCACAGCTTTAAGCACAGAATCATTAAACAAAATCTGCAAAGTGTAAACAAGTCCTTATTGTTGTTTACAACCCTCCCCAGAGGTGTCCCACGCCCAATCCGTTGACCTTTTCACATTCTTTGCCCCCTTTCAAGCCAGCCACACACACTCGGACGGACGACCGCACGAACACCTCCTCTCGCACAGTGTGTTTGTCTTGGCAAAACAAAGTGAACAAGTCCAACAAAGGACGCATGGCCTGATGAATTCATATTTAATTTAATCTCACCGGGGGGAGGGTTAAGTTAAGAATTATTGAATTTAACCCAGAAAACCGCTGGCTTTTAACCCGACCATCAGTCACATCAGACGGGGCAGACGCAGTAATTTATGAATTCCTCAAGGCGGCTTCGAACTGAAGACAAAATCTGAAAGACCACCGGGGGCAGGGGTGCCATCCGCTTTAAAGGGAGGAAATGTCTTGTATTTTGTTTGCCGCGAGAAAACGTTAAATTTCCACTACCCTCCGATCGATACATTCGCAGTCGCTTTCACCACACGCCCCAGGCTAGACATGACACCTCACAACAAAACACTACACGCATCCAGGGTGTAATCGAAACGAGCACATTTCGATTTTATTACACGAATAAAGGATCCTCCATCCTCACCCACCCGCGCCGAGCGGAAGAGCCCCCAGCAGCGAGCGTTCATATTTTTGTGCTCGATCATCAAAACCAGCGAACAGCAGTCAATCCCGGGCCGGGCCATATGCTACACGACATTATTAAAGGACTATCAACTCATTCGATTCTCGCTCCTTACACCACCCATCCCCCGCCGGGCCGCTGTAGTTTATGCGACAATCGAACGAGCGCACGAGGGTGGGGTGGGGTTTTTTTTTTCTCCGCTTGCTTGTATCATAATGTGTCACACATCGAAGGGATCCGCCTCCGCGTCCCCGCATCCCGTTCAAGGGATAACAATGATGCCGACACGGCAATGACGATGAAGACTATGTGTTCGTACGTACGGACGAACGTATGTACTCTGACGGGAATCGGGGCCACACACCCGTGCGCCAGTGGCCGGGAGGGGGAAGTTAAAAAGGATCTATCAACCCTGTAACAGAGTAGTATCCTAAATATTAATATTTGGTCCCTGTTGGCCTCGTTTCCTCCTCGTTTTTTTTTCGCTTTTCTTCTCTGTTTGCCTGTCGGGCGGCATCGGGTGGCAGCGGGTGAAGAAGATTTTCCCCAGAATTGTCGGTTAAATGTTACACAAAATGTGATGTGACAGTAAAAATAAATGTCGCTTTCGATGGGCGGCCTGAGTGATGTGGGTGACGCCGAGAGGTCATGGTTTTGTTTGTGTGGTTTTGGGCATTGTTTCTAGGCCTATGCCCCCTTTCTCCTTCCATTGCCTGTCATATGCATAATATTCCATTTTTGGTCTGGTCTCTGTTGTCGGGGTTGTGTTTTCTTTTTCTTCGCTCGCTTTTGTTACTTCTGTCGGTGGCTGGTGGTCGACTGCTCTACGCCCACCTACATGAGCTATTAGCTGCTCCTGTGAGTGGGTGTTGGCTCAGAAATGTAATCATTTTTTTTTTTTTGTGTGTGGGAAATATTTGAATGCCTGGAGCGTCATCGCCTGTCAGCTGGGGTGTCTGTTTCAGAGAAGTCCATTAAAAATGATAAACTTTTCGGGAGTTTTAGAGGAGAAATGAAAGTCAAAGTTGGTTTGTGTATTTTTTTCTTTCTTTCTCTGAGGCTGTTGGAGGGCTGTGGACGGGGTTGAGGGGTGGAATCGATTTGTCATTGTGGCAACAGAGAGTCAAGGTCAGTTGCAAGTTGGATTGCGAGTTTGTTGTAGCACTCGTGGCGGAGGAAGGGAAGTCGATCTCGACAGAAGTTGAGGCTAGCCCTTGTTATCTCCAGATTTTGTTGGAAAGTGGCATTCAGACAGAAAATCATGGGAAGCACATCCATTCACCAACTCTAAACAGAGGCACCCCCTCTGCAGCTCTTGGGGCACTCAGAGCGGCAATATCACGCCAAAAATGCAGCTGAACAAGGAAAAGCGAACCGAGAATCCCGTCTACGCGTCGAAATCTCCTTGAAAAGTGAAGTTGGAACAACGAAAGCACCCGAAGCGCCGCCTGACAGCTCTTGGGGTACCAACGAGGACCAACGAGGAAGGCGAGTATAAGGTCACTTGCCATAGAGGGTCTGAGCCTAAGCTGTAGCTGCCGTCCATCCTCGAAGGCACGAGCGTCGTCTGACAACTCTTGAGGTCCCCTAAACTAACGAGAAAGATTCGTCTGAGACCAAGTCATCACAGACGCAAGACAGATTGGGCTTGACGACTAGATGCAGCGTATTCGGCAAACAAATAGCAGCCAGCACAGTCTTGAGAATCAAAACACTCCGAACGCAACATCAGCCGCTCAACCATTCTTAAAGAATTTAACGTCCACTACCCCAGGCTATCGTCGAGAAAAAATTCGCTACCAGCATTCCTTCCAGATCGGAATGGATGTCTGATAGGCAGACGCTGGACTGGATGATCCCCTGCGTAACTTTACTCACGGATCGAAGACCATCTGCACCGAGGGGTGGATGTCTTTTCCGGAGACCTCAAGATATAGCTCCCGCATCACTGTAGCGTCAGAGTCGAGGCGTTGTCATGGCGCAAAAACAACGCGATATCACCATCTGGTCAGGCCGCAGTAAAATCCCTGAACAATGTCATTTTCAACTCAAAAACATCCCTTAATTGCAGGCTGTCTCTTAACGAGATGCCTGAGCATAAACCTCATGTGGATACCGGAACATAGGGGCATACGAGGCAACTGCAAAGCCGATGAACTCGCCAGGTGTGGTACAACCTCCTCCCTATCAATGGCAGGGATACCACCTTCAATGCCGATCGCTACGGGCTACCATCTATTGAAGATACATACAATAAAAACCACCAATAACAAATGGTTAGATGGCACTACACCACCTGCCTTAGACCAAAAGAAATCTGTCACTTAAATCAACCACTTAACCTCAAACGGTCACTCAGTCTACTTAGGCTCAGCAGTCCTTCATCAAGGACTCTCATAGGAGTAATAACGGGGCACTGTGCAATATGCACTCTTGCTCGCAGGATGGGCGTCCCATATAAGGATTTCTGCAGAAGCTGCATAGACGGAGAGGAGGCAGAAAGCATAGATCACCTACTCTGCTCGTGTAGCGCGCTGGCTAGTCGTAGGTTCCTACACTTAGGGACCTACCATCTCAATAATCTGAGTCAGCTAAACAGCGTCAGCATAGGCCAACTAAATCGCTTCACTGCAAGCACCAACTGGTTCCGATGTTAGGAGAAGTCAATCCGCGTGGTATCACAATGGGCCTACTTTGGCCTAAGGGTGACAGCAGTCAGCCACCACAACCTCACCTAACTCAACCTTGAAGGCAGCGTGCCAACGAGCGTCGAAGATGGAATGCTGAGCAGCGGTCAGACTTAGACGCATCTTCCTCGTTGGTTCAGGGTACCTCAAGAGCTATCAAACGACGCTCGTCCCTTTCATCGTCAACGTTCTTCAGACACGCTACTTCCAATCCTGAACCCCAGTCTGACTTGCGTTCGGGATGTCTTGGTCTTTATGCCCGATATGCCGGGTTCCTCTCCTTCTCGAAGCAAGAGCCTCGTGTTCGAATACCAGCAATATAGCGAATCTCCTTGCGTAGAGCGGCCCTCGAACAGAACTCAGCGTGGGCGACACAACCTCGGCGACCAGCTCCTTGCGACGAGTGCCGACGTATGAGGCTTTGAAGTCGATCCAAAGATGGTGAGCATGGACCGGAGACTGGCTAGTCTTCTTCGAGAATTGCTTCTCTTGGGAATATTTGGTCTAGATTCGAGCTGCCGGTCGGGAAGACGTAGGTCGCACGTTCACACTGTACGTTGGACTGTATGATTTAAGCAACGTTGAGCCGTAAGACTACTTCTGTAGTTCCTGCAAGAGTTAGGACCGCCGCCTTTTGGCGGGCATAGGTCAGTGGGTAGACGGTGGGGAGTGGGACCTAAGCCCATGATTGTGGACATGCGTCCTCTCCCAAGCTCTGCCGATGCCTGCTTCCTTCCACAACATAGCCACCGGCCATGCAAAGCTCCTTCTGATCCCGCACCTTTGTCGTTCTTCAGATTTTTGATGGCTTTACCGACTTCTTTCAAGCAGCTGCAGTTCGCGAACTCCCTACTCCTCCCTTCAGCTAGGAGGAGGGACTACTTCATCGACTAGAGTTTCACACAGTTTCATAAACAGAGAAACGTTCCTTCTCACACTCTCCTGGTCGTGGCCATTAGCAGCTTTTGGGAGGATTTCTTAAAAACAAGGTTGTGGCCAAAATTCCGAAGAGGTTGGGTGCCTTTTCTTAGGCCTGCGGCCAGTCTTTCGGCATTTATAAGAGGCCCGTCTTCTCTGCTTCTGCCTAGACTCTTCGACATTCCTGAACTGATGTTGGTCTAAGTGAGCCACGTCCACAAAGCAGTTAGGGAACACAATTAACTACCTACCTACCATCCCTAAACTGGGCCATGCCCAGAGACCTCTTCTGAAGGCGTATAAGCTTCCTTTCCTCCCGTCTCCTTCCCACGATACTCCTCCTGTCCTGCCCTGCACTTGCTTTGCGTTTCAGTGCCTTTTTGGTGTCCCTCGTCGGTTTCTTCTGCTCACACAAGCCGTCCTACCATCGGTCCCTTAGCGGAGGTGGTTTGAAGCGGCAATGCAGCCACATTTCGTTGGCGTTTTACTTCGACAAGGAATGCCAACGTCGATGAACCCTTGGCTCAATTGAAGCGCACGCGATGTATGCAAAAATTCAACTTCAACTAGAATGCTACAAAAAGACACTTTGTTCCACATAATCCATTTTCAGACTCTTCCCTCCCCTCATCCTCGTCAAGCTCCATCTCCATCACCGAGTCGCCTTTACAAAGCCCCTCAACCGTGCCCTTCGTCAAAAGACCGAGTCGTTAACCCTCGAAAGCAATCCTTCCTCTCTCCAAAGGCTCGAGCAAAACGAATAAAAAACGACGCGGCGCCGTCAAAAGTGACGAGCATCACTTATATTCCACAGCGCACAAAAGGCGCACAAAGTTTCCATCGTTTCCCTTCTGCTCATCGCATTCAATCAAGCACCCAGCTTCCCTGTCGGGGCGAGAAAGCCCTTGCCTTTTTTTCTGCGTCCCCTCTCCGCTCTTGAACCGAGTGAATGAATGATCTGCCATTCCACAAATCCCCGACAGTAATTAGGCGAGTTGAAAAGGCCCAGTTAACGTGAAGGCCGCCATCGTACCACCAGAGCCCTTAAATGGCTAGTGATTCGGCGACGATGGATGAGGACACAAGGCATCATCCGCATCCCCTCTTCTGATTTCCGCTAAATTGATCCCAATCCTGGCGGAACAAATTGCAAAAAATTAAACTTCTTCTCTCTCGCGTCTCCAGGTGCCCTGCGCGTCGAGTCTATTATTAAAACATTCCACTTCTCGTCTCGGTGAGGGTGTGTATGTGTGCGCCTGGCCTAGATCCATCTCGTCTCAAGCAGACAACCAACTTCAGGTAAGGGCCGTCCCATGAGAGTCCTTCCTGCACGCCCCGTCGCCACGGCGAAACTTTAAAGGTATCAAATTGAGGATGCAGAGTTTATTTTTCCTCGGCGCGGCAGCATCCGGCCGTCGCATCACACCAAGAATAGGTTATTTATGAGCATGTGACATTTATGTCAGCCCTCCTTTAATGAGTTCTCATAAAAATGAGATTTCCACACGCTGTCGTGTCGAGGGGATGGGGCAGCTGAATTCCTTGCCACTTGTTGGTGTTGACGGGGACGAGTCGTAAACTGGGGGTAATCCTAATTTCGAATTCTTGCAGTTTTTTTTTTTTGGTTTGCTTGTGCTCGCAGGGGACTTGGTTTGCTTGGGACTTGGTCTTTTCGGGGTCAATGCAACGTCGATTGGTGGTTGGTTAACGGGGAAGGTTATTAAACATGAATCCGGTGCGGCACGCATTATCGATTGGGAACATCAAGTTCTGAACGCCAGCAGAGTCAGTATGGCGCCCGTCGATCGCCATCAACTAAGGGGTCACTCTGCGTCGATGTCGCTCTAAAATGTTGGCATTATCGCGAAATAAAGATGAGGCGACGTTTCTGGACATTGGGCGTCTATTGACGGATGATGTTGGGGTACCCTTAGTGGAGCTACGAGGGAATAAACCCTTGCGGGGTGCGTCCGAATAAAGAAAGCACCCGAGGGGCCATCATCAACAGAGATTGGTGCGAATTGAAGAAAACAGCACCGCCGTTGTGGCAAGTATCGAAGGAGGTGCCGCAGAAATGTTGATCCGGCATCGCCAAGGAGTCAACGCGGCTTATTTTGGACCTACATCCGGTTACGGAAGAATCGATGATGGACGACCATAGACAAGGCCGTGATCCGGATTTTGGTCAAAAGCTCATCTTCTCGGATGTGTGCCAATGTAGCTTTCACAAGAGAACGTAAACTGGAACGACTAAAACAGATTAGTCTGTCGGGCACAATACTGGCTCCGGCTTATTTTGGGCCTACATCGAAACACTGGCTCCAGTAAAGGAGGTAAACAATCTAGGAGTCATCTTAGACAGCAAACTCATCTGGAAATGACTGGAAAATAGAAGAGGTCAATAGGAAGCCTAGCGGGGGATGCAGTCCGAGGACAGAGCACAGAGCTATTGTTAGCCCCAAAGTCACCTATGGGCAATAGCATGGACCAAGAGAAAACCAACCAAATGCGAGGGAAAAACTCAGCAAGGTTCACAGGTTGGCATGCCTCTGTATCACAGGAGCAATGAGTACCCTTCCAACTGCTGCCATGGAGGTGCTACTGGAGGTGACTCGATTGCATCTGGTGGTTGCAGAATGTGCAAATAAAACAATCATGAGAATGGCAAAAGAAGGGATTGGAAAAGACGGGTGCTTTCCATCGAAATAATTCGATGCACTAGTCAAAAAGCTATCCCTCCTGGCCATGGAGGAAGGATGACGAGATTAGGAAATTCAAACCATCAAGCCCAGCTCCAATAAAGGACTGGATCAATGAGTCTACAGACTGGATCAGATCGATCAAGAACTGATGAAGGAACAGGCACAGGAGCAGGAGAACATGGCCGATAGACCAAATACTTCGAAGCCATGGGCAAACGCACCAGCATCTTCCAGGCCGAAATCCATGCCATAGGCAGATGCGTTCAAAACAATCGCGATATGAACTACAGCAACTGCGACAGAGCAATAATGTCAAACAGCCCTCAGCCATTCAGTGCAGTCGGAGAGCACGTCCCGAGCCGGGGGACAAGAGCCCCTTCACTCTGGACTCGAGCATCTGCATCAACCAGACCGAGGCGGACAAGACACTCTCGTGCAACGAGGCAGTACAGGTCCACCCACCGCCGCCGGAGAGTGCCAACATTCCCGTGGACATCGACTCGAATCACCTGCACCAGATCGACGAGATGGACGAGTTCGAGGAGGGACCGAAAATCACCAAGCACTCGAACACCGGCCTCTCGCAGTCAGACCTGGGCTCCTCATCATCGGTGGACTCAAGCAAGCGCTACTCTTATGGCAAACAAGAGCTCTACACCATTGAACAGCAACATTACAACACTCCGTCCCCGGCAGCCACTCGTGCCGCAGCCAGAGACTATAATGGACATTCCGAGAACGACCACTGCTTAGAGAACGACCCTCCCTCAGCACCGAACAGTGACTCCATCTATCCGGCCGAGACCGGCTCTGACATTAATGGACACAGCGGCGTTGAGTCAAAACCAAAAATCACCGCCGCCCTCCTGAAGCAGGACACGGTCATTGCCAACGACATGACAAATGGTGTAGGCCACAATGGCAACGGCGTAGATGAATCATCGTCACACAAGTCCATGGACAGCGTACACAACAGCGAGGCTCCAAATATTGAGACCGACCGCATCAGCATCGTCGAGAATCACTGAGAACGGATTCGACAGCATAATCAGCCTGCTGAACCGCCGTCTACCGAGGAGATGAAGCAAATGAACCACATTATCCTAGTGGAGACGAATCAATTGGACTCGTTGCCGCCACCGCCACAATGGGACCGGCAATAGCCACGAAGAGACGGAGAACGGCGACAGCCACTCAATAGGGTCGTCCGCATCCCAGATGCCAACGCCTACGAAAGTGATGACGGCCCCAGCACCGCTATCTTGGCATTTGACTTGATATTATCAAATCCAGGCTCATGTGGGAATGGCTACAGAAGCTCAAAGAATTGAGCAGGAGAAATAGAGGAAAACTCTGCTGGATACCTGGCCAGGGATAGAAGGCAATGAAAAGGCTGACTCCCTAGCCAAGAGAACTTTCACATGTCCATTCAGTGCAGTAGGAGACCACGTCCTCAGAGAAGAATTCAGGGAACTAGAAATAAGGGTACCGGCCAGAAACATGGAACAATACTCACGGCATGAAACAGGCCAAACAACATGTGGGCCAATTCAACCGGAAGAAGCTTGAGACATGTATAAAAATGAGCAAAAATTACCCCCGCATCCAAACAGACTCGGAGAACACCTAGGGAAACTAAGGATATCAGAGGAGGGTCTCTGCAGATTCTGTGGAGAATCTAGTGAAGTCCCAGAGCATGTACCGGGTTTCTGTGTTGCATTGGCACATCAAAGACGATGTCTGGGCAAGCACCTGTCATCAGAGGAAGAGATGAGATCACTGGAACCATCTCTCATTCTCAGATTCCTGAAGGAAACTGGAATAGACAGAGACTCTAGAAAAAATCTCTTGTACCAACATATGCACAACAGGAGTGGCTTTGCACTCAATATAAATCTGGAAAGAAGTATATATGAGAGATCTCGAATGAGAGCAAGGTAGTAAGGGGGCACAATAGATCGTAAGGTCGCGGTGCAACATATCCTCAACAATGACAATCTATGACTTACGAGGGGCGTTCAATATAATCTCGGTATCGGGGCGAAGCTGTGGTTGTATATATAAATTGACTTATTTATCAAGTAATACTATTATTTTAGTGCATTCATGTAAAATTTCATATGAATGTGATTACTAATTCGCGTTTTATCTCTAGTTAAACAGAATACCCATTTATTGCCGACTTGAGTTCTTCATCATCCGAAAATCTTTTTCCACGAAGACATTTTTTCAAATCCGGAAACAGGAAATAATCACTAGGGGCAAGGTGTGGACTATAGGGTGGGTGGTGGATTTCTTAGAAACCACAATCTCGCGCAGCAGCCTTGGAAACTCGCGTCGTGTGAACAGGACCGTTGTCATGAAGAAGCAACACACCCGCTGCGAGTTTACCCCGTCATTTCTTTTTAATTTCCGCCCGCAAATTAGGCAAAGTGGAAGCTGAAGGATGTGGCGTTGATGGTTTCACCTTTTTTTGTACTCAATGAGTAAGATTCCCCTTGAGTCCCAAAAAACTGTGGCCATGAGCTTCCCAGCAGACGGAGTGACTTTGAACTTCTTCGGGGAGTCTGTTCCTTTTTTATGCCACTGCATGGACTCTTGTTTGCTTTTAGGGTCATAGTGGTGGACCCATGTTTCGTCACCAGTAACAATTCGATCCATAACACCGTCCGCGTTCTCACTAGACATCTCCAAAAGCTCTCTACAGCATGCGATTCTCACTTTTTTCTGAGGCTCTGTGAGCATTCATGGCGCCCACCTTGCACTAAAATAATAGTATTACTTGATAAATAAGTCAATTTATATATACAACCACAGCTTCACCCCGATACCGAGAATATATTGAACGCCTCTCGTATACTGGCTCCGCCGATATTGCAGCGAAAACAAGTGCTTAACCAAGCATCACTGCATCCCACAAAAGATTGACGGTTTTCTGTGGTTTATTGCGGTATGGAACGATATTAACCGACCTTCTGTGGCCAGAGCTCGGGAATATTGTGGTACTCAACCTGTAGTTCCAACAAGACGCCGCTACATGTCACACAAGCGACGAAAAATTTAATGGAGTGGTGACAAGTCGCATGATTTCGACGCCAAATGTCGCCTTCACAACTTCGACCGTCGCGATCATGTTACTTGTCACCACTCGATTAGATTTGTTTCTGGGTCTACGTCCAGTGCTTGGCGTACACTAACTAACCACCTACTTTGAACGAGTTCGAGGCAAACAGACGTAAGAGACGCTGTTGCCTGAATAACGCGGCAAATGTTGGAACGAAGCGTTGAACCATTGGACCGGTTGCCAGCGATGCTAAAGTGCCCATTTTCTCTCGTCCCTTGAAAGCGAAAAAAAAGGAATTGAGACGAAATCGAGACCAGAAATCGAGAAAATGTTACACATACGCCCCAGTAGCCCCATGGGTCAGTGTGCACTCGGTGTGCAGTTAAAAGTGTGAGTCGTAGTTGGCGGTGTTGACGAGTGGAAGCATGCCCGTCAACGATGGAAGACAGTCACAGATCAGGGAACCGAGGAATCGGCTCCATGGGCCTGATTGGTGCAAGGGCACGCGGGATAAGCCACGTCTGACCTGATAAGTAAGTCAGTAGATGCCGTAGAGCCCTGCTGTAGTAGGTGCTTCGGCTTTGGAAGCTCCATGGATGGAGAGGAGGTAGAAACCACAAATCTGGCTAGTCGTACGTAGCTACACCTAGGAGCAGTGAGCCACTCTTACCTAGCCTAACCTAACCCAGTTGCTTTGGCGCATCGTAGATGCCCCTGTTGTCACTCTGTTCTAGAACGGAATGCGTGCAGCCCTGCGTTGATGACTTCGGCCAACTGACGCTTGGCACACAGGACTAACACCGCTCACATTGGCCCGAGTCATGGAAAATTGAAACGACCGCTTGAAGCACTGCCAGTGAGGCCTAGACGGACATTGGAACGACGCGCGCTGTTCCATGGAAAATGGCATGAATCGTCTTCTACCTTTTGCTGGCGCTACAGTCCGGGGTGGTCCTGGACCTCAGTCAAAATGCCTCACCATCTAGTACGGTCTTGTGCTAGCTGATTGAAGTCCCTTTTCAGGTGCGGGCACCACCGGAGGCGTAGTATTCCTTTACCGCGTTGGAGTCGAAGACCGGGACATTGGTGTCTACTCGCTCTACATGACCTACTCATCTGAGACGAGAGACTAGACTAGTCCGTCGTTCAGTCTCCTCCTCCAAGCACTCTCGGTACATAAGGGACCAAAGACAATACCCCCGATGCGACCAAGAATCTCCTTGTCCACTTTCGTTAAAGTCCCTGCTTCTGCGCCATACATGAGGACTGGGACTATCAAGGTCTTATCTAGGGATATCTTGGTTCTTCGAGAGAGGGCTTTAATCCTCAATTGCCTTCCAAGGCCAAGGACACAGCGAGTGGCGAGTGTGGTCCTTCGGCGGTTGTGTCATTCCATGCGATAGCTTCAGAGCCTAGGTAGACACAGTCTTTCACTACTTCGAAGTTGTACTTGTCTATAGTGACGTTTTGTCCAAGACGTCAGTGTTGCTGGACTTTTTTTGTCGACAGTCTTACCCTCATTGACAGCAAGACTCATCTTAACTCCCCACTGATAGCCCGTTCTGTCCTTCCGACGAAGTCAATGTTCTCGGCATATGCGAGCAGTTGCACAGATTTGTGGGAGATCGTGTTGCTGGTTTTGACGTCTGAGCTACGCACGATCTTCTTGAGAGTGATGCTTAAGAAATCGGCAGTGCGTCACCTTGTTTAACTGCTTAATTGACATCAAAGGTCTCCTATTTCTTAGGATCGAGCAAACGACGCTGAGATTCCCTCCGTCTGGCTTACTTTAAATGAAATGAATGTGGCTTCAAAATAAAGTCAGAATCAGTTTCATATCTCACACCGTTCGCGTTTTGTTTAAATTCCATTTCCTATCGTTCTTATCTGGTCACTCTGTTCCTCTGACAAAGGCGACTTAGTTGAGTTGTCCTTAGTGGAGCGTACGAGCGACTGAAGCGATGCCAGAAGGGGAGTTAAAGTAAGGAAATCGAATAAAGCGACGGAGAGAAAATAAAGAAAGCGCCTTGCTTGGATCGCAGGACATGTTTCTGGCCAAAGTAGGGACTGTTTCTCTGCCCTTCTCTAAAATCAGATCTACGCGATTCCCGCCAGTCTTCAAATACGACGAAAACAACTTCCACATGCAGCCAGAGAATCCGCCCCAGAAATTAGGTCAATCAACACGATGACAACGACGACAACAGCAATGACGGACACTTACTTCACTTATTTCCGCCGGAAGTGCCTCACTAAACTCATAAATATTCACGTCCACTCGTTCAAGTCAGCTTCCCTTGCAAACGTTGCAAACTCAACAAATTGCTGCAACCAACCCCGTCATTCCAACACGAACTGAATCCCACCGACTGTCACCTCATCCCTCTCCATCGTCGCGTGGCAAGTGAATAATGCGCGACTCCATTAGACTCCACCAGAGACAGTCAGCAGCCCTCTGTCTCACTAAGTCAATTCGATTTGAAAGCGAGTTCGAAATGAAGGAAATTTCTGCACGCTAAGTCCACGGAAAAACAAATCACTAAGCGCTCGACAAAACTTCCTCGTCCATCCGTGCGCCGCCACTCTTTGGCAAGTCTCTCCAAGAAATTCCATTAAACTTTCACGAACAGATTCACGGCACGGCAGACGCAGCAGCGGAGCGGCGAAAAGGGGGGCAAAAAATAATGCGGAAAAACAACAAGAAAATAAGGAAAACATCGTTCAAAGGGAGTGTGTGGAGTGCGAGGAGTACACTCGACAAAAACCAAAATTGAATTCCAATTGTGAGCTGCAATCGATGAAAACCAATGAATCATTCAAACTGACATTTCCCAGTCACAGCGGCGGTCCTCTGCGAATGCCAAACGAATCCCTCGGTGAAACTTCAAAGTAATTCCATTCAATCCCTCGTCGAATCGCCCCCACACACACTCGCTGACATCGGGAAATTGCATCCAAGGAGCGCCGAGGAATTCACACATGACATCGGTAAATGCACGTTTAACTCGGTGCAGCGTAAGAAGTCTGTCGTTTCTCAAGTCGTGTGTACACACATCTTGAGGGCGACCAAAGCCAAACAGAGAGACGGTGAGTGCGAGAGAGAGAGCTGAGCTGAGCAGTCCCATTAATTCTAATGGAAACACCAGTTGGACACTTGTTTGACTTCCACAATTGACATGGCATGTTGGTTCAGCTTGCAGTTCGCTCCACACACTCCGTGCCAAGGGAAAACTTTTTTGATCTTGACGAGGCGGGTGGGGGCGGGGGTTCGAGTGGGTGGTGATGAGCGATGGATGGTCTTTATGGGAACACCACCATCAGCATCGATCTTTAGGTTAAGAGGGGCCAGCCAGCGAGCCACTTGCGAGTGCTGTCTTTCGGGCTTTGCCGTGGCCCCACCGCTGGCTTCGTGTCAAGTTGAAAAAGTTTTTCCTTAACTTTAAGGCTTCCCAGGAAAGTGGGAGAGGGGCCACAGACCATGTCTGCCACGAGTTTAATGAAGAGTCCATGCAATTGGTCTAATGGAACATTGACTATCGTCTTAATGGAGAGGAGAAGGGAACGAACAAAAAACACAAGTGCATGGCATGACAGCGTGCCGGAAAGTGTCCAAGACTTTAATGTGGCTAATTGAAGACCTGTTCGCTGCCGAGAGAACGGATTTCACCGAACTGCAGGACTCCGTGCGCGCCAGGCTGTGTGCAGCGACTATTGGAAGACTGACACGCCACAGAAGTACCTCTCTAAGAAAACGCCGAAAAGAAATCTGCAAAAGCGACAACGCCAGACATTAAGTCGTTACGAAAGCGAGTGCTCTGAGGCTCAAAACATTAAAACAGCATGAACTTTCGTTCAACTAAACACTTGCCAGAGGGAAAACGAGCGGCGGCACACATGGACGCACAATCAGAACCAGCAGCAGCATCAGCCAGCAGCCACAACATCACTACGAGATTGCTTTTGGATATTTTCATGTAAAATTGCATGCATATCCCTCCGTCTGAAATGGCACGGCATATGATGCAAGTTTAACGAACAGATATGCTACATGTCGCGGAAGTAATACTCCTAGTTGTAGCGTTGGTGTGCACAGCGATGTAACGTCAAAGCAAAACAACAAGACAGGCAGAGGGCAACACACACAAAAAAGGAGAAGAAACAAGCAAAAAAAAAAACAAAAAAAAAAAAATTAGGAAAAAATAAGGAAATGAAATACCAAGCGAAGGAATTCCTTGAAATCCGGTTTTTGTGAAAGCGCGACGTGATGTGCGCCACATGGCCATGTGCATCTCACCCCCTCTCACAGCCTCCCTCACACACACACTGCACCAGACTGGCATTAAAGGCTGTAAAAACATTGCGAAAATAAAGAAAAAGAGGAGAGGAATTGCACAGGCAGTGCGATGAGGAGGAACTTGATGTATAAATGTTAAGCACGTGCTTGAGGAAGTATGTGGTGTGTTCAGTCAGCGTGTGTGCAGGTCTACAGCAGCTTCCGCTCAGAAGCAGAACCAGAACCAAAAGCAGAGCCAGCAGCAGCAGAAGCACACATAAGTTCGCTTTAACTTCGTTAGGATGTGTAACATGTCATGGAATTTTATTTTCATTTTTTTTTTTTTATTTTTTTGGGTGAAAAGTGCCAGAAGGCTCCAGTTCAGGCGAGAATGAGTGCACTCACAAGAAGCCTGAACACATACACATCTGGTGCATCAGCAGCAGCAAGCATCATCAGTGGCAGTGGCAGTCCTAAGCAGCGATATCCTTTCAACACCACGGAGCGTGTGAGCAAACCGGCAGCGGCAATGAAGATGAGGAATTTTAACGAACAACCCGAAAAAAAAATAATATGACGGAGAGTGAGAGAGAGAAAGAGATGAGTTAATGGAAGGAACATATCACATTAAAGTTTACGTGAGGACTTTAGGGGTTGTCTTTGAATTTATCCTGCGGAATATTAAATACAAGTTGCCGAGCGGTTGTTTTTTTTTTTTTTTTTTTCGTTTCTGCTTCTTGTGCTAAAGTTGAACAAGGAACTTCGTGCCTGATTGTGGCTAATGATGACTAAAGAGAGACGTACTGCACGTAGTCAAGGGGGGGAGCAAAAGTTATGACTTGAGTGAGCGCAAAATTAAACGAAGTTTTGCTCGGGAATGTGTGCTTTTTGTAGACGATTTTCAAGATATCCTTCAACGATGCATGGCTGGGGAATGAGCTTGTGGTAATCGTTGTTCGAGGGAGTCACGATCATCATGTGGCTTGGGACACCTTCTCGAGGGATGTTGCGGAAAATAGCGAATTTGGCTTTTGAATTCACTTTTGAAATGGAAGCTGAAGCGCGATTCTTAAGCGCGGCCCCTATTTCTGCTTCCAGAGAAGGCAACTGAATGAATCCTATTATTGGCACAACTCTGTTCTGAGACAGACTTGAAACCTAGAGCTAAGCAATTGCCGATTTTAGGATGATATAATGCGCTTGGATAACTCTGATCATTGATTGCCCAACTATAGCGCAGCACACGCTCAAAATCCGCCACAAATGACGTCCATATCACGGAAAAACACTGATGTCCCTCAAGGTTCCATCGGGCCTCCTGTTCTTTTTCACATATTCCATTAATTGCCGGAAAATTGATGAATATGCGGAGCATCAGTAGTTAGCATGCTCAAGATCCACACTAAAATGATTAAGTTAACCGAAAAAATACCGATCTCCTGGAAGGTTCCATCGTGTCTACTGTTCTTTTTCACGTCTTCTAAAGAAAATTCATTGTTAGACGAGCGCCGGTGTCGGTGAATATGCAGAAAATTATTGACAGCCACCCTCAAGATCGAATAATTCAAACTCCCGTTGTACTCATCAACGATGTCCCTCAAGGTTCCATTGAGTATACTCTTCTTTTTCGCTTCTTCAGTTATCGTAATTTTACAGATGTCGATATCAATGAATATGATGATAACCCGTGACAACCACGTTCAAGAAACAGACTAAAATAATTCAAACTCCGAAAAAAAATGGAGATGTTCTACAAGGCTCCGTCATTTTTACTGTTATTTTTCACTCATTTCCATAAGTAAAAGTGGCCAGCTCATGATCCATACAAAAAAGGTAAAGTTTACCGAAAAAATTCTGACTACCCGCAAGGTTGTATCGCGTCTACTGTTCTCTTTATCCACAATCAATCATCGTTTCCCGAGATTTGATGAATACACGGAGAATCAGTGACTCTGACTCAATAATTCCACCGTCACGAAAGAAACTACTGATGTCCCCCTAGGTTCCATCGAGACTACTGTTCTTTTTCACCCATCACAGTCGCCGTTTAGGGGGATCTTTTTCTTCCAAGCGGAAATAATGATGACTAGCGAAAAACTGGCTTGGTTGAGGTGGAACATGATATCCGACCATGATATCTGTGTGTTTACGGACAGCCAGGCATCAATAAATTCCCTGGCATCGCTCTCTACAAACCCTAAAGTTGTCATTAACTGTCGTGCATCTCTTGACGAGAGATTCGAACATTTTCACATTCGCCTGGGATGGGTACCAGGCCATAGCGACTTTAGGGGCGAAGCTGAAAAACTAGCAAGAATCACCACAAAACTGCCAGATGATGGAACCGCGTGTGACATAGGCACTCCCTTAGCCATCTTCAAGGAGGTAGGTAGGTAGGCAGGACGTGGCACTAATGCACTTAGGCCAGAGTAGGCCCATTGTACGGCCACGTGTGTGTTCAGATAGAGAAAGAGAAAGAAGGGGGTTTTCGGTGAGGACCAGCAGATTGATCGGGCCACTACCGTACACAGCCCAAGAACCACGTCAAGGTGGATAATCATTCTGGAGCGCCTTCAGGTTACAGCTAAATATACTCAATGAGGCACTACATGCCAAATCTCTAAGCAAATCTGGCCCTCTAGCGATCCAAAAAGACCAAATAGCATGATCCTCTTAAGGAAATCCAAAAAATTAGCACTGCAGTGGAAATAATTACCGGACACTTCCTTTTAGGTCTACAAAGTGACAAGGATTCTAAAATCATTTCTGCAGCAGCTGCCTAGATGAAGAAGAGGAGGAAAGTGTACCACATCTTCTCTGTGGCTGCCCAGCACTCGCCTCGATCAGGAAAGCCATATCGGGCTCTTATTTCTTCGATAATCTAGGTGACCTCAGTGAAACACCAGCCAAATCAGTGCAACGGGTCTACCTTGGCTTAAGTACGTCTAAAGCCACCTAAAACCTAACCTAACCTAGAGGGATCTCGACCTAGTTGCCTTCAGTTGAACGCCCCAAGTTTATCCACTTGGTAGTGCCACCTAAGATGCTGGCCTCATCTGTTGCGTTGTCCAACATCTTCGAAGCGAAAGCCTCTTCGGGCCAGAGCTAGGTTTTTATCCATTTCAAGTCGCCTTTGACAGAGATTCGATTGAGAACTGACTCAGAAATTACACATTACAAACAAATTCTGATGTCCCTCAGGGTTCCACCGGATGTACTGTCCTTTTTTTACTTCTCTAGGTCATTAGATCGTTGTATGACGAAAGCCGGTATCAGGGAATATGCGGCAAATCAAATTACTGACAGCCACGCTCAAGGACAACACTAAAATCATTCCGACTCCGGAAAAAAAATTGGTGATGTCCCTCAAGGTTTCTTCACGTCTACTCTACTTTTTCAGTCACTTCACTTGCCTTTTAGGGGGATCTCGAACTAGTTACCTTTAGTTTAACGCACCAAGTTGGTTCACACCATTTTCCACTTGGTTGTGCCACCTGATATGAGGGCATTATATGTTGCTTTGTCACACAGGTTCGGAGTGGAAGACTTTTTGGGCCGGAGCTAGGTTTTAATCATATTCGAGCCAGAGTTTCGATGCATGGAGAGTTAGTTACAGTGCCAGAAACAATTCCACAGTAAGAAATACGATCCCTCAAGGTCACATCGAGACTACTGTTCTTTTGTAGTAATTCCCGAAGAATTGGGTAATATGCCGAGGATCAGCTCAAGATCCACATTAAAACGATCTAATTTACAGCAAAAATGCCGATGTCTATGGAACAGGTGTACAGAGGTCGTAGGTACGCCTAGGTGGTCCGCTGTAGCAGTTGGAAGATGAGCCAGGAAAGGCTGAACAATGCCTGTTCCTCAAGGATCCATCCCGTCTACTATTCTCCAATTAGGGTTCTTTTGGTCCATCCATGTCATTCGAGATACCTTGTAATCTAAGCTTCCTCAGGACCGCCGAAAATCGTTCCGCTTCCGAAAGCAAGAATCACTCCCAAAGAAGCAGAAGCCTCCCTCGAACTGTAACCATACGTTAGGAGACACTCCATGACTCCTGGCGAAATTCAAAAAACCGTCCCCTTTCAATCGCCGAAAAAAAACCCATCGTGTGCAAAGAACCAAGTTCCAGACACAGAAAAACATCAATTCCCCTAAGTGCACCCCAGTCATTCCTCTGCAACTCAATCAAACAATGCCAACCAGATTTCGAATGGAATTTCCTTGCTGACCATGACTAAACAAAACCAAAAAAAAAACCGCTCATCAAACGTACAATCACTTCGTACCTTTGTCGGGGGGACAGTGGGAAATGTGAGAAAACACATCGATTCCACGGGACAGCAGGACCCGCGCCACACCGAAAGCGTTTTAAACGCAAACCGAGGAGCCAGGACTCATGTCAGCCAACGCCACCCACCACCACCGCCATCAGTCACTCTGGGAAATTCCATTTTGGCAACAATGTTAACTTTCGACATGTGGTCTTTATGTGACGGTGCCTCTCGCTGGCATTTACCGACAATGGAGTGTAGTGCGCCTTGATGTGCTTCCAAGGACATTTTTTCCTCGCCCGCCTCTCGCTTCCTTTCTAAGACTCATCCTAACCTTCTGCAATTGAATTCTTTCTCATCCCAGCTGGGGGCCAAGCTTCAGCCTTCTAAAGGACATTCGGTGCGACGTATATCAGCCATTTGGGTGGTCAGGTGTAATCATTGTTCGTTCAAATGAATCAAAATAAAACTCTTCGTCTTCATTCTGCTGACTCCCTCAGGAGCAGAGAAGTACAGTCTTGTCTTGGATTTATTACCGAAACTGTGTCGTCCTTGTTTTTTTGCTCTTTTTTTTGTTTGATCATAAAAATAAAAGAAGGAGCGCAAGCCACGGTAGGTACTCTGGAATTCGGTACTCTTTCGGTTTTCCTCGGCGTCCTTGTGAGTTGAGACGTTGTCTTCGGTGCTGTATTGCATTCCATCAGGATAATTTACTGCTCGCCAGGATAACTGCTGTGTTGTTACTTCTCTCTTTCTGCTTTGTTTATTTTCATTTTGTGGAAATTGAAATGGTAAATATTGCGATGCGGGGAGTGCCAGCGGGAGGGTGAGGTGTTTGCTGGAGTGAGCACAGAACTGAAATTGCAAACTATTCACTTAAAGGGGAAGTTTTTGCGTCTCGACTGCCATTCGATTGGCAGGGTTAATGGCTGACGAATGTTCGTCTCTGAGGATGAATTGTGTTTTTTTTCCTTTTTTTGGAGAGAGTCACAACTGACTTGCAGGAGAGAAATAAGGACACGCTGTTGAGGAGGGCAATGTTGGGCACATCCATTGTAAGCATTACCAACAAAAGTTAGTCAACGTTTCGCGTTGGGTAAGTCCACAAAAGCTGCAGCTTCATGGGGCGCACCATAGGGTAGTGTTAACTCGCTTGTGAGTGTTTCTAGGCATCAGCGAAGTCTTACGAAGAAGCTTGACAAAATGGACGGGAGACCTATGGCTGAGGAACCTCAAAGGATGCATGTGAGGGAGACGAATAAATACGGAAAATCTCTGACGAACTCTCTCAAAAACCTCTTCTTTTTGGGTGCCACTACAGTGCGAGCGAACATGAGCCCCGATCAACAAAGATCGCCAGTTAGGGGCACTTTTGCATAGCTGTTCCAGTTGAGGCGACCAAGCTGGTTGATGTCCTTCTCCACTTCGTTATGCCTCCTTCGACGCGGATGGCACCTTACAACGCGGGTGGCACCTTAGCCGCGGGTGGGACCTTAGACGCGGGTGGCACCTTAGACGCGGGTGGCACCTTAGACGCGGGTGGCACCTTAGACGCGGGTGGCAGCTTAGACGCGGGTGGCACCTTAGACGCGGGTGGCACCTTAGACTAGGGCGGCACTTTAGACGCCGGTGGCACCTTGGACCCGGGTGGCACCTTACGACGCGGGTGGCACCTTAGACGCGGGTGGCAGCTTAGACGCGGGTGGCACCTTAGACGCGGGTGGCACCTTAGACGCGGGTGGCACCTTAGACGCGGGAGGCACCTTAGACGCCGGTGGCACCTTGGACCCGGGTGGCACCTTAGACGCGGGTGGCACCTTAGACGCGGGTGGCACCTTAGACGCGGGTGGCACCTTAGACTAGGGCGGCACTTTAGACGCCGGTGGCACCTTGGACCCGGGTGGCACCTTAGACGAGGGTGGCACCTTAGACGCGGGTGGCAGCTTAAACGTGGGTGGCACCTTGGACGCGGGTGGCACCTTAGACGCGGGTGGCACCTTAGACGCGGGAGGCACCTTAGACGCCGGTGGCACCTTGGACCCGGGTGGCACCTTACGACGCGGGTGGCACCTTAGACGCGGGTGGCAGCTTAGACGCGGGTGGCACCTTAGACGCGGGTGGCACCTTAGACGCGGGTGGCACCTTAGAGGCGGATGTCGCCTTAGCCGCGGGTGGCACCTTGGACGCGGGTGGCACCTTAGAAGCGGGTGGCAGCTTAAACGTGGGTGGCACCTTAGACGCCGGTGGCACCTTGGACCCGGGTGGCATCTTAGACGCGGATGGCACATTAGACGCGGTTGGCAGCTTAAACGTGGGTGGCACCTTAGACGAGGGTGGCACCTTAGAAGCGGGTTGCACCTTAGACGCGGGTGGCACCTTACAACGCGGGTGGTACGCAGTCATATACTCTTTGCCCGGAGCTAAGTTGTCCATGCTTTCTATAAGGCCCAGCCAACTCAGACGTTGGATCCTTAGAAGCTTGGCTAGAGTCATGGCGCTATTCAGCTCGTTGATGGTTGAATCTCCAGTAAATTCGTGAAATGTATGAGATTTAATATGCCGCTCAAAATCAGTATTTTACGAAAAAAAGTGCTGGAGTACCTCAGGGTTTCATCGAATCTACTATTCTTTTAACTTTTTCAAATTAAGGCTGTGAGTGCATTCCCCCACAGCCAATGCGTTCACTATGAGCTAAGTGTGACGCACCGGCTCTGCTCGACCACCATATCGTCAGCCAGTCCATCATTTACTTAATGGCAGTCTTTTGCTTCTAAGAGCTGTGCTCCGAAAGGCAAGGCCGCTGGGCAGCTTCGTTCTGGATCAATGAAGGGGATTGTTTGGTCGTGTCTGCCCATTTCGAGAACGAACTGAAGAAGTGACATAACACATTTCTGATGGGACTTGGTCATGCATGCGAGTACACCATTGGGAGTCGCATTAAGGTCAACGTTTGCAAGAAAGAAAAAAATGGCGCAGTCGAATGGCTGCCGTGATAAAGTGGGGCTCTTTTGATAGCCAACTTGAGCCTGCCATAAAGAGAGGTAGATTGATGAGGTCATCAACATTTGGCACATCATCGGAGTCTTGCTAATGCCAGGGCCATGCAGGCACGATGACGAACATTTCCCCCCCACACTCTGAGCTAAGCAACGGCTGCAAAAGTCGTTACATGCTTACTTGTTAGGCCTGCGGCCATTGGATGGTCTAAGCCTGAGCAATTGGTGGCTTTTGGGCAATTATTAAGAACGAGTTGACTTGCGCCCTCGATGACATTCTGGTCTTCAAACAGGAGGTTCGTTAGAGCCGCAAAAGTGGTTAGAGAAGGAATTATTTTTCAGTGAATCGGACGCTTCACCGAAAACCCGTCTGAGAAGACAATCACTATCAAAGAACAGAAATCTGATCTCACAGCTCTTCTTAATCGCTTCAGCACCATTTGAGGAGCCCCCAGCAAATCCCTCTCAACCATCAAATACCCCAGAGTGTCACCCCAATCCACTGCGAGACAACTAATGGGACCAATGATTATTATCGCAAATAAACCCAAATCCATCAGGCCTGCCTCTGTCTCAGCCCCAAGCTTAGCCACCTTTAACTACCGCCCGAGATGTCCCCGTCCAAATTGCCTCAGATGAAGAAAATCTGCTTCTGCCCCGCATTCATGACTCATCCGAAGCCAGATGACCACAAATAAAGAATTACACAAAAGCAGCCCACCGCCACTTATGTCGCCACACAAATTTACAACCACTTCCGTTGGTCATAACGCATCGAAGGCGGAGGCCGGCCGACATCCGTTCGAAGTATGACACATTTCCCACAGACGTTGAGTGGGAACAATACGATTTATGTCCTCGCCAATCGTTTGCACAAATCTAACAAGAATTATTGCACAATAAATGTTTATGGGGCATCCCTTTGGACTTGGTTTATTCCCTTCATAATCCTTTCCAGTTAATCCTGGTTTTGCTTTGTTGCTCATAACTGTAAATTTTATTAGAAAACGTATCTCAGGCCATAATTACGTGTGCCCTAGGCGATAAGTTGTTATTGCTCGCTTTTGTGAATTTATTATCATCACACATACACACACACACGGCGCGAGGGATAAATGTCACGTATCATCGTCTCATCGAAGCCGCATTATCAAGGCCATAAATAGTCCTTAATTAATGCGCGCCACACACACACACACTGGTTCGCCGGGGCAAGGATTATGCTAAGCCCAAATGGGTGGGGCACTTTAATTTCCATTAAAAGCGAAAACAAACACTTTCCCGAGCGGCATGGACCCCGGCAAGGTGTCATTAGTGGTTGCAGCCAACACCGCCGGGATGACCCTTAATCACTGGACTAATCTCGAACCAAATCGCTCTTCCCGTTGGCTCGGAATTTATTGAAAAACTCTTTGCGCCGCGATTTGGCTGTCTTTCAACATTTTTTCCGCCGTGTTTTTTTTCTGTTTTCTCTTCTGCAAGCTGGTTACTAATTTTCTCTCTTTTTCTCTCTCTCTCTCGTTTCATGTTCATGTTCCGTGCGCACAGTCAAGACAAAGGACATCGAAGCCGTCGAGGGGAAGTCAGTGACGCTGCCGTGCCCCATAGCGGGTCCATTGGAGAACGTCTACATGATCCTGTGGTTCCGGGACAATGCTGGCATACCGCTGTACAGGTAAGTCAACAGACACACGAACACGCCCCCTTCCCCTGGCACACATTGTTGGCCTTTCATTAGGCCGTAACCTTCTGTAATCACGTGTGCACATGAATGGCGCCGTGTGCCGGAACGATGGCAAATAAATCGATCGGGTGGCTCGTTCTTATTTATAGCCTGTGCTGGGCTGTTATCAACGTCAGCACTTTCAGTGCTATTCCCTCCTCCGACATCCTCCACAGCGACCGGCAGTTCACCTTTCAGCACAAGCGGAACCGTGTCAAGCGTCGTGCATCGCGACTTGGGTAATTCGATGTTGCGAATGCATCCGGGAATAGTTTCCTCGGCGGGGTGGGCACTCCCCCACTCCCGGAAAGTGGGTTAATGACTGCATGCGTACGCGAGGTCCTTAAGAGTGTTCCGGTTCGCACGCACACCGGGGACTCGCATTCGGAGAGACGCTGCATGATGAATGAATGCATTTGGGTTAGCCGCGGGCATCGCATCGAGGGACGCATTTCGAAAGGATAATGACACTCGAGTGCTGCACGGAGGTGCGACTAGGGGACACACTTGTCATTTGAATGGACTCGCGTGGCAGTGTGTCAAGTTGAGGAGGAGACGGAACAAGGTCTTTTGTAAGATGGGAGCAGGCGAGCCGGGGGATGGCAGAAATTAGTCAGATGGAAGACTTGGAGAGGACAGAGACCGATGGCGAAACATGCTGGCTGCTCGAACCTCGATAAAGAGAAGGACAGAGTTGCACTGGGGAACATGGAGTGACTAGAACTACATCAAAACTTGTGCATTTCATCCGTCTACAGGACGATAATCACAGAACCAGACTTGCACCATCCTCGCCTCCTTAGAAGCAGTGTCGACAGTGATTTTTTTGAATTGAAAAACTTTACTCGGATTAATGACAGAAACACTAGCGCCGCCGTAATTTGTCAATTCAATAAAAAACGTGTCAACAAAAAAATAACACATACGCCCCAGGCCTCGGCTCAAAATATTCCACATACGCCTCAAGCCTCCGTTCAAAATATTCCACATACGCCTCAGGCTTCGGTTCAAAATATTCCACATACGCCTCAGGTCTCGGTTCAAAATACTCCACATACGCCTCAGGCCTCGGTTCAAAATACTCCACATACGCCCCAGGCCTCGGCACAAAATATTCCACATACGCCTCAGGCCTCGGCTCAAAATATTCCACATACGCCTCAGACTTCGTTTCAGAATATTCCACATACGCCCCAGGCTTCGGTTTAAAATATCCCACATACGCCCGGCCTCGGCTCAAAATATTCCACATACGCCTCAGGTCTCGGTTCAAAATACTCCACATACGCCTCAGGCCTCGGTTCAAAATACTCCACATACGCCTCAGGTCTCCGTTCAAAATATTCCACATACGCCCCAGGCCTCGGCACAAAATATTCCACATACGCCTCAGGTCTCGGTTCAAAATATTCCACATACGCCCCAGGCCTCGGTTTAAATATTCCACATACGCCTCAGGCCTCCGTTCAAAATATTCCACATACGCCTCAGGTCTCGGTTCAAAATACTCCACATACGCCTCAGGCCTCCGTTCAAAATATTCCACATACGGCCCAGGCCTCGGCACAAAATATTCCACATACGCCTCAGGCCTCGGCTCAAAATATTCCACATACGCCTCAGGCTTCGTTTCAGAATATTCCACATACGCCCCAGGCTTCGGTTTAAAATATCCCACATACGCCCGGCCTCGGTGCAAAATATTCCACATACGCCTCAGGCCTCGGCTCAAAATATTCCACATACGCCTCAGGCTTCGGTTTAAAATATTCCACATACGCCTCAGGTCTCCGTTCAAAATATTCCACATACGCCCCAGGCCTCGGCACAAAATATTCCACATACGCCTCAGGCCTCGGCTCAAAATATTCCACATACGCCTCAGGCTTCGGTTTAAAATATTCCACATACGCCCCAGGCTTCGTTTCAAAATATTCCACATACGCCCTACAATCACTATATCCGAAATGTTCCACATACGCCCGAGGTTTTCAATGGATTTTTGGGAGTATTTTGTCATTTTTTGTACGTTTTTACTTCTGAAGGCACACTACACAGTGGCTACGATGTGCTGAGGACCAGCTAAGCCCACGAAGAGGCGAGGAAATAGTCGTTCAGAGTCCGCAAGGGCACGCACTGGAGATGTGGTTTTTTTTGTGAACTTCTTGAAAGATCGCTGCCACTAGGACATGACGTCAGAGTCAATGATATATGACACGACGCTAGCGTTAAACGACATCAAGTTAAGAGCGACGATTGCTGCGTATTCCAGACTCCAGCAGACATGTAGCCGTCAGACCAAAGTCGTGGCGTCGGACTGACGAGTTATGCCGGCAAATTTATTTCTTAGCGTCGTGTATGGAGATGGAGTGGCTACTTATGCCGATGAAATGCTCTTGATGGGATGCCTGCATAGATCTCTAATTCAGTGTTGTTTAAGGAAACGACGGATGTCGCCATGGAGTCTAAGGGAACGATGGAGCGCATGTCTTTGCGAAAGGCGACTCTGAATTAAAGCAGTTTATAGCCCTTCTATTCACAGACACACCACTTTAGAATTGAATAAGCTAAGAAACTACGGCTGAACCTAGGCATCGCATCAGTGGAACGAGTCCTGTGGCCGATGCTAGCAAAAGATCAGAGAATGACTGTCCTAAACGGACGCCCTGCTATAGGCACACAAGCAGAGCCTCTAGGCAATCATGTCAGGAACAAGCAAAATGGGAAAAGGGGCATGATGAAGATCGTTCACAAGTGCCTTTACTGGAGGAAGAAAATCAGCAGGAACCTCGCCTTAACATTTAGACTCAAGAAACTAAGTCCATACCTTACCATGAACACTTGGGCACCGGAACCCCTCGAACATGGCCAAGAGCAGATCTTCGAGTGTCTGATTCATCAGCAGTGGACGTAGCCTCGCCTGGAATGAGAGAAAATAAAGGAAAGTTGAAATTAATCAGTTCTACTAGCTGGCTTGAGATTTTATAAAAATAACAAAAGAACAAGGTCTAAGCTAAGGGAAGGGAGTATCACAATGGGTCTACTAGGACCTAAGAGAGACGTGCTTTGGTTCGTCTATCCATTGACATAAGGGAAGGGATGCAGAGAGCATGGGATTCGGCGAGGTTAAGAGGTGTTCCATATGGTGGAAGACGACTGAAGATGTCGGAAGCATCGACTAGTAAAATATGATGGTTGTTACATCAAATGTGAGAAGAAATGTCTGTTAATGCCTCAGAAGTCACAAGAAGGCTGAATTACGAACTTTCAATGTGGCTTGCAGGCTTTGTCCAGTCACATCACGTCCAACAAAGAGAACAACTACGATGAATTGGGTGACCAGATAAGAATGATAGAAAAAGGAATTCAAATAAATCAACCACGGCGTGCGACATAAAGTTGATTCTGGCTTCGTTTCGAAGCTGCATTCATGCCATTTTGTACGGACTGACGCATCATTCAAATGGCAGCCTCGACTTCACTGCAAGAGCTTCAAGTTGTCGGTCCAATGACTCGGTCAAATATGTGCGGCGTTAATGGTGAGCATCGAATGTTGGCCTCGAACTCGTGGTTGGCTTGTCAGAATAGACTCAGGACTTGACGTAGCTGCAGATAAAATAATCGAATCAGTCATGAGAACCCCGAAAACAGCATCGTTCGATGACCCATGGGACCAGGGCACCCTCTGACTGCCCTCAAACCCCAGCTTTCGATATGTCCCTTCTAGACCAGGGCCTATCTCCTCGCTCCTGCTACACCTTTCCTCAACCAACCAGTCCAGGATCCTTTCCCAATCGGGTGAACATGATCTCGCGTCAAAGCAAAAGGAAAACAATTACATTACCACCTCATCGCCGCCGTCTCAATGGTCATCCTTCCGTAAATCTCTCACCGAAGACAACAAGAGAGGATTACACCCCTTGTCTCCCCCTCTCCCCCACTCACCCCCTCTGTATCTCATTCTAACAAACATTTTCTCTTTCATTTCAGTTTCGATGTCCGCGATAAGCTCAACACCGAACAACCACGACATTGGTCAGCACCCGAGGTCTTCGGATCCCGTGCCAGATTCCACTTTGATACATCGCCAGCATCGTTGGAAATAAAGGTGAGTCCCCCCTCCCTTCGTTCGTCGTCCGAAAACCAAATTAAATGATATCCCAGGGGGGGGTGCCGGGGCAGGGAGCCAGCCAAGACAACAAAAGAAACTGAAGCGCACCCAACCCAGCCGATGGCCGATAAAGTTCCTTGGCACGCGAAAACTTTATCAAGCTTCTAATTTATGGCTGCACACTTAATTGGCTGCTAGAGAGCCACCGCCTCCGCTGGGGATCGCAGGCTCTGGTGCGTGGAGTGAAACCTCAGCCAGGGGTTCCCCCACTTACTTGATTGGATAGCCGGTCTAACCACCGCACACACGGGTGGGGGGGGCGAGTGCGCAAACAAAGCCGAACGCTGGCGCATTAGTATGCGTGGTGGTGTATCAACTTAGCCACTGCATTTCCTACGCTCGGGGTCCCCCCGCTCCGCCATCGAAGGAGCATCTAGACGGCGTCCGTGCTCTCCCCCAGAGGAAACTCATAAATATCTCAGAAGAAACCGATTTTCGTTTTGGGTTAATCCTTTTGGACTTCTGCTGGCCGGCGCGACGGTTCGTCGGCGCAATCCTCGGCCTCGGCAGAGATATTGAATTGACCTTCTCCTAACCTCTTTCAATTTCGCCGGCTATCTGCACTCCCATCGGGGGGCCATGGGCGCACACAAGTGTGCTGTTTGTGCTTCGTGTTCTGTATTTGTTCTCGTCCTTATCGCTGGCCCGAGTGGAGTCGAGTGGGAGAGCGTGCACGATTCCTCTGTGGTGCCCGAGTGGCATGTACAAATGCTTATTTATTTAGGCTTCGAGTGTGAACCACGACGACGGAGGCCGGCCGTGCGAACGAGGCGAGGGCGAAGTGGAAAACTTCATTTATCTCTCGGTTATTGTTTTGTGTTTGCGTCAGGGATTTGCTGCAAGAGGATGAGAGAGGTGGGGAGGGGGAGGGGGGAGGACGAGCGGTTGTCAGTGCAAAAAGGCCACGACGAGGAGATCAACGATAACAGCCTTTGAAAGGATTTAAATTGAGTGCAAAAACTTTGTGCTGTTGTGGTTGTTACGAGGGGGCGTAGGAGGAGCAGGAGGAGGGAGAGTAGTCTTATTTGTTCGCCCTTCGGAAGTGGAATTGATTGAAAGCACTTTGAGCAGACTGAAAGAACAAACAGAGCGGGAGTGGTCGAGTTGGGCCGGCAATCGACACACCTGAGGAGTCAGCATTTTGTGCAATTGTTTGACTTGATGATGCGATGGACGCTGCGTTGCAATGCGATGGCTACGTGGCGGGGATGAGTTAGGGGAGCGACTTCTGAGGAATTACAAGAGCAGGCCGCCCTTGATGGTTTTCTTGAAAGACGCGGAGGAACATGGTTGAGAGCGGCGTGAGGCTGTGCTTTCTTTGGATGGCTCCTCCGGAAGTTGTTGTTTTATTTTAACCAAGCACATTCGAGACTTGACGTCTGAGTGCCTGTCCTCTTAAAGTTTACTTCATTGCCTCTAAAGCCATCAACCTAGCATGGGTCTGAGTCTAGACGGAGAGTGTGTGTAGCGTCGCGGTGCTTCCACAGGCCACCGACCCAGTCTGAGTCTCGATTGAGTCCGAGGAAGTGGCCTAGCGTCGCGGTGCTTCCACGGGCCGCCGACTCAGTCTGAGTCTGGATTGAGCCCGATCAAGTGGCTTGGCGCCGTGGTGCTTCCCCAGGCCACCAACTCAGTCTGAGTCTGGATCGAGCCCGTCCAAGTTGCCTACCGCCGCGGTGCTTCCCCAGGCCACCGACTCAGTCTGAGTCTGGATTGAGCCCGTCCAAGTGGCCTAGCGCTGCGGTGCTTCAACAGGCCAGCAACCCAGTCTGAGTCTGGATTGAGCCCAACCAGCGTCTCGACTGTGTCTCCTCCTCCTCCTCCTCGACGCACAACTTCCCCGTCAGCGACACCAAAAGCCAGCTCGGCCCCTCTCCTTATCGTCAATGCCTACGACTCCCCGCCACAGACCATCCCCACGAGGGCTCATCCCACGCGCGCCTCCACATTGCTCTCAACTCTCTTGGCGCCCGACTAATTACCGTGACTTGCCAGGGACTCCAAATCGGCTCCAAATCGAATCTTCTCGTAAAGTGAGGCGACCTCCCTCGACGAATGACAAACTCAATTAGTCAAGAAAAGCCCCCAGCCACCCACAACAACGAATGACAAACCCACACATTATCGTGCTCCTTCCACTAAACCTGTTCACTTTCTTATCTCTTTCTCGGTATCTCGCTACCTGCACCCACTCACGTGTGCCCGCCCACGCCCAAAAGGACATCAAACGTCACGACCAGGGAATCTACAGATGCCGCATCGACTTCCGCACAAGTCAAACGCAGAGCTTTCGATTTAATTTGTCCGTAATCAGTGAGTATCTTTGCGATTTGTCAATTTTGTCTTTCTCCCTCTCCCTCTCTTAGCCGCCCCCGGGGGAGGACAGGCAGACATCCCTCACAGCAGCTGCAGCAATCATCATCATAATTTGTCAGGCCGCGGGGGCTGGAAAAAAATGAGTTTCCCCGCCCACCAGCCCTGGCAGAAAAGACGCCCTGAATTGGATGCAAAACTGCTGCCGACGGAGATGGCACCCGATGAAGTCCTGTCCTCTCCGCCACGCCTGCGAGTGGTTTAACCAGATTTCCTTCGTCCTTCCAAAATAAATAAATAAATTGCGTTATCCCGGTTCTCTCTGTTCTTTCAGTTCTTCCCGAGCAGCCAATAATCCTTGATCGATGGGGTCGTCAACTGAATGGCACTCAGCTGGGCCCCAAGCAAGAGGGCGACGATATTGTTATAACCTGTCGTGTCGTCGGAGGTGAGTTCCTTAAGGAAAGGCAAAGTCCTTACATAAGTGCGTCTCTCATTGTTTGTCGGTGGGATTTACTTCTTTTTTTTTCATTTCATTTTTGGGGTGCGGGGAGGGGGGCATTTGTTTGCCATCGAGATAAGAGCATAGGCTTTGACAGAGCCACCTTCCCAACACATCCGCGGGCTTGTTCTGACTTTTGTTCTCATTAGCTCTCTGTGGTGGCTGCGACGACGGCGGGGAATCGAGCGTGAGTACGTGTATTTGGACAGCTTTGTGGGCGCTTGTGATGCGGAATTCCGAGGCTAATTGGATGTAATTTCTGCGTGGGAGCTTGTGGTGACGTGCTTTGCAAAGGGTTGCTTGCTAGAACAACACCGACGGCAGGAATCGTTACACGACTTGACCAATTGGGCGACCTTATTGCGCCGGAGGCTCAGAGAGAGGCACAGTTGTGGAATGATAAGACCTACGGACACGCGACGGTACTAGAATGGACAGCAGAGCAATAGAACACACTACTAGACTGGACACCACTTGACTAGACCTACGACTTCCGGCCTGTGAACAAGGGCAGGCAACAAATGGTATCAGTCGATGGGGAGATCGCTCCATACACGAGAACGAGAACGAACGCTGTCACAGTGAGCCCGGGTGACTGAGACCTCTTCAAAAAGCCCTTGGGACCAAGAGGCGATTGTAGCGATTTTTGAAGCCGAAGGAGGTACGATACGCGAGGCAGCACTTGGGACGAGAGACGACCACGCGACAGTCAAAGCCTTAGCCTCGAACGTTCTGACATCGAAACTGGTCAGGTTGTGTAGAAACAACGTCAGTGAGCTGCCCTTGGTGGCATGGGTATCGCCATCCAAGGAAACAAGAAAGCAGACAGTCTTGCGAAGGAGACACCAGAACTAGGACCAATCAGTGCTAAGTTAAATAAGGAAAAAAAACTACAAGACGAAGCTCCATAAAGACCTCGGGATAGAGTCAGAAAACGATGGCTTAGTCGGCCAATGGATCAACAACGAGGTCAAACAGAGATCATCATCAGTTTAAGTCGCAAATTTAATCAAAGATAGTACCACTTTGCCGTCCATCTCTCAGCGAGATAGTGGCTCCTCACCCATCCTCACCCTATGCTGGGTTCCCTGGGCATATTGTGGTATTCCAGGAAATGAAAGAGTCGCCGACCCAGTTTGAGTCTGGATTGAGCGCCGCGGTTCTTCCACAAGCCACCCACCCAGTCTGAGTCTCGATAGAGCCAAATTGTCTAGCGTCTAGCGCCGAGCTAGGTGGAACGCCTAAGGTTCACCTACGGCTCACTAGTATGGTGGCCCTCGCCAAGCAAAGCATGCAACTTAGACAAACTCAACAAAGTCCAGAGATCGACAGAAGTTGGAACTTGGAACTGCCGGGGCGATGAGATAATGCCCCACTGAAGCACTTAACGTGACCCTACATCTCCTCCCACTGGACCTTTACAACAAGGAGGCACTCACGTGCAACGCCATCAAACTCAGAGAACCGCGAGGTTGGTCAGCGAGATCGTATGGCCATAGCAGAGCTCTGCAACAGTTGCACCTGCCCAGTTCCACGGACTACATTACTCCCACCATAGACAACTTCGACAACTCGGCACAATGCCGATTTCCATCCAGAGAGGACTGGGAAACCTAGCTACTCGCCTCAGAATACCAATTCCTGATCTACACAGACGGATCTAAGCTAGACCACGGTGTAAGCTCTCGGCGGATTTCAATATCTCGCACTTTGCACCGCCTCCCAGATCACTCGAGTATCTTGCAGGCTGAAGTACTAGCGATCCGAGAAGCGTTTAAACTCCTCAGTAGTACCTGCCCTTATGACAGAGCCAAGCAGCCAGCCATAAGGTCCATCTCCTCAGTATACACTTCCTCTAAATTGGTGCAACACTACAAGGAGGGACTCAGACTGGCCAGTAGCAGGTTTAATAACACTCTCCTCTGGGTTCAAGGCCACAGCAACATAGAGGGAAATGAGATTGCCGACGAACTGGCCAAGCAAGAAGATTCCGGCAACGTCCCCACTGATCTGGTGGGCCCTCCAATCAACCGCCTCAAATACATCATCTATCAGCACTTCCTGTCCGAAGCTAGTAGAAGGTGGCCTTACATGGCCCTCCTACACGAAAAGAAAGACTGATGACCTCCTCAATCGAAATCACTGCGAAATGGCTAGAGTCGTGGCTGTTAGCACGTGGCACTGGCCCATAGGCTGCGTTGCTAGACTCAGAATACCGTTCAACCCACCATGTCTCAGTTGCCTCGACGCACACTCAAAGGAAGTCTGCCTCACTTTCTCTGTGACTGTCCGGCACTAGCCAAACAAAGATCGTCAAAACCCTTCCTTAGTGACATCTCCGCGATCGCTAACCAAAGTTTATCAACAGAATCGAATTCATCGGACTCCACAGAAGGGGACCCAAAGAGGTGTGGTATCAAAACGGTGCGCAGCTGCGCTACTTGTAACCGATTTTAGCCAAATCGGGTACCCACTTAAACCAACCAACTGGGCTTGCCATTCGCAATCAATCAGGAGTCCACCTACTCCTCATATGATCAGGAAAGTCGTAGGCATTAACACCGGTGACTGCATGTTGTACCCACAAGCAAGAAGGATGTGAGCGCCCTACAACGACCTCTGCAGGAGATGCAGCGATGAGGAAGGAGTAGAAACCGCGCCACACTACCTAGGCACCTGTCCAGCGCTTGCAAGCACAAGGAAGAGCCCGCTAGCCACCTATTCATTCAGCAGTCAAGAAGAAATGTCACACATCAAGTGTATGGGTGGGTACTACAGCCCGTAGAGGACCAAGGCCTAGCTTCTCAGCAACCACTCGGGTTGTGCGTGCAATTGTTCTCCCACGAGTGGAATGGACCTACAGTCTTATGCCGACTCCGAACGGACAAGTTAAGCATCAAAGAAGACAAACTGGTTGTAGCCTATTTATGGATTGGATGATCGTAAGACAGACCACTCCGGCAGTTAGATCCCTCGCTAACGAGGAATCGGTGTCTCAGTCAACGATTAGCACAATGCATCTAAGCAGCATCAAAGTGGGTCACAACTGATTCGCAACCAAACGAACCGCACCCAACCGAAGTCGCAGTGGAGTGCGCATGCAAATCGGACTCATTATCGAGCACTGTGCGTCTGAACAAACGGCATGGCGACTGCCGCAGAAGCTGTAGAGACGAGGACGAAATTTAACTGAAACTTAACTCCCAGAGCTTGATGATGGAATTTCATATTTTGTGGCAATTGTTTGTAGACAACCACTTCTTTTTTGAAACCCCACATTGACTTGGTCCGGAGAACGTGGTTAACTGGCTCTTAAAACGACTTGGTGGCACGACAGAGTGGACTACGTCTGTCCTTCTCTGAATGGGTCCTGTGCACGGCTTCCCAGGTGAAGCACATCTTCCATTTTACAAGTGTCGCACGACAGGGAGTCTTCCATCGCAACGACAGAAAGGGCGACGTTTCCCCTTCTAAGACTGAGCCGCACGACGAATGGGGCTACGACTGGATCCAGTGCCTCACGTCGCAGTGTAACTTGTCATCTCTTCCACCTTATTTCGCCAGCCCTAGCAAAGAAAAAGAGGCAGTTGCTAGGACCGAACTTCCTCTGCAGAGCTGGTGAGCTTAAATGGGGATCAACTGACAATGTTCAGGGGATCTGGGTGCTTTTTTGGGAACCAGGAAGGTCTCACGGTAGCTGACATCACCAAACACCAGTTCGCTCTAAATGAGCGCCACGGCCGGTGCCAACCCAACCCACATGCCTGTCCACAAGCTTGTCCTGCTTCAACGCTAGACGTTGCCTCCAAGTTGAATGGAACTTGTTCACTCCGTTGCCGCCTGTATGAGGCCACCTCGCACCCACTTGTGTGGCACTACAGCCCGTAGAGGGCCAGAGCCTAGCTTCTCAGCAACCACTCGAGCGTGTGCGTGCTATTGTTCTATCACGAGTGAAAGAGGAAATAGCCTCCACCAATGTGGACAAGTTGAGACAAGATATAGAAGAACCTTGCACACGACAAAATTGACGCGGAATCCGGTTGCAGAGCTGCCATCTGATGGCTCCAGCTTCGATTCGACCAAAATGGCACATCCGGCGATGATCTCCGACCAGACCTCTTCTCGGCTCCTCGATAAAACTATGAATGGCGAGGTGGACTAGGACCTAGCTTTGACAACGTTGCAGCTTCTTAAGTCCGCACACCTTTCCACCAGTCCACCAGTCCACCAGTCCACCAGTCCACCAGTCCACCAGTCCACCAGTCCACCAGTCCACCAGTCCACCAGTCCACCAGTCCACCAGTCCACCAGTCCACCAGTCGACCAGTCGACCAGTCCACCAGTCCACCAGTCCACCAGTCCACCAGTCCACCAGTCCACCAGTCCACCAGTCCACCAGTCCACCAGCCCACCAGCCCACCAGTCCACCAGTCCACCAGTCCACCAGTCCACCAGCCCACCAGCCCACCAGCCCACCAGCCTACCAGTCCACCATCCTCCCCCAATCAGCTGCAAATGATCTCAAGTCCCTCACCCGGTTACAGAAGAACTGAAGTCTGACCTCAGATTGGCGTCTAAGCCATGAGGCCTCGGAAAAATTAGTGGTTCCTTGACTTCAAATCGGCGTCTAATCCACGATGTCTGAGAAATTAGGGCTGTTTCTGTGTTATTTCTCACAGAATACGAGATCCAGCTGCCCCTTGTGCCGCCTTATCCAACAAACCACCATCGATTGGGTTTCTCCAAGCGAACAAGTCCCCCGTCGTCCCATCGTCAGTATCCCAAGTAAACGATTGCTCCTTATGTCGATCACAACGAGTGAAATCATGTGGAAATGACATGCGAAATCCTTAAAAAAAAAGGACGATGTGTGTGCGTGTGTGTACAAGGGACACCTCTCTGTTTGTCGTCCACATCCTTATTGTCTGTTGCGCTGTTTGGCCATCAAAAGGAGTCCCCTCTTCCGGATCCGGCGTTGTATCCCTTCTCTGCTCCACCTCTCCCCACCACCACCCAGAGTTGATCCCTTTTTTTTTGCTTGTCCTTATTTGTGCGTCGTTTCGTTGCGTTTGTTCGTCTCCATTGTTCCGTTTTGCGGAGGCCCCCCACAGCTTGAGGTTATGATAATGTTTTCGCAAGGATTTCTTCGGGTTTCCTTCTCTGCCCACCCACCATTCGATGGACTTAAACAAGGCCACACACAGAGGCTAATCCGTTTAACATCGCCCGGACACGGGCACACCACTTTTAAGGCTTACACACCCAATGATATGGTTTATTTCGTTCACAGGTCGTCCCCAACCGCAGGTCCGATGGCTGGTTAATGGCCTGCTGGTCGACAATCAGTACGAGCACAATTCGGGCGATGTCATTGAGAATCGCCTTCTCTGGCCGTCGGTGCAGCGCACCGATCTGAATTCGGTCTTCACGTGCCAGGCGCTGAACACTCAGCTGGACACGCCAAAGGAGCGCACATTCCTGCTCGACATGCACTGTAAGTATCTGTAACTCCCAGGCCAGGCCAGGCAGCTCACACCCGTTCCCCGTTTTCCAGTGAAGCCGCTGACGGTGAAAATCGTGAGTCCACCCGGCTCGATGGTGGCCGACCGGCGGTACGAGGTTATCTGCGAGAGCACCGGCTCAAGACCGAACGCCATTATAACGTGGTACAAGGGGAAGCGTCAGCTGAGGCGCACGAAGGTAAGTTGTGTCGTGAGGAGGCACTGGACGAGGCTGGTGTAAATGTTTGCTTAACACGGTTGTCTGATTAACTGGCCGTCTGTTGGAGCTTCGAATGCATTTGCGGTCGTGACGGGAGGAGGACTTTTGCTGATGCTGCTAATTACGAAGCAAATAAGTGATAATTGCCTCGCCAGAGACATTTGTTTTCATTCTTGGGTCAGAGGCTCTGTCGTCAGTTGTGACGTTTAAGAGCTTTGATGGAGTGGCGAGGCCTTGCAGGAACTAGCTGAACGAGGCGATGGAACGAGTCTAGAACTCTCTTGCTGAACGAGGAGATGGAACAGTTCAGTTCTGCGTTCGTAGTCTGACCACTCGGGCCATCATGAGCTCAACTAATTGCTTCCAAAGCCCCCCTCGAGGCATCTGCAACCGAACAAATGACTGCCGTCGCTACAGAGCTCCATCATCATCAGCAAGCCCTCGCCCCATTTTTGGGGCGAAAGTATTTCAAAATGAAAATTCCTCTCGAGCAGCATGCTTTTTTTTTTCTTTGTTTTTTTGTAATGATTCCTAACATTTGGTGTGCGCCATTTCAGGAGGATATCCTCAACAATACAACACGCTCCGAATTGAGTTTCGTGCCGACAACAGATGACGATGGGAAATCAATAACATGTCGATCCGAGAATCCGAACGTGAACGGATTGTTCCTCGAGACCCTCTGGAAGCTGAATGTCGTGTGTAAGTATATGAAATGCTCAGTGTGTTGTTGTGTTCGCCTTTTGTTTTCACATCACTCGGCCGGATGTGGAATCAAGAGAAATGCTTTTTCGGGGATTTTTTTTTTCGTGGAAATTTGTCATCCATTCATGCAGTGGCAGGGAACACCGAACAGTCTGCGGTGGAGAGGACAATTGAACAGCACAATTTTCATGGCCCACAGG
>OU026148.1:8592820-8637820 GCA_907269125.1 Eristalis pertinax
CCATGACGGGGCTAATTTATTGACGATCGTGTATTGAATTGAAATTAATTTCTGGATAAATGCAATTAAGGGTGGAATTAAATTAACTCCTGAAGGCTGAACTCCACCACGCATATGCAAATGGGAGCGGCTGGCTGATCCTGGATGGCGTAACCATCAAAAGTTCGCAGCTAATGGGTTCACAGAGAAACCCATAAAAGCGGACAGCATGTGACGACAATTAAGGCCGACAAGTGCACGCGGTGGCGGGCAGCAGAGGGGGAGGTAGCAAAAAATGCACGAACCAAAAATGTAAGGAACTTCCAAGTCAAGTCTCAACTGACTTTCTCTCGTGGTAACCGCATCCAATAATGATGACCGTCCTCGCCAAATTTTGAAATTAAGCGAAATTAAATCATTTCGTGTGCCGCCCCGTGGCCGGAATGCAGTCGATGTAGGCTGGCCCCCTCCTCCCTCCTCTCATTGGCCGACTCAGCGGCCATCAATCTTGTTGCCCAAGCACGCCTCGGTCGCGCCACGCCACCAGACCGAACATATGTCATCCACGTCGTCGTCGTCCGGACACCGCAGCGTGATACTCCATCCGGTCACAGATATCCGAATGTCACCATCGTGGTGGCCATAACTTTTGGCCAGACTTTAATCGTTGTTTTGCGCCCCTCCACTGCGGCAGTTCAAATCGAATCGAATTAGCCAAACCGAATGTGACTGTGCCGAGGGTGGGTGGGCGCTCTGCTGCTGAGAGTCGATTCGTAGCGCAAAACTCATCGTTTTCTGCAGGCCTTGTGTGCCAGCGGGCATGTGCCTCGACGTTGACTTTCAGTGGAGTCATCATCTCTTGCCATATGCACCAGCAGATGTCGGCAGGGGCGGAGGGGGGGGACGGTGGCAACTGTGGTGGATCTAATGGCGAAATCATTGCGATTCCCTCTGTGACAAGTGCACGAGATATCTGTCCCATCGTGGGCTTGGGCGCGGCAGCGGTGCACATCATGTTTGTGATACACTCGACCGTATTGCGGCCAAAGACGTACCGGCGACGTTGTATCTGGAATTTCAATTGAGTTTGATCGGAGATGAAGCCTGTGCGCGCCTCTGGTGATGCGGGAGTTTTTTTTTTTTTTTTTGGAACGCTAGCGGAAAATTTATGAGTGAATTAAACTTATTCAAACTTCTAACATCCTCTCTCTCTCTCTCTCTCTTTCTCTGTGTTGCAGATCCACCACTGGTGACATTACGTTTGGGTTCGACACTCACGCCAGATGACATCAAGGAGGGAGACGACGTGTACTTCGAGTGTCACGTCCAATCGAATCCGCAATGGAGGAAGCTGCTTTGGTTGCATAATGTAAGTAAAAGATGATTTCTGTGTTCTGTGTGAATGTGAATGGGGGTGTGGATGTGTGTGTGTGGGTGGGTGGGGGTGGGGATGAGTTATTTATGAGAATTGAATGCATCGAGAGGGCGATGGATGAGAATAATGCAAGCTTTTCAATTTTTCATGAATTTTGCTTTGAAAGTGGAAAAGATTCAGGTGTCAACTCTCACCACTGAGGGACTCCATGGACAAATTGAGCGATTCTTCTACGACGGAAGGGGGATATGAGAAAATCTGCGACAGGAGTAGAGCTGAGTCTCTAGGGAAAATTGAATTCGCACTCAATGGAGGAACACTTGTGTCGTCTCGTCGGCAGGCGTTTAAAAGTTCCCACGGTCGTGTTGGACCACTTGATGGCTGCATTTTGCTACACATTTGCGTGTCGCCCAGCATTGCCTCTGAAATGGATCATAATTTGCAGTCGAAGGGAGGGAGGCTTAGGCTCCTAGATGGCGTGGAAATGAAGGCATGTCTGTGCCGTTTTTGTCTCATGAGCTATAGCGGAGTGTTTCTGGAAGGTCCACGGTTTATTTTCGAATCGAATTGTGTTAAGAGGCTTGTGAACGTTCTCTACAACATCCGTTTGGTACACTTTTGCTGACAAATTCGGACTAATCTAACACGGAAGCGGATTGAAAATGATTGCTGTTTTTGACCAGTAGCCCGAGGCAACTTTGTGGACACAAATTAATTGCGGTCAACTGTCCATGATGTCTTGGTCTAACGAAACGAATGTTTCGGACCGCGCTGGTCTAATGGTGTCCCAGCACAAGACCCTAGAAGTCTGTGTATGGTACACAGACTGATCAAAGGTGGAATCTGGCGTGTGTGCATGAGTCATTGGACTCAACACAAGGATTTCCGTGCCAATGGGGTCGAATCCTACAGTGTTTCAAGTGGAAATTCACGCCATCGAGATCTGCGCCAGACAAAACCTCCACAAGGGCATTAAGGGCGCTGATATACTGATATTTTCAGACAGTGAAGCAGCGCTAAAGGCACTCTCGTCTAACCTTTTCGACTCCGAAACCGTCAAATGTTGCTATGACGCTCTACAGTCCCTTGTCAGGCGCAACAAAGTGAAGCTCGGCTGGATCCCTGGACAGAGCGGAGTTGCAGGTAACGAATTCGCCGATGAGCTTAAGAGGGCTGGCTCGGAATCTGCAGTCATCGGTCCTGGACAGTACTTCGTAATGTCAATTGGACAGCAGTCACAGCTCTGATTAACGAATGAGAAACCAAACTTCGCCTAGACCAGTGGTAGACCAGTCTCGGTTTCGAAAACCCTCTTAGCAGAAGCATTGGTGACCGTGTGCTCGATGTGGCAGAGGTAGTGCAGGGTTCCGGACTACATCCACTTATTGGCACAGATCATGGAGTTCGCGGGATGTGTCATCTCCTTCATTCATCGTGCTCGCAGTTGGGACCATGTACTCGCCGCAGAACTTTTCTTTCGCAGGCAACAAGAATCAGCTGTGTTCTTTTGCTTATCGTCCAGCTATCGACGCCATATGAGCATGAGCATGCATTTAGTCCTTGGACTCCGCACTAGCACCGGTTTCCAAGGGCGTTTCAACGTCGGTTTTTCACCAAATTGTCAATCGTGGACTTTACCTTTGTCCCGAGGAAGCCCTTCCAAGTAGCCCCGCTCGTTTTACAGTCTCTTCAGGGAGCGCCACGAAGAGTCCTTTTATTCAACTTGACCTGGACATTACCAGAGACCATTGCTGACGAGAAAACCCTGTATTTTCAGCTCCTCGGTCCCCAGGCTCAAAGGGAAACGAACGACGCGAACATTTCATGTGACAACATTTTTTCCCACGTCCTCTCACCCCCAAGGACGGGTTATTGGACCTCGCTTCCTTCCATTGCATGTCCTGCTCGTCTGACAACATGCAGAAGTGAGCTCCAGGCCGAAGGTACGCCGCCCGCAGAGGTACACTTGTCTGACGCGGTCTGGTGTGCACACATTTGTACAGTTTTTTTTTTTTTTTTTTTATAATTAGACGTCCTGCGCTTGCCTCCGTCCACGAATGGAGCGATGCCTTGTCACAGAATAATGGTGACGATGATGATGTTCGTACACATGCTTGGGCTTCCTTGTTTCCCCAAGGTGATGAGGTCTTGTTTTCATTCGGTTTCAATTGAAATCGGTGTGGCGGTGGTTCATTAATTAAACAGCTTGACAGGAGTTCCTTTTTGAACTATTCAATCCACTGGGGGGCATGCGGGGATACGCGTGTAAGGTAGAAGGGGGAGTTGAAGGCATCAGCGACTGAATGTGGGCTGTAACGATACGGACGAAGTTGAGGTTAATATGAGAGGGATTGAGTGAGTACTGCGCCTCAATTCACAGAAAAATCTCAGCAAAAGCGATTAGCGAGCGACTAGTGGGTGGTTGGTGCCTGAAATATGTCAAGAAAGTCACCCACGCACAGGCAAGTTCAAGGCTTTTGAAGCAACGACTTACTAATGGGCTCGGCTTCCTCCTTTCCACCTTCATCGTCTTAGACAAAGCCTCTCAAAGGATAACCATTGAATGCGCGTCCCCCCTTGGGAGGATTTACATTCATTTGCTGGCAAGACTTAAGAGACGACTCCTCCCCTCCCGTGCATAAGTAAGCGAAATAACGAGTCGTCATCTTAATTTCTCAACCGCTCTTTCCAGCATGGTCTAGTTTTCCTCGCGGTCTCGTCGCCTTATTCCCTTCCTCGACAGACTGAATCTCTTCATAGAATACATGACGGCGCCCATCACACCGTCGTCGGTCGTCGCAGCGCAAAACCATAGATTACCCAATGATGGAGGACAACAAGGATGGATTGTGCCACATGTACGCTCTGCGACATGCTTCTATGCCAGCCCGCCGCACCGAGCGGGGCGTGGAAGGGAACATTTTATGCAGAGCGCGCATAATGTCCCCCCTCCCCCCCCCCCCCACACACACATAAATCTGTTTCAGTTTTATATTCTTGTTCCCTCGCTTTGTTGCTGTGCACTGCTGCTGGCTGAGCTGCATTCATGTTCTATTTGCATTATCCTGAACCGCATCCGCGCGACTGGAATATGCGAGAGTGAGCCATTTTTCATTTAAAGTGACGACGGGTGGTTTTAGGGGGTGGCTCGTCCTTTCTTCTTCGTTATTTCTTTTTTTCTGTTGCTCTCCGAGATATCATGGCGCAATACTTTTCATAATGTCGACACATATTTCATTCCAGCGCGAGCGAATGAGGACTTTTTTTTAGCATTTCTCTTTTTTTTTGCTGTCCATTTTATTATCCTTGATGCAGATGCCGTGTTCTGCAGGAGAGCAGGACGTAGTCGGAGGTTGCTTTAACTGCAGCCAGCCACTGGGATGGTGGGGGGTTTTATATGGCATGTGGTTAAAGAGGTTGTTCTCGGCCAGATAGATGCTTGACGAGGCAGTTTTTGTTAGGTTTCTACTGAGGTGAAGGAAGCAACAATGCGGCTATTACCAATAGATGAAATGACGCTTCTTTTGAGCCAAACACCATGCCGCAAGGGCCAATAGAAGCTGAACAAAGTGTTGGAGAAGCTAACCGGAAATACTTCATTTTACAAAGTCGCCATTATCTCGATAACGGTTTTGAAATGACGCTTCTTTTGAGCCAAAAACCACGACGCTACGATCAAGAGGAGCGGATAAAAGTGCTGGAGAAGGTGACCGGAAGTACTAAATTTTACAAAATCGCCAATATCTCGAAAACGGTTTTGATCTCCTACGCGTCTTTGGGCATGTATAGGGAATGAAATGACGCTTCTTTTGAGCCGAAAACCACGCCACAATGATCAATAGGAGCGGATAAAAGTGTTGGAGAAGGTGACCGGAAGTACTAAATTTTACAAAATCGCCAATATCTCGAAAACGGTTTTGATCTCCTACGCGTCTTTGGGCATGTATAGGGAGTGAAATTACGCTTCTTTTGAGCCGAAAACCACGCCACAATGACCAATAGGAGCGGATAAAAGTGCTGGAGAAGGTGACCGGAAGTACTAAATTTTACAAAATCGCCAATATCTCGAAAACGGTGCCTTTTTCAGCGATCCAAATTATCTCTATAGCATTTGAGCATACATATACAGGGAGTGCAATGACGCCTCTTTGACGTCACAAACCACGTGGCTAGGACCAATAGGAGCTGAGAAAAGTGGCGGAGAAGGTGACCTGAAATACTTAACTTTACAAAATCGTTTTTGGGCAGGGAATGAAATGACGCTTCGTTTGAGCCAAAAACTACTTCGCTAAAAAGGTGACTTTAGTGCGTTTTTCAGCGATTTTTATTTTATTAGCTTTCCGCCGACAGCAGCGCATTTCATCGAACTGCCTCTTCAGAAGATTCGGTGTCCGCTAGTGAATCTCTTTCTCTTTAAATGTTCCGTCCTCGAATCATTGAGTGACCCCTCATTGAATTTGTATGAATCTCTCTTTACAGGGCATGCATCTGGAGCACAACACATCGGCCCGTGTCATCCGATCGAATCAGAGTCTGGTCCTTCAGAAGATAACGAAGCATTATGCGGGAAATTATGCGTGCAGCGCCATCAACGACGAGGGCGAGACGGTCAGCAATCAGTTGCCGTTGCGGGTGAAATGTGAGTATGAACGAAAGTCGAATTGGTTTTGTTTCTCAACAGCATTCGAAGAAGGGCATTAGTCTCTGCAATGAATGGTTATTGGCTGTTCCGTAAAACAAACAGAAATAGAGCAGACCACCTCTCCAGAGATGCAGCCTGTGGGGAGGTCCATTCGATGATTCCAATCGATGCCAGAAAGCCCCTTCCTGTCAAAATTGAAGGCAAACCAAACAAATGCCACCTTGACCAGGGATTTAAAATTGAATTCCCATTCGGAATTTTGAAGAGCTCCTGCCCATGGTCGGCAGTCATTCCCAGAGACAGGACATGCATGTTGCTTATGGCAATCAATCCGAAGCCACAGACCGCATCAACACCATTAGACGTCCAGGGGAACACAATGCAGCAGAGAATGCTTGCATATTTCCGGTTCACCTCAGTCTATTAGGCATGCGGTTGAGGGCTGGGTGCAGAGAAGTGCTCCGATGAGAGATTGCCGGGCAATCCCTTTCATCCGATGAGTGAACGGAGGATTTCCTTCGGCACCCACCTCTACATATTTTCTATTTTTTCGTTGCAGACACGCCCATTTGCAAGCACTTGGACCGCGTCGTTCTAATTGGTGCTTCAAAGGACGAGACAGTTGAAGTGACATGCGAGATTCAAGCCGATCCACCACCCAGGTAAGCCACCAAATCCATAGAATTCCCCCGAATCCTCAGTCCCCTTGAGTGCGGTGCAAATGATGAGCCACGACTACGTGTGCATCCGGGATTGTTTCGTGAATTTTTCACATCCAATCCAGGTGAAGTCGAAGTCGAACGCCACCACCATCGTCGGGGTTGTGTAATCCTCCAGGAAATTGCATGTTTTCGGGTGAAAATCAAACATTATCGAAGCACTTCAACGTGATTCTCTAAGCATCCTGCTGCGCACACAATCACACAATATCCTGTGTGCGGTGGTTATGGCAATATTAACACTTAACACTCGTCTGAATCCTCCTCGCACGGCATTCGAGTGCACTTTGTTAAATTAAAGGATACGTTCTGCATTAATTAACATTAAATTGGAATTGCTTTGCTTCCACTCACTCACTTATAGTCGCTCGCTCGCTCGATTCCGGTGCTTGCCCTGCAGCCATGAACTTTATAATTGAGACAAATGCTACGAGTGTGCCGTGTGGTGTGAAAGGGCTTGAGCATCCCAAGCCCCTCTCCATCCCACTTTCGAGGAATGGACCTTTTTGGAAGTGCATTTTGCTGAAGTGATAAATTTATTCACAGATTAAAGGATATCTCTCTGTGTAGGTACCCCGCCCCCCCCTCCCTTCCCCCGGCAGACCGTGTGAGGTTAGGAGGTCTTGACTGTAAGCCTTCAGGGGTGTTACATTGGATTTGAAGCAATTCGATGAATAGGATTATTTCACCGAACCTCAGAAAGGATATGTGCATGTATCATTAAGGATGAGAGTGGGAGGGAGAGCCGATGTTTGGCCGAAGAAGTGGTTATGAAAGCAATTCGAAACTTAGTTTTGAGGAGTGTTTATGAATTCTGGGAAACAAATCGCCTAGCTGGTAATTGTGTGTGTGTGTAAATTGGACTGTAAGACTTCGAAAATGTGTAGTTATCCTCGTTCTTTGGGACAGCCAAAGTGGGGTGGGGTGAGAAGCACTCATGTGAGTCCTTGGGTCAAAGACAGGCTGCAACCGGAAGGGTGGTGTTGTTGAACAGATGAATAGGATGCTCATGCAAATTGTACGAGGTTAAGGATTGAAGCAATCAAAGGAAAACAAATTGAAAATGGAGTTCATCAGGGTAGGCACTTAGGTCCTCTGTTGTTTGCCTGCAGAAAATCATTCCTGATGCCGTTCCACCAAAATACACAGCATTTGCAACAAATTCGAATCGAATGCCTCAAGGTGCCCATCTAGGACCTGTGCTGTTTCCCTAGAGAAAATCAAGAAAATAGTCAAACTGATACCATTCCCCCAAAACACCCCGAGTTCGCAACAAATTCCAATCGGTTGCCTCAAGGTTCACACCTAGGACCACTGCTGTTTCGGTACAGAAATGCAACAAATTCCAATGGAGTGACTCAAGGTGCCCGCCTAGGACCTGTGCTGTTTCATTACAGAAAATCATTTCTGATGACACCAAAGTACACAGCATTTGCAACAAATTCCAATCGAATGCCACAAGGCGCCCACCTAGGACCACTACTGTTTCTCTATAGAAATGCAACCAATTCCAATGGCATGCCGCAAGGTACCCAACTAGCACCCGTGATGCTTCTCTACAGAAATGCAACAAATTTTAATGGAGTGCCTCAAAGCTCCCACCTAGGACCTGTGCTGCTTCTGCACAGAAAATCAACAAAATCGTCAGACTTGGTCCTGATGCTATTCCACCAGAACACCCCGAGTTTGCAACAAAATCGAATCGAGTGCCTCAAGGTGCCCATCTAGGACCTGTGCTGTTTCCCTAGAGAAAATCAAGAAAATAGTCAAACTAATGCAATTCCCCCAAAACACCCCGAGTTTGCAACAAATTCCAATCGGTTGCCTGCACCCGTGATGCTTCTCTACAGAAATGCAACAAATTCCAATGGAGTGCCACAAGGTACCCACCAAGGACCAGTTTCATTTCTCTACAGAAAATCGTGAAGATCATCAGTCAGTGTCCTACTTCATCTCATCAAAATACACACAAGTTCGATGGACTTCATCAGGGTAACCATCTAGGAACTGTATTGTTTCGGTAGAAAACCCCAGAAACCCCTCTGTGAATCACGAAATCCTCATTCAAATCCAAAGTCCCCTCAAATCCTCTCCTCGATGTCCCAGATCAAGTGACTGATGAACTTCTCCATCGCCACCCATCGCAGCACTTCTCTCAATCCTTTCAGATCGTTCCGTTGGAAGTTCAATAATTCCGGTGAAACCCTTGACGTGGGCAGCGAACGCTTCAGCGTGAACGGCAGTCGAAGCATCCTCAAGTACACTCCAGTAACCGATCAGGTAAGTTACCGACCACTTCAAAATCAATGCATCCTCCTCACACGGTGAAAGTTCTTCCGTCAGGATTATGGAACACTTTCCTGCTGGGCAGTAAACGATGTCGGCACACAGCATCAACCGTGTTTGTTCCAAGTCGTTCTGGCGGGTAAGTTAAATAAACAAAGTCCTCTCCCACCCACATCGGCCCCGCCTCTAATGATAATCCTTTTTCATCCATTCTCTATCTATGTCTCTGCTGAAGGTCTACCAAGTGCTGTCAGCAACTGCAGTGTGTACAATCGCACAGAGCTCAGTGTGGACATCCAATGCTTGCCGGGCTATGATGGTGGTCTGCCACAAATATTTGTCCTGGAAATGTTCTCCAGTCGAACAGGAAGCACAAGGTAAATAGGTGACGTTCGCTCGTCGTCGTCGAATGTGCCGCATGCATGTGTCCTTGTATCTATGCGATTTTCCGACCACACTCTGTCATACTCGGTGTATGGCTGGATAAACTGCCCCCAGTCAGATGCACGATATTCGGTTGTGGCTGGAGAGCCTTTATCTACACCAGCAGCAGTGGCAGTAGCAGTCGCAGCAGCCAGCCAGCCAGTAGTCAGTGTCAGTGTCAGTGGTCATGTCGGAACGATTTGACCAAAGGTCAGTTTGGCCAGGACACCTCAACTATCTGGGCGTATTAAAATGCAAATACCGCAAAACGATTAAGGACCACCAACACTACCACCACCACCACCACCAGCAGCAGCAGCAACAGCAACAGCAGTCGTGACTGAAGTAGAAGTGAAGCAAAAGCAGACAACCAGAAGTATTCCTATTCCAGGTCCATGCACGCCGGCGAACAACAAACGAACCATTCCCAGCCGGAAGGTATTGCATTTGCAATGCAATCAGGCAAACAGTAAACGCTTCTGATTGCCAGAGATTTCGAGAGTTCTTTTGCGGTGGCATGGGCGTCGCACAGGTCCATTGAATATTTCATCGTCTTCGTCTGTCCGTCCAGAATTGCGAGCATCTTCAGCCATTACAATGCGAATATTCTAGGTTACACTTATGCAAATCAAAAATGCCCTCATCACAGGCGAACGATGTCGATGTCGATGGCGATGTCATTGTTGTTGTTGTGGTGGCACTGCTAAGAGCCGGTTGTTGTAAATATTGAGAAATCTGCCGGTAATCGGCTGACATGGATTGAACCCTTAAATGGAGTTGCCTGCTCCGGTCGTTAGGGGAATGGGAATGCAAATGAACTCGTGCCATACCGGAATCGGAATTGGAAAAGGCAGATTTCGAATTATAATCGGATTTGCGATGGAAATCGTTGTGGTCTTCTCATTTTTTTTTTCTGTTCGCAAATAGTGGCTGAATAAGAGGGCTTGATGGAGTTATGCTGGAGAATGTAGGTCAAATTCCAATGAATGCAGATGTGTGTGGTGAAGGGACAGGCATTTGGGCACATTTTGGGTGCATTTTAGTACAATTGCTACTAAATTTTCGACATTTTGGATACATTTTAATACAGTGATGCTCATTTTCTTCACATTTTAGTACAACCGGTACTAAATGTTTGACATTTTGAATACATTTTAATACAGTGGTACTAATTTTTCACTTTCAATTGGCATTTTAGTAAAATTTTGGATTTTAGTACAGTGATACTCATTTTTTACACATTTTAGTACAATCGGTATTAAACGTTTGACATTTTGAATACATATTAGTACAGTGATACTAATTTCTTGACATCGTAGTACAATCGGTACTAAATTTTTAGACCAAATTCTGAACGAAACATGCTGCTTTTTTGGAAACTTGCTCTTGTCCATGGTCTTAGTCACTCAACTTTAAATCAATACAGATGTCGCTGTGAAGAGACAGTAATGTTGGTGAATTTTTGTGCAGAATTTTTAGTACACTTTAGTACAGTCGGTACTAAATTTTTTGCTGAGTTTCTGGACAGAAGGGCATTAAGTCCAACGACAAAGATGACGAATTAGCAAGGAAGTGGGTATTCCCTACAACTGGCACAAAATCAGGAGACTAGCCAACCCTCACTGAAAGCCGATGTGCCTTGCATTTAATCCAAACAGAACTAAGGCTCTCCTAGTGTTAGACGGGAAGAATATAAGTAAGTGCAATATCTGGACACCGTCTCGTAGGCCAGCTAACAGCTAGAAGACATGGAGCGCCCTGCAAAGACTTCTGTAGAAGCAGCACGACACGACCGACTGCACTGACTACTGCCACCAATCATCAACAGAACGAGTACACCTTTCAGCTCCTGCAACATCAATGAAACAGCTGCATCTGAACATCACTCATACTTCTTATTACTTCACCGTACGATGTGTACGTCAGCGGTGGCCAAGGGAAATTACTCAGGCAGTCGAGACAACACCGTAAGAACAGCTAACTTGCCAGACCACCGCGCTGAAAGGACACCGGCACACCATCCAGCACAAACTCTCTCTCTCTCTACCTTGTAATAATTTCAATTACTTATCGCTTCTCGTCCATGTACTCATTTCAGATTCAATCTCACGAATCCAGAGGAGCCGCAATTCATTTTGGAGAACCTTGACACACTCACCTCGATGATGACAACGGAGAACAACTCAATGAAGGTTCGCATATACTCGTTCAATCAAAAGGGACGAAGCGCTGCATACCACCTACATGACTTCGTAATCGGTTCGACAGGACACAAGACAGGTGAGTGAGTGCGTTACTGTGCAACGGTGTTGGGCTGATGTGCTGTGGTGTCATAATGTCATATCCCGCCTTCGAACCACGGAAGTGCATAAGTGATTGATGCTTTCCTTTGTCCTTCCGTGAGCTTCTTGTGCCTGTGTGCGGGCGTGTGTCAAGTGATTATACATATCGTTGATCGAGTGCTTCTCTTTCCCCTTCTCTTCCTCCCTCGCTCGACCGACTCATTGGACGCTCTCAATGGATTTTACGATGCGACACCTTGACGCTACGGGATCAAAATGGCCGGGTCGCTTTCAGAGGACGATATGTCGCTGTCACTGTCGCCGGTAATTGTTGGTAGTGTACTAACAATTGTTGTCATCAGTCTGGCGATTGCAATGAGGATATTCCTGATGACGTTCTTGAATAATCTACGACGGAAGCGACAGCACGGCACAAAGGCATCTGTCGCTGGGGGTGTACAATCGGGTGATGGATACAAGGTAATTTAACTGAGTCTTCCCGTCGCCACTGATTGGATGTGTGTTCTGATCGAATGTGGTCTTGTGTTTCTGTGCAGAAGGGGGGCAATCTGGAGAAACCACGATGGCAGCATACGGACATAAAGACTAAGTCGTCGTCGGAGGACTTGATTGAGGACGAACGGGATCCTGATGTTATACCATCGCAATTTGGTAAGTTGTGTGCAGGGGGATTTGCATTTTTGACTAGGCTGTGCATTTTTAACACACGGGGCTTAAACTATTCCGGCTTAAATTAGATAAAATTAGTCGAGAATTTCGATAAATTTTGTTCAAAAGGTGATGAAACTTCGATCAAGAGTCGAAATTTGGCGGAAAAACGCTAACAATTTCGATTAAATGTCGAAATTTGGAACAAATGGTTCCGCAGCCACCAAAATTTGGAACAAATCTGGCAGAAAAAGGCTCCAAAATATGGAACAACAGTCGAGATTTGGAACAAATTGTTCCTCAACTTTAATCAAAATCCCATATTTGGGAGAAAAGGGCTCCAAAATTTTGATCAGCCGTCGAAATTTGGAAGAAAAATGGTCTAAAATTTCAATGAACTTTCTCAACTTTGACCGGCAGTTGAAATCTGGCAGAAAAGGCTCCAAAATTTGGATCAATAGATGAAATTTGGAAGAATTGGTTCCTCAACTTAGATCAACAGTCGAAATTTGGCACAAAAACGCTCCAAATTTTTGTCAATTGTCAAAATTAGGTACAATTTGGTTCCAAAGTTTGTACGCAACACCAATCTAACTCCACCTCCTGGTTGGTACACATTAAGCGGTGACGAGGATATTGGTGGCTTGCTTTTAATAGTCGCCGCAGCAAAGTCCTTTTTTATCTCTGAAGGCACCCACCTTCTCCCCTAAACCTCACTACCGCCCATACCTTGTCCTCACCACATTCAAAATGACACGTGTGCCTATAAAAAAAAATCTGAACGTTCGCATTAGCCTCCCTCCTGGACGCCATCGTAAAGGGATAATGATTTATATTTTTATTTTTTAATTACACATTCATTTTACGATTACTTCCTTCAATTACCCAGATGGGGTAAAATAGTACACGAGTAGATTACATTTTATGGCGACCGCCCGCTCTGGCCGACCATGGGCCTTTTAATTTTTAGTGCAAAGCAAACTCGACCGCGGCCAACGAAGCGGCGTTCAAGGATAATAAGCACACGTTGCCGGCTCGTGTGTGTTGTGTGGACTGATTGTGAGCTACTGTTTATCATGCGTTTTATCTTTTCTCTCTCGTTTCATGTAAATCACTTATTTTGTGGACCCACTTGACGTTTATTGCCATCGTGGTTGATTAAATTTTTGGCCTGTTTTTTTGGTTTATAGTCGTCAGCAGTGGAGGCGGCGGTGGAGCTGGTGGCGGAGGCAGCAGCTCAAATGGACTAACCGATCTGCACTTTGCAAAGCCACCGATGTCTAAATGGTCACCTAATGCTGGTGTAAGTATATGAATCGTCTTTTATTTTAAACATGTGAACGTCTGCGCTTTGCACCTCAGTTTGAGGCAACATCCGGCTCCCTCCTCCATTCCCCATCCAACCTCATCTCGCAAACGCTTTCAGTTTTGGGTCAACGACTCGAACAACAAGCGGCACTTTCGCGATATTACTTACGCCAATATTTGCACGCTCATTTGTTGACCAATCGAATGTAATCGCCTCGCAATTACACGACCCATCGGAGACTGCAGGGGGGACCAACCCATCGACCAGCCAATTTGTAAGTTAATTTCCCTATCAAATTCAATTTTTCCAATGGCATCCGGGATCAATTTGCCGGCGCGCAAATAAACGTTCGAAAAAAAATCGTGATTTTGTCCCCTCCCCCTTGCCGGGGGTTGGCTGCGGAGGAAGCCGGAGGGAAAAAATTCAATTACATCGTTAAAACAAACTTCCCCCGGAGACAGTGGTGTTCACTCGACGTGCAAACATCGGAACTCCCTCGATTTTTTTTTTTTTTTTGACAAAAACCAATCCATCCCTGCTCTGGATGGGTGGGTGGCTGACCCACGCCCTCTCAGTTGTTTGTTTGGCAGAAAATGATTCCATCCTTCCTTCCTTCTTCCTGTGCGCCTGTGTGTGTGCGTGTTTGTGGAGCACTCAATTCAATAAGAATTTTATTTTCGTTTTTCCAGCATCGTCCCTACGACACTCTCCTGCATCAGGGCACAACAGCGGCATTAGCCAACGGTCCAGGTGTCCCGGTCACGTACAATCAAATAAACACACGCTCTCATCTGATGGCATCGTCGGTTATAACGCCCCCGACAATCGTCGGTGGCAACAGCAGCAACACCAATTGTCCTAGTCCAGTTCCTGGTGGCATGCTGGCGGCGGGTATATCTCCGAATGGTCTTGGAATGCAGCAGCCGAATGGAGCAGGTATGATTATGGCATCGCCAACTTCTTCCGCAGCGTCGACAGCCACTCTGCCGGCAACTAGTACGAGTCTCACGAATGTGATGCCCATTGCACTTGGCGGTGGCAATCCGTTGCCGGCCCTAATTGGGGGCACATTGCCACCCCCGACCACGAACAGTCTCAGTCGGACAATGCTGCACCAGCAGCAGCAACAGCAGCAGCATCATCACCATCATCACAGCTTAGGACGCAATAGCAATCTGCAGCCACAGTTTCATCAGTTGGCCACGTTGACGGGGCCACTTGCAACGTCGTCGCCAATGAGTGCGACGACGACGACTAACATGGGTAGTGGAGGCGGAGGCGGAGGCGGTGGATCCCTGAGTGGAATGCCGCACGAGCGCAGCTCGTCCAGCGATCTGGAGGATAACATCAATATAAATGCGATTAAGGATTGTCTGATGACACAACGAGTTCCGGAGAGCTGTGTCTGAGTGGCTGGACGTGAAGTGGCATCCGGTCGCCGACTCACCGTTGGTGGTGATGGTGGTGGTGGTGGTTGGAGAGTGGTGACACGAATCTGGTTCTTCGTGTAATTAGCAGTTTTCAGCCGTGTCCCGTGTCGTCTTGGTTGACTTCGTCGTCTGCCGGATGACGTCGACCACGGACGGGTAGCTGTCGCAGTCGCACGCGGTTTGTGTTGTTTTATTTTTTGGCGTTTTTGTGTAGATAGACGGTTTTGCAATGGAATGTCTAATGTTTTGTGGGTCGTCTTGGAATGGGGGGTGGTGAGTGGATGGGGGGTTCGATTTTTGAGTGAAGTGGCTTGGGATGGATCTTGGAAGCTGGTGGAGAGGTTCTGAAAAAAGTGATAGTGGTGTTTTTCAGCAAATTTTGGGCGCTAATTCAAGGTAAGGACTTAGACCACGCAGCAAGTACCAGTTTTTGACAGTTTCGAAGCAAAAAAGAAGACCAGACGATCAAAAAACTCGATGAATTTCAAGACAAGTACTTAGGTCTTAAAGCTGGTATATGACTCCAGCAGCTTCGGCGCCAGCAACAGGGTCTAAGAGTTCAAAACCGGTTTTCGAGATATGGTCGACTTTTCAAATTGAATCGATTTTTTTTGATAAATTTCGATGAATTTCAAGTCAAGCACTCAGACCATAAAGCGAGTATCCACATTCAACAACTTCGTCGGCAGCAACATGGTCAAAAACTTAAAAACCGCAGTTTTCGAGATGTGGTGGACTTTTCAAAATCAAGAAGTTCGTCACCGAATTTCTCAAAATTTCAGACATACTCTCGTGAAAGGCTTTTGCACCTACTTGAGGTCAAGATAGTCTTCGCCGACGGCTGCAACAAGGCCGAACACTTTAATAAAAAGGAAGTCGACACCGTATTCGAGATACGGTCAGTTTTTCAAAACTAAGACTTGCCACCGAATTTCTCACCATTTCTAACACAAGCTCGAGCCAGGCTTTTACACCTATTTGAGGTTTAAATAGTCATCTATGGCACCAGCAACAGTGTCGAAAAGTTTAACAAAAGTCAAGTCGACACCGTTTTCGAGATACAGTCAGTTACTCAAAACCACCTCTTTTTTCCACAATTTTTCTGAATTTCTCGCCCAAACTAATATCTCAATTTCTCTGCATCGAATATGTAGATCTAATGGGGCTCCAAAGCTTAGACTTAGACTACTTAGACGTTTGTAAAAAAAAAACGCCGGAAACGCAGTTTTCGAGAGACCGCCGACTTAAAAAATTTCATTATTTTCTGTTTTTTTGAACTTCTCGCGCACACTCACGGCAAACATGTGGATCTAGCGAGGGTCAAACGTTTGTTCAGCGCCAACATAGCTTAGACATTTTTAAAAAATCGCCGGAAACAGTTTTCGAGATACGGTCGATTTTCAAAAATGCATGATTTTCTGAATTTTTGATGCAGCTTCGAGTGGAATACGTTTGGACCATGCGAGACGTTCCAAACACCTTTCTCGTCAATTCCTGGGCCAAGGCCCTAATTATATTCAAAGTCGATGCCATCTTAAAAGCCTTTCAACTTCTGACTGAATGTTGATCCCACTCCCTCCTCTCGAAACAAGTCTTCTTATCCAACACACCCCCCTTTATTTCACGGGCCAAAGGTCCATCAAATCATCGTCGTCACCTCAGCACCATCACTCATCCGGAGTAAATTTTTGAAACAAAAACAAAAATCCAACTGATAACAATAAAAAACTTTTCCAAATAGACATCCTCTTAAATAGCAGCGTAGATTGTAATTTTTACTAAAAAAATAAAAAAAAAACCAGAAGAAGACTTAAGAAGAATACAGATCACTATAGCCATAGCCATATGTTTACCTGTAAACTCCTATAGACACTCAATTCAGCCCAGAATCCCCAGCCGGATTCTCGAGTGAATTTTTTTTGTAAAAAAAACAAAATAAACAAGAAATGAATTGAATTTCACGTGTAAATACGAAATCAAAGAATAAGGAAAAATAATAAATAAATCTATATAAATGAACATGAAATATACTATATGTATGAGTGTACGTAGATTAAGGAAAAACGAAAAAAAAAAAATATAAAGAAAGAATAAAAACCAAACCTATGTACGTCCGAACACATGCGATTGACATGCATCTGGGTTCAGACATGAAAAATGTAAAATAAAAAAAAAACCAAACGAGATAATAAGGCAACGCCCACCACCCCAAATTTGACGGGGCGGGACGTTCAACTAAAATTCGTAGCGTAAGATGTCTAGGATATAAATTTGTGGACAATGGACGAAGGATGTGTAGTTAATTGAATTTAATGTTGTTTCCTCGTTGGAGATCGTTTAAATTTATTTATTTCTTCTTTTTTTTTTTTCATCGTTTGTTTATGAGCAAGAATATATATGTATATTTAATTAAATTATTCTAAGGAGAAAAATTAATCGTTTCTATGTGTAAATATGACTCGAATGTAAAACGGGGAAAGCAGTGCTGATTCAAAACCAAAAAAAAAAAAAAAATAAATAAAAAATTAAGAAAAAATGTGAAGAATAAATATATAAAATGAATTATATCAAAAATGTGGTCATTTTTTTCTCTTGTTTTTCGCAGTTACAGCAAGAAATTCTTTAGCTCGGTAAGTTAATGCGGAGTAACTCAGTCAACCCCTTAAGAAATCCATTTACTCAACGACAACGAGCGAAACAGTGCAGGAAATGTACAAGATCCATGAAAATTGGCGGCCGATTCATGCTTGTCTATTCACTTTTGCGCTTCACTGTGGGTAAGTAATTTTGTTTGGGCTCAAGAGGCAATTGAGTAACAGTGGCCATCTCTCGAAAAACCAAGCTGACTTTATTCAACACTCTGATCATACCTGTGCTGCTCTATGGCGCAGAGACAAGGAGGCTATTGAAAGCGGATGAGGAAGCTCTTGGTTGTTTTGACAGACAAATTAAGGTTCCCCAAGTGATGGCAATGATCTGTTACGTTACGAGTGGTGTCAAGTCGCCTGATCACGCCGGCCAACGGATGCCGTGATATGGGCCACATTTCTCCTTTCGATACCAATTTTTAAGAATTTTTTAGACACTTGACAAGTGATTGATGATGCCAACCCTTACCGAATATTTTGAGAGCTGGGTGACTTAAGTAACTTCGACAGCTGCTTAAACACCACAATTGGAAGAACTATCATTGCTGTCTAGTCACTCCTTAAATTTGTTGATTTCCTGGAACTTCAGTGGAGGCTATGAAGTCTTGCTCCTCTTCGTCGGTTGCAGCTTCAGTCCCTCCAGTCCGTGAGCCTTAACAACGAGGCTATTTCTATGTCGTGGCACAGTCCTCACGCATATTCCAATCAAATGCGTGCGCGCTGGACTCTTTGATATGCTCGCGAAATGGCAAGTATTTGGTCCTGTTTGCGTTGATGGCGTCAGGAGGAGAAGATTTCACCACGAACTGTACGAGCTGAACAGCTGCATGCACCTAGGTAAGCGCCTTCGGATCTAACGCTTAAGATGGCTAGGTCATGGGGATCGGATGGACACTACACTCGGGCTCGAAGAACTTTCGAATCCGAGCCATTGGGACAACGCAACTGAGTATGTCCTCGATAGAGTGGAGAAAAACCTCAACCAACTTGGCGAAAGATCGTGCTGCCTGGAGAGGCGGCTTATTGGTTGAGGCCTAGGTCCACCCCGGACTGTAGCGCCAAACAAAGACGAAGTAGGAAAGAAATATGAGGTGACTTAAACTAGCACTTGGACACCAGACTAGAGACATGATGAATTAACATAAAAATAACATGAGTGGCGCCACAGCCCAGGGCCCAGCTTCTCAGCAACCACTCGTGTTGTGGAAAGGAACCTATAGGGACCTACAGTGGAAGGGCCTACAGATTTATGCCGACTCCAAACGGCAAAGTTTGAGAAGCTTTTTTTAGACAGTTATACACCTTCAGCACTGTCAGTGACTCGAAAGCCGTGAAAATCATATTTAGTCGCATTGGGTATCGAACCCAGACACTGAGGCTCAAGTTCGTAGGAGTCGACGCACAGACACACAATGCCACGGCCATCCAACATGATGAATTGCCACGTCGAATTAACCTCACAACAACCGAGAGCTGTCAGATCAACTGTCACTGAAAACAATGTTGCCATGTTCCCCGCCTTTAAGAAGAAGAAAAACACCCTCTTCTCGGGCCCAACTTCTCCAGCAAAACCCCGAGCTCAGCTTGATATTCTTCGTTCATGACTGGAGGGGTCCTCTAGATGTATGCCGATGGAAATACTTGACTCATTGGCACTCTCTACGCATTGTCAGCGACTAGAGAGAAGTTTGTCCGTTTAAGGAATGTGGCGGCAACAGAAGGGCTCTTGGTGGCTCTTAGTCTCCTTTGAGAAGTTCTTGGAATGAAGCGGCGCTAAAACCTATAAAGGGTTGCATTCACTATTGAAAGACGACGTCTAAGATATCTGCCGCGATCCCAGTAAACCAGAATAAGTGCTAATTGACTCGACTTAGTGCTTTTGTTGTTTTTTTCTTTCATCTCATGTCTGATCCGATGAACGATGGCGTCTTCACTTTCTTTCAGTGGATTCCCGGTGAATTTAATACTATCTAGCTATCACGCCTTCACCATCGGTCCATGTCGACTTCTTCGTAATCCTTCTAGAGAGCGGCCACATATTCAAGGGCCTCTCAAAATAGACCTCCTTCCATACCTACTTAAGGAGTGTTTCATCCTCCAAGTCGAAGTACACAATTCTCCGGCAAAAATTGAGTTGAACAGCCGAAGACATGCCAAGGAACAGTGGACACGACTTCCGACTTTTCAGAGTTTACCCTGAATTCAAGCCCTTTGGAGGAATGATGACAAACAAATCAAGCTACATCATGGGCTTGATTTGTTGGTCATTAGTAGGGGGCACAATGAGTACTCTCTTCACTCCAATTCCAATCATCCAAGATTGTTCAGACCATCTACAGAGAATGATTGGGCGTGTGCTACAACGACTTCTGCAAAAGCTGTCATTCTCTTGAATGGCAACGTCCTCTACTCCCGTCTTAAGGCTTAATTCTGCAGCAAATTCGGCTAACTAAGCAGCATCAGTGCCTGCCCTCTCCAGCGCTTTGTCAAGGATCGACTAGATTCGGGTGGTATCACTACGAGCCTGCACTGGCTGCCGTGCGACTGCTGCTGCTAACTAACCTATCCTCTACAGACAAATAGGAGACTGCCTCGTCCGAGCATCATCTTCCGTCTAGTCTTTTGAAGAACCACGGCATTAGCAACAATTTTGGGCCAGAAACAGGCAACAAAAGTTTGTTAGTTTAGGTAGACTGGGCTGCAGTGGGCAGTGGCGTGGTAAATTTTAAAAGGTAAGTCGGAAGAAGTCGGACCTAGCCAAGGGTGCGTCTTGACACCTCTACTTTTCATTAAATATATGGACTGGATTGTCGAGAAATGTTTCACTTCGGAAGAGTTGAGGTAAGTCATCTTTTTATGGAAGATGACTTAGGTATCATTACATCCTCCCAGAGGAAACTCCAGCGCGCACTCTGTTGGTTTTTTGCCACATGTGCAGATGCTAGGATGACGGACAGTGTGTACAAATCAGAGACTATGATAATTTACAGAACGCCTGTTATTGGAGTCCCATTGAAGCAAGTGGAGAAGTTCACGTATCTCAGCCACCAGTGAGCTGCCAGCGAAATCGCCACCACACTTAGACTGTGTTCGTCCATTGTGATACCCATAGTCAGACTACCACCACTGATGGACAACTCTAGTGATAGCAACAAATGTAGGTCTCCGGCGTCTTTTTAAAGCCCGACGTGGAGGATGGCTCCACCGAAGAACCCCGCTGATCAAAATCCCACATGAGTATGGTGCCGTTTCCCCCCCTCCCGTCCCCCTACCCTTCCACAAAGCCAAACCAACCATAAAATCAGAAACTCCTCGACCCACAAACATCCAAACAAAAAACTTCATCTGAATTCACAATTCAACCCAAGAACACTGCACCATCTTCATCTTCGCATCGCACCATCCCGAGGAACTCACATGAATACACTCACCCCTCCCCTCCCCGCATTGTCGACACGAGGCGCGCCTTGCCACACACAAGTCATTAATCTCAATAAAACACTTAGGAGTGCACACACAAGCCCGCGCACCGAGACGGCGCGGTTGACGGGGTGGGGGAGAGTCTCGGTAATTCCCGTAGATACTTTTACTGTGTAATAAATGTTTTCCACTCCACAGTGACATTAATCCGCCCTCAAATTGGTGGTACTCATGTGTGCCGCCGGATGAGAGCTCCAAGGGGGTACCTAAGATTTATAATGAATCCCACCACTGGCGTGCCGTTACGTGCTGCCAGGGATCAGATGGCTGAGGGGCTCTCGCGAACCCCCCGCTTGATGTGCAACATTCCGACGATGGTCAGGTCGGTTTGTGATTGAATTGAATTGTGTTCCCCTTGCAACGCCGAGAGGGTTGCCGAGCTGGGTTGCATTCAGATGCCCCAAGAAGCGAACGAATTCAACTTGAATCGCATGTAATTACCCCCGGAGGACCGCACACACCGATGCAGCACACTCAAGGGGTCACCGCGTGGAGGAGTTCCAGTTCGAGTTCGAGTTCGAAACTAATCACATCCTTCAAGGGAGATGACACACCGAATCAGATTACACTCGCGGTTTTAATGAATCACTCGATTATTTCCGCCACACAGCAGCCCGGACCCGTCCCGAGTGTAGCGCTATCCAATTATTACTTTTTGATAAGCTTCGACACGCTGGCGCCGGTGGCGTGGAGGGCCCCTTGGTGGGGGGGCAAGGCCAATGTGGCAGGCAAATAATTAACACCATGATTTATGACATCTGTGCGGATTGACGGTGTTTTATATCGATTTCCTGGATGCCCTTGGTCGTCGATCGCACATCTTCGGGGAGTGTGTGCGGTGGTTGGCTGGATGGCATCCGAAAAGGGAAACTTTTGATGACTTGTAATTAGATTTGAATTGAAACGGCACCCGGAAGTGAGAGCAGAGCGCGGGGGAGATTCTCATTAGAAGTTCATTTCGGAGCGGAAATATCCGTGTGTAGTCAGGTGTGAAATGAAAGTCCTAGCATTCTCTGAAATGTGACTATGGAGTGGAATTGACTTTTGCGCGAGCAAATCTGCGAAATCAAAGCGCGGAGCGCGCACGCATTTGAATGGAATATGCGTGGGGATTGTGGTACGACATGGAAAGAGCCTCGTTTGTTAAGGCTCAGGCACTGTAGGGACTGAAGCTGCTTCCGAGGAAGAGGGGCAAGACTTCATAGCCTCCACTGAAGTTCCAGAAATCAACTAATTGTAAGGGGTGACCAGGCAGCAATGTCAGTTCTTCAAATTGTGATGTTCTTGCATCTGTCAAAGTTACCAATGACACGAGGCTGTCAAAATATTCGCTAAGGGTTGCCATTGTCAAACGTCTGAAAATTCATAAAAATTGGTGTCGAAAGGAGAAATGTGGCTCAAATTATGAGGAGCGTTCATCCATTCGGCGCCGCGATTATGCGACTTGACACCACTCGTAACGTAACAGAACGGTGCCATCACTTGGGGAAACTTGCGTCAAATGTCACGTAAATCAGATCAGATTTTAGATGGGGTTTCGGCATGTGACAGCTCAAGCCACCCTTAATTGCAGAATATTGGCCGGCGAGATCACATTAGCTTACGTTACGTCACATTAGCTTACGTTACGTCACATTCCGTCACGTCGATGAGATTTTAGATGAGACTGAGAGAAGTGGGCAAAATGGGTGGGATTTCACTTGAACGCATTACTTGTCAACTCATTGCGTTACGTTACGTTACGCTACGTTACATGATACGTTACGCCTATCAGAATTGCGATGAGGTTTGGATGTGAACCGGGTTAAGTCAGATTTCATCTTATTTACGTTCCGTCAATTCCTTTAATTTCGTTGTGTTATGTTACGTTACGTTGCGCTACGTCACGTCACATGTTATGTCTATCAGGACCCCGATGCGGTCGAGTAAAGTCAGATCACCTTTCAGTTGCATTACGTCACTTAACGTTGAATTTCGTTGCGTTACGTCGAATCACTTGCTACGTCTACCACAATTTGTTACGTCAGATATCATGTCTGCTGCCTATTGTAACTCTCATTTATACGTTACGCCACTTTTCCTTGAATTTCGTTTAGTTTCGTTAAGTTTCGTTAAGTTTCGTTAAGTTTCGTTAATTTACATTAAGATTCATTGTGTTGCATTACGTCACCTTACGTCGCATTTAGTTACATTCCATCACATTAAGTCACAAAACAATATTCACATTTGATCACATTTGACCACATATCCACAATATTTGCAAAAAAAACTGCCCCAAAAACAAGAGGCAAAATCAAAAATCTACGGTGTCCAGTTCACGTCAACAGCATTTTAAACTTCAACGTGTCACAGTCCAAATCGACACCAACCAGAGGTCATCATATCTCACCCTCCCCCCGGCAAACAACACCTCAGACTCGACACAATCCTCTTAAGGTCTTACACCGGACACCTGCTTCCGAGGAGCGCCCATCCATGGACAGCCCCGCAGGACACACGTCTGACCGATACACAGCAGGGTTCACATCACTTCAAACTGAACGACCAACCCAACTACTGTTCGCAACAACTTCAACTAACATTTGATAACTAACAGATTTTTTTTTTTTTTTTTTTGGAAAAGTTCTTCAAAAGTTGGGCAACTCGGGGAACCTTGTTCCTCACTCACTCACTCACTCAGACTCTGTGCAGTGCAGTGGCGGTGGCAGTTGTGTGCAGCAACATAGTTGACGACTCTCTGTCGACCATCCTGGGCTGGCCACTCCTGCGACTGTGTCCATGCGTAAATGGGATTAGAAATGAAGTACCAAACAAAGCCCCATGCAACCAAAGGGGACCCCTTCAATAAAACTTGTCACAAGAACCGATTCCGCAATCCAGTGTTTCGTTTCATTGTGTCCCTTTCATCTGGCCCGGCCATTTACGAAACCAGACTCATGAGTGCGACGGTGGTGGAGTGGGGGTAGGGGGATCCTCTGTGGCCACACCACTGCCGTGCTGAGTGTGGTTTTGTTTTGTAGTTCAATTACACACACACACACACACACACACAGTAACCCAGGGACATTATGTTATTACAAGCTTTAAGGATTCCTTAATTGCTAAAGTTTTCTTCAATCGTATTGCCGTAACTAGTCTGTGAGTGAAAGAGATGACTTCGTCGCGGAGACGGGTGTCGGGGGGGGAGCTCTGAAAGGGGATGGCAAACAAACAAACGAAAAAAAAAAAAAAAAACAGTAGAAAAAGAAAACTCAACGAAAAGTCCTCTTAACACACGAAAAGTCATTTGAAACTGAAGTTTTCTGTTTAATTAACGACCAGAGCTGGGATAAGGGTGCTCTCTCCGGCACTCATCCATTCTCTTTGGCTTCAGTCTCTGGTGAGTGGTCAACTTGGATGTCGGGGTGAATGGCGGAGTGTGTGTATTTTGTAATTGTCTCTTCTCTTTGAAGTTGGCGGGGGTAATGTGATGACTTTAGCTGAACGGGGACACAGGACTGTGTGTGCAATCAGGCAGGCAGTCAGGCAGAGACATTCCCCTTTTAAGACGAATGCAAATACCATTTTGAGGCCATTGCAACTTACTTAGTTCGGGCTGCAGGGCGAACGACTTCGCATGCCACGATTGATGACTTCCAAGGATACCAGTCACTCCTCGAGATTTCCAATAAATTTCATCTCGTGCCAGCGCTTAAATCCACGTCAACACCACAGCCCGTCGCATCGAACCGCCGGATCCATTTGCAACAAATCACATTCACATCCACGTCGCCCCCCCCCCCCCCCCGTCAGATCCCATTCATCTCGTGGCACTTCACTCCTCCACTGGTGGTGTGGTCCAAGCTCTATAATTGAACAACATCGCTCCTATAATGGACGTTGAGTGAGCTATTTCCGTGGGAAATCATCAATCAAACCCGATGTCCTGCTGTAAGCTGCTTACACACTCCTCCCCCACGCCCAGCCACTGTCTCCGCGTGTGTCTCTGGGCTGTGTGCGTGGCTGTCGTTCTTTTTATAAATTCATCCCTCACACGGTCTGCAGTGGCTGCCTCCTGTGGAATTTCATTTCCGACTCAAACCGCACACAGACACACCAGTTCACGCTTTAAGCCCACATCCTGTCAAACGAGTCGGCAGAGAGTGGTGTGCCATCAAATCGCCCAGATTCACCTGGGCGCTTGCAATGGATTTCGACCGGCAACACGCACATTTGGGCGACCTTATTTGTTCACCACTTAAAAGCACAAATCAAGGACAGTCGCCGGTGTTGACCATTTTTCAGGGACCGCCACGTGTCCTCTTTTTGTTTACCGAGCCTCGGCGAGAGAGAGAGAGTGTTTTGTTGATGTTCGCCTTCGTGAAACAAATCAAAGTGCTTCGAGTAAATGTTGCTTTAGGACAGAGCAACTCACTGGGGGATAAGCGGTGAGGGTGGTGGTGAGGATGGGGGTGGGAGTGGAGGTGGGGATGGAGGTGAGGGTGGGGGTTGGGGTTAGAGGTGAGAGTTGGTGAGAGTGTTAGATTGAGGGTGGTGCGTGAGGTGTGGGTGAGGGTGAGGATGGAGGTGAGGATGGTTGTGGTGGTGAAGGTGGGGATGGAGGTGAGAGTGGGGGTTGGGGTTAGAGGTGAGAGTTGGTGAGAGTGTTAGATTGAGGGTGGTGCGTGAGATGGGGGTGAGGGTGAGGGTGGACGTGAGAGTGGGGATGTGGGTGGAGGTGAGGGTGGTTGTGAGTTTGACGGTGGACGTGATGGCTGCTGTGAGTCTGAGATTGAGGATGAGGGTGGATGTGAGAGTGGGGTGAGGGTGGAGGTGAGGGTGCAGGTGAGGGTGCAGGTGAGGGTGCAGGTGAGGGTGCAGGTGAGGGTGCAGGTGAGGGTGGAGGTGGCGATGGAGGTGAGGGTGGGGGTCTGGTTAGAGATGAGAGTTGGTGAGAGTGTTAGATTGAGGTTGCTGCTTGAGGCGGGGGTGAGAGTGAGGATGGATGTGAGAGTGGGGGTGAGGGTGGAGTTGAGGGTGACAGTGGGGGTGACTCTGCTAGGCGTTCTTGAGGAAAGATGAGGGTTAGTGTAGGTCATAGGAATATCTCTGATGTCTTTTTTTTTTTTTCAAAAAAATGCCTTGTGACATTTTTAAGGTCAATGCATGGCATAGCCAGTGGGTGACCAGATAAGAACGATAGGAAAAGATATTCAAACCAAACCACCACGGTGTGGGATATAAAATTGATTCTGGCTTTAGTTTCAAGCTGCATTTATGCCATTTTGCTAAATGGCCAGAAAGTTAATGTCGCCTCGACTTCGGTGGCAGTGGTTCTAGAGTCTCGATTGTTAGCAAACCTTACAACTACCACTTTTCCAGACAGTTCCCGCAAAGATTAGTTATGACAGTCTAGTAGCGCACCGCATAACTCATCAAAACCATTCCAAAATTCATTATCCAAGCAGATGGATGAATTCATCAACCCATCCCTCCTAACGATGCGGTCATGTGTAAAGGACGTTTAGACAACAATTCATACCCCACACACGCATGCAAAACCCACACTCAGTTAGACAGACCGATGTGCCTCTGGTCCGTTCATGGGCCGCTGCGCTGCTGCCGCCCGCATCCAGCAACGACCAACGAACTAGCCGCCACATTAATCAATTCATAAACGAAATATTTACGTGTGGTCGTACGGTGTGATGTCCTTGTTGCCGCAAAATAAACCTCGGGCAACTTTGTTACGTTTTGTTATTTGTTTTATTATGAGAGCCTGACATACAACGGGGGTGTGCAGGTGGAGGGGCGCAGTAGGATGCTTTGCAGGATGTAACCGAACGTTCTGGTTAATTTATGCGTGTACTAGCTTAGCATACGAATTGAATTGCAAAATATACACATCGTTGGACGAAAAATAACAATCCACGCATAGAAACACAAGCAGAGGGGTGGGGGGGGGGGGGGGGTGTGGGTGTCGAGAGGAGCAGACGTATTATTGCAATTCGGCATCGATCGCTAAGGACAACACCACGCACAGTTGTGTGTGCGTCGGTCGAGGGCATACTGATTACCGATGGGATGCCTCGCATGTTGCACTGGCGAGGTGCGGATGAAGGACTCCCCCCGGTCCGGGTGCGTGGAAATTTCATATAATTGCAAATTTCCGAAACTGATTACCGGATGAGAAGCGGGCCTTACAGCTTCATCGGCATTAGGATGCGGTTGGCGGTGGTTGAATGCGTTTTTTTTGGTTTTTCTGAAGCCCAGTCGGTCAGGCGGATTTTATGGATTATTGTTCGCTTTTTTTGTGCGTTCCTCGATGAAATGTGGTCTCCCCCGTCTGGTCGACTTCGCACGCCACACGGGAACAACAACAAAAATGGCCCACTGGACAATGAACCAAATTAGGACTAGTAACACCTTCAAAGGGATAACAATAAATCCACTCAAATAATCCCAGACACGCATGGGGTCGTCTCAAAGGAAGACCAGCCATAAGGGCCGACCCAAAAGATTCGTATGAATACCCAATGAACCACAAAGATATGGATTACGAACATCATTGGGGCAGCCGAAACAGGGGGGGGGGGGGGGGGGGGGGGGGGTGACAACGAAGAGCGCCGGTTTTGACCCTTTTAACCTTTCCTACCGTCAAATGAATATTTAAGCGCCTTCCACTCGGTTAGAGGCTCTGCCCGAAGCAAAAAAAAAAAAATCGAATTGGAATCGAAATCGAACTCGGCATCGGAATCGGAATCGGAATCGGAATCCCTTCACAAAAGCCCTTCCTGTTTGTCGACAAAAGCAATATTTTCCCGCAAGGTCATGTTAAATTCATTTGCCATCCGCCCAGGCAGGCCTGGAACTGAAGCCTTCTTAAATCTCGATAATGTCATGAAAGTCACGTGAATTTCATTTTATTTCGCTTCAGTGCACTTCAAAGGAATCCCATTACTGTGGACGCTGGTGGAAGACAGAGAAATAGCACACGGCGTCACGGGGGAGCGGCCAAGGAAGTCAAGTGAAATCTTTTAATTTCGACTGAGCCGATGACGACTAAGGGATGACGATGATGATGATGTAAAGTGCCGACGCCAGGGAATGAGTCAATTGTCTTCGAACACAGGTTAAGGACGAGGACGGGGACGAGGATGAGGACGGGGACGAGGACAAGGACGATGATGACATCGAACGTGTATTTCCCGCTCGAATGCAATTGAATGGTAATGTCTTTGTGGGCGATACTGGCTCAGTGGAGGCAAGCTCACGCCGTGGTGGGCCGTGACAACGTGTGAGTGGATTGAATGAGTCGATTGCATTCAAACCGAAGTCTCTAAAGAATTGCCAAGACTCCCCATTAAGACGACGACGCCATGGTGAGGCAGGATCCCATCTCTGGCAAGTCCAAGAAAGGCACACCAACTGACCCCTCCAGCCACCAACGTCGTGTACTCTCGCCTAGTCTCTCACCACCCAGGAACGTCAAGCCAAGTAGGCTCTTTCAAGGCACTCCCAAGCTGAATAACCCATCGCTTTTTGCTGTCCCGTCATGCTGCCATCAAGCCACCAACCTGGCCCCGAAGGTCGAAGCTCATTTAAGGCACTCAGCGCTTCTAATTGCAGTCCCGCCCAACGACGGGTATTCTCACCTGGTCTCTCAACAGCCAGGCCACGACAATCGAAGCTCATTTCAGACAGGCACTCTGCCACAGAACAGCCCCTCGCACCCAATTGAAGGGCTGTCCTATCATGCTGCCATCACAGTCTTTCAAGAACCAGGCCACGAAAATCGAAGCTCAAGTAAAGCAGCCATCGCTTCTAATTGCAGTCCCGGTCCATCATCATGCCATCATCGCGGATGTCGTGAAAATCTTCGAGACATCAAAATCCACGACGAACCGTCCAGGAAGCCAAATAAATCTCAAAGCTCCCCCACCCACCCACGCCCCTCTCAACAAATCCATCATCAACCCATTTCCAAGTCCTGTCACACCTCACCGACAATCGTGAGCAATTTATGAACGTCATTCCCCGAGACAAACGAGTCCCCATACGCATTCCAAGCGCCGCCCACGTCTCCCCCCCCCCCCCCCACCGTCTCTCCGTCGACAGCCGACAGCGTCTACCGAACGCACCGATGACGTGTCAAATGAACAACTAATTCACTTGACGAATTTATAACAATTACTTTCGCATGAATTTATTGCCCGGCACTAAATCCTCATCGTCTGCCATTTGGACGACGGTAGGGGGGGCGCGCGGCGTGTCCCCAGCACGGTCGGCACACTATCAACGCACACTATTGGGTGTCATTCGTCTCCCTACCACCCCACCCGGCCCACACTCTCGAATAAAATTTCATTTAGGCACTTTAACAAATTGTTTTGTTTTCAGGCAATGCCTCACCCCACCCTCGCCACCCACCCCCGTGAGAGGGAGAGACGCAGTTACAGGCACGTGGACAAACAATTGTCGTCGACAGGATGGATTTTATGATGGAGACCATCACTATGCGCCAGTCGGCCCTGGGGGACCGAAGCGACGGACAAAGGAGGACATCCGGAAGTGCCCTTGAAACTAATCAAATGTCTTGTGTGTGTGTGTTTGCCTCTCTTCTGTTTGTTGCCGGAGATGTGCTGCTAGGGGAGCACTCCTGACCTGGATAGAAACGAAAAAATGAAGATTGGGACGGAGGAGGATTTTTAACAGAAACTTGGAGTCTGGCAGGCAGTCGCCGAATGTCAGCAAGGAACTTGAGGGGAGGCAGTTAGGGATTCAAGGTCCAAAAGAAGGCTCGCTTGCATAAGGCCACTTTTCAAAGCGAGGCAGGCGCGTTTGTCCCTCTTTCGTGGTGGAGGACGACATCGGGAGCTAAACGAAGTGTATGCTTGGAGACTGCGTCGGTTTTTCAACCGGAAGTCTATGCAATCCTAATGGCCACGAACTGCATTTTGACGAACAGGTGGAAGAAGGAGGAGTGTTTGCGTCTGTAGCGACTGCCAAGTTGTGCTTAAGGCCTTGCCGAACCCCCTTTAACCACTTCCAGGTTAGTCCAGGAATGGAAGTCTTCTCTGAATTTGATCGGCACCCTAAATTCGCTAATATTTGGTCTGGGATCCGGGCCACCACGGGATCACGGGAAATGAGATCGCCAATGAACTGGCTAGACAACGATCAGAAGAGGTACTCTTAGGAGCCGAACCAGCGTTGGGACTACCCACGTGCATGGTTAGGGCGACTTCCATCGATGGTTGGGCCTTCTTGAGAGCACAGCCGGAAGTGGCATGACTGTCCAGGAAGGAGACAAACCAGGCGCCTGCTCTCTAAGAAATCCGCGACATTCTTGTCATCTCTTAACAGAAAAGACTGCATACGACATACCGGCGAGGCCACTACACCATCGCCCAGCACCTAAATGAACTCGACCTCTGCGGACATGACGACGATACCGCAGAGCACTTCCTCAGCCACTGTCCCGTCTTTCAACGGATCAGTTGGCAGTTATTTGGTGCCGATGAGGTGAGAGGAACGCCTGCTGGTATTCCTCCGGAAGGCCATGAAATTTTGGGCAAATGTAGGTTACTGCATGCAGAGCTGATCCTTGGTATGGGTGGCGCTACAACCCGTAGATGGCGAGAGCCTAGCTTCTCAGCAACCACTAGGGGTGTGCGTGCTATTGTTCTCTCACGAGTGGAAGGGAGCAACAGTTTTATGCCGATTACGAAAGTTCAAGTTTGAAAAGCTTAAGAAGAAAAAATCTACGTCGTATATATGGCCCCGCATGCGAAGAAGGTGAATGGAGGAGAAGACACAACCGCCAATGTAGTCCGAAAGGCAAAACTCCGTCGGCTCGTCCACATCGAGCGAACGCCAAAGCTCCAGCTAAGAGGGTCTTCGAATCCGAGTCTCCTGGTTTGAGAAGGAGAGGAAGACCGGATCTCCGGTATCAAGACCGATGTAATCGTTACCTAAGGTGATCCTAGCTGATGATGATCAACATTTCGAACCGATAACCTCAATTCTCCTCGTTGATCGGTTTTTTCCCGCAAAATGTCATTTGAAACGGAACGCCTATATGTATACCTTGATTTGTATGTTGAATTCCTTTTTTAATATATCAGCTGAACTGATCGGGTGCATTTTTATTTTTACTCGCTCCACTCCGCATCACACCACAAAATTGGCGACGAGGATTGGATAAGGGTCCAAGAAATTGTGCGTCATCAACACGGAATTTGGCCTTTTCCAATATCAGCGTCTGCCGTTTGAAACCTCGAGCTCAACCGGAATATTTCAGAGGTATATTGAACAATTAACTTCAGATCTGTGGACTAGACGACATATTGGACGAACAAACGAAGAGCATCTGAGCAACCTTCAGACACTATTGGAGCGTTTAGAGCGGACATGGTTTGAAGTGTCGGCTGGAGAAATGCAAATTCGCGCAGACTGAAATCGATTATTTGGGACACGTCATTGATGCAACTGGTATACGTCTTTCTGAAAAGCGACCAACGGCCATCCAGAAGTTACCACAACCAACAAGTCTTAAGGAACTGGAAGCTTTCATTGGAAAGCTGAACTATTATAACCATTTCATAGATAATTTTGCCCAAATTGCAGCTCCACTCAACAAACTGTGGTCAACAAAGGAGCGTTTCGTATGGGGCAAGGAACAGCAGCGTGCATTTGATCGTTTTAAGGAGAAGATTGTTCAAGTGTCCCACTTAGTGCAGTTTCGTGATGACTTACCTATCGTTTTAGCCACGGATGCATCTGTTCAAGTCACGCTATCACAGCACCTTTCAATCCGGAGTCGAATAGTGCAGCAGAGAGGATGGTTCGTACTTTTAAAACTGCACCCAGTAAAATATTAGAAGACGTGCCGCAATGTGAGGAAGCACTAGCGGTGTTTTTGGAAACTTATCGTTCTACGCAGCGTGCATTTGATCGTTTTAAGGAGAAGATTGTTCAAGTGTCCCACTTAGTGCAGTTTCGTGATGACTTACCTATCGTTTTCTTTTATTGATTTCCATCACAGAGTACACAAAACACTACGTTCTCTAAGTGTTAACTCTCAGTATCGCTTTACACAGCAGATTTTGCTGCGCGACTAAGGATCATCTACCAATTCGGCATCTCACAGATTACATGAAATAAACAGTATTCATTATAGCATAGTGCATGGATAAATTTTTTAAACTCCAATCGAGACAAGCTAAAATCAATTTCGTTGCAAAGTTCATTAAAAGTGTTTATACACCTTGTAATAGGTTCATTACAACCATAGTTGGTTCTATGCCTCTTATCATATAGTAAATTTCTCATCCGAAGAGATCTTTGGGGAGCATATATATTCATGAGAAAAAGTAAGTCTGGTGAATTTACACGGCAATTAATAATATCGCGGATGAACATGGCTGACGTTGCCTTACGCCTGAAACTTAAGGTTTGCAAGCCTATTATTTTACATCTATCGTCATATTTAGGGAGTTCGTCAAAGGAATACAATTTACGGACAGCATATCTCGTGAAATTTTTTTGTACTCTTTCGAATCTGAGTTCTTGTGTATCATATGGGGAATCCCAAATGATGGAAGAATATTCTAAATACGGTCTGACTAACGAACAATAGATGGACTTAAGACTATTGATATCCCGAAAATCTCTACTATTTCTTTTTAGAAAACCTAACATAGCATCAGACGTTACCGGGCCACAAAACATCATGGGAATGCCGATGGACTTTCGCGATTACCAGTAGGCCCCGATGAGGACTTCGATCGGTGGGAAGAATTTTGTAACCAAATGGATGATGAACTTGACTCTTTGGAGAGTTTTCCAATCGATTCATCCACTATAGCCGAGGCGTCTCAAAAGGAGCCAGTCCTAATAAAGGTCATGGCATACGTGCAGAATGGCTGGCCAAACCGGTTGCCCGTGGAGGATGGTCCTGAATTGTTGCCCTATTTTCGTAGAAGATTTTTGCAATAATGTTCTTATCTTCCACAGTGAGTGCCACAGGGTGATCGTCCCCCTAAAATTGCGACGGAGAGTGCTGGCGCTTCTGCATCTGGGCCATTGGGGACTGACTCGCATGAAGCAAATGTCTCGTCGATACTGCTGGTGGGGCCAGGTATTGATATGGATATCAACAAGACAGTTGAACAGTGCTCAGCATGCCAAAGCAATGCAAGTCATTCGACCAAATAATATACAAGTTGGCCTGAAACAGAAGAGGTATGGGAGCGGATCCACATCGACTTCGCAGGACCTTTCAGAAAGCATATGTGGCTCGTGGTGGTGGATTCGAAATCTAAATTTAATTTTGTGGTGCGTATGGGCACTACTACGTCACACGCAACTATCGCAGCTCTGCGGAGGGATTGCCAAAAACAAAAGTGTCTGCGACAACGGAACACAATTCACGTCGAAGGATTTCAAGCATTTCTGTTCAGCATTTCAAGTCACGCTATCACAGCACCTTTCAATCCGGAGTCGAATGGTGCAGCAGAGAGGATGGTTCGTACTTTTAAAACTGCACCCAGTAAAATATTAGAAGACGTGCCGCAATGTGAGGAAGCACTGGCGGTGTTTTTGGAAACTTATCGTTCTACTCCAGACGAAAACGGAATATCTCCGGCATGGCCGGCCACACCGAACTATACGCTCGGCTATGTTCCCGGAGCCGACACACAAAAACAATAAAATTGCACCGATTGGCAAGTACTTAATTTCTGAACCCATTTACATTCGTCAGTACGTGCAGAAACCGAAATGGATCGAAGCAGTGGTTAGGAAAATCCTCGGACGACGAATGTCCTTAGTGGAAAGTAAGAATGGGTTTTGCAGACGCCATCAAAACCAGATACGTCATGGCAAGAGCCAAAAGGTAGCAAGGAATCCTGATTGTTTTCCGTCACCCATAATTCCATTTCAAGCGAATATCTCCGATCACTATAACGCCGTGGATTCCCAATGTTCAACATCGAAGATGCCTCAGCAATAGCAAGATGATGACTCGGATCTTTTTAGGTATCCAGAAGACGAAAATCCTAAGGTTGACTTGAGTTCGTCATTTTCGTCCTCGGAGCCACATTCTTCTGTCACTTGTCAAACTGAAGAAGCAATCAACACAACACCCTCGTTACCAACACCCCGACGTAACCGCGGAAGCAAGACAGCTTGGTCTTGATGACTGGAAGCAGCGTGCCCAAGACCGCCAACGATGGAAGGCAGCAATTGCTCAGGCTCGGACCGTCCATGGGTCGCAGGCCTGATAAGTAAGTAAGTAAGGAGGTTACTGCCTGGTAGTACAATTTCTACAATTTTCCTGTGACTATGGAAGAAAAAGGAGCCTATGGTGGCCTTCCTGACTGAGGCAAGAGCAGGACAATTGCCTCCTTCGCCAGCTTCTGCAGAAGTCCTAGTATTTTTGGCGTGAAGGCCTAGTAGGCAACGTCCGGCAATTATACCCACTGCAGTGCTAATTTCGATCTCTTTAAGGAGAGAAGGTCGCTTGATCTCTTAGGATCAAGAGTTTGTTTTGAGATTCGACTTGTAACAACTGTCGACCATCTGGCGTTGATTTTCTTTGCGTAGAGATTGTTGGGCTGTAACTTGAAGGAAGTAATAGGGGTACCCCTATATTACTGTCAACTGGCAGTCTAGTGGCGCGTTTAGCGAGCGTTCATCATCTCTGCAGTTTCACGAGATGTCTCTATGGCCTGGCACGCAGCACAGACGAACGTTGAACTGTTCGGAGATGCGTGGCATTCGATCACTAATTTTGAGTTTGCAGAAAACAATGCCAGGGATTTAGTTGCTGCTTACCTCTCAGTGAAAAATGCGGACTTGACGTTCCATCTTAGCCAGGAGAGGGCTTCGCTAATAGCTCGGACGGCGCTAGTGAGTGATTGGGTAGACGAACTGATTTGTTGAGGCTTAGACCCTCCGAGAAAACGTCGCTTCCTACTCCATCATCCGTCTTTCATCCATCTGTGTAAAAGTGGATGGCTTCGCCAAAGGGAATGGTGCCGCCATACCACAGGTCTCTGTCCGGAATCAGGGTTTCGAAGTTCTTCTCTGGCAAGTGTCGTGGTGAGGTGTAGTCTAAGTGAATTGAAGTAAGATTTTGTTCGTGTAGAGTTTTGGCATATCCGAAGGTTGCTGTTTGCTTACCAAAGCTGTCAAGAGGGGTTGGGTTCAGGAGAGTTTCCAGTGCATCGATGGGAGTGGTTGTTAGTGCTCCACTGACGCAGATACCGACTTGTCTCTGTTGTCACGTCACGTTGAGTATGAGCCACCACACTACCACGCCGTAAAGGAGGATGGGTCTTATGTGTACAGATGTGAAGAGCCACTGTGTCAAGTAAGGTTGGAGACCACAGTTGTGACCAATGGCTCTCATGGCCTTCCTTGCTCTTTCTGCTGCTGTCTGCTGATTTTTTTAGCTATTATCTTGTTGGCAACACTGGTTTAAACGTGTTTTGTTTCACTGTCAAACGTCTTCAGTTTGGTCTATAATTTAACCATGAATCGTCTTACAATCGAACAACGCTTGCAAATTATTGAATTTTATTATCAAAATGCGTGCTCTGTTAAGAAAGTTCATCGCGCGCTTAATCGCGTTCAGCGACGAAGCTCATTTTTGGCTCAATTGGTACGTAAATATGTAGAATTGTCGATTTTGGAGTGAATATCAGCCAGAAGCATTGCAAGAGCTACCAATGCATCCAGAAAAAGTCACAGTTTGGTGCGGTTAATGGGCTGGTGGCATCATTGGACCGTACTGCTTCAAAGATGATGCGAATCGTAACGTAACTGTGAATGGTGAGCGCTACCGTGAGATGCCCAAAATGCAAGAGCTTGACTTGCGTGACATGTGGTTTCAAGAAGACGGTGCCACATGCCTCACAGCACGCGCAACAATGGACTTATTGAGGGGCGAGTTCGGTGAACATTTTATTTCACGTTCGGGACCGGTCATTTGGCCGCCTAGATCGTGCGATTTAACGCCTTTAGACTGTTTTTTGTGGGGCTATGTTAAAGCTCATGTCTATACAGATAAGCCCGCTTCAATTGACGCATTGGAAGACAACATTGAAGCATTTATTCGTGAGATACCGGCCGAAATGTTGGAAAGAGTATGCCAAAATTGGACTAAGCGGATGGACCATTTGAGGCGCAGTCAAGGTCAACATTTGCATGAAATAATCTTCAAACATTAGTCCGCTTATATGGACTATCGATTCAAATAAAGATTTCATGCATTTTTCTGAATTTTATGTGTTTTTTTTTTTTGAAAATCTTTCCTATAGCTTTTAAAAAATCACACTTTATAAGGCCGAGGTATTTCGCCTTATACGAGAACGTTATACTGGTGCAATTTAGATTGAGGAGGTCGGCAGTGAAAAAGTCGATTTCAGTCTTTTGAGTGTCGACACCAGACCCAGACCATTATGAGTCGCCCAGTTGTTAAGTAGATTGAGACCATGTTGCATTAGATCAGTCAGTCTGGTGGTACAACGGATCAGTTTTTGAGTCTGAGTGCTCCAGTGCAGTGAACCTTCGATAAAAAAAATACAAGGTAGTGCGCACGACACCGAAAACTTGGCCACAACGTCGCGAAATAGTCAAGGACTTCGTCTACCTCGGCTCCCAAGTAAACACTAAGACTACCATGACTACCCTCCTCATTAAACGCAGAATAACTCCCGTTTCCTTCGACTCAAGCGGCAATTAAGTAACAAAGCTCTTCCTCAGTCCTGACATGCCCCCAGACGGAACGAACTCCAGCGCGCACTCGATAGGTTTGTTGCCCTATGTGCAGATGCCGGTATGAAGGTTAACGTGGACAAAACAAAGGTTATGGTCATGTCCAGAACGCCTGTTCACTGTCACGCACTCTATATGTTAGTCGAGTCCCATGGAAGCAGGTGGAGAAGTTCAAGTATCTCGAGGTCTTTTTCACGAGTGATGACAGGAGTAATGCTGCACATTCCTCCAGGCTTTGCCAAGCTGGCTCAATTTTGAAGCAGCTTGGCAGATCTGTGGTCAAAAAGGTCGAGCTTGGTGTCAAAGCCAAGTTAGCGGCTTTCAATTCAGTATTTGTTCCAACTCTCACCTATGATCATGAAGCCGAAATGAGATGTCTTCGTGCTGTTGTGGCAGTTAATCGGCGGGATGGGGTGAGAAACGCGTCAGTACGAGAGGAAGTCAATGTCGAGCAGCTGCTTCTTCGAACAGAAAGGGCCATGCTTCGACGGTTTGGTCATGTGGCACGTATGTCCTCATTATCACGACTTCCGAAGCGTGTCTTGAATGCGATTCCATCAGGTAGGCGACCGCTTGGCAGATCCAGCACGAGGTGGTTGTATCAAGTCCAAAAACTCATCTGGTTCCGTCTGGGCATTACTCCGGATGGGTTAGAGTCGATGGCGGAGGATCGAGTGGCCTGGAGATCCGTGGTTCATGCGAATCAGAAGATGATGATGATGAGCCTTCCTTCGAAGGAACAAGATAACCTTATATACGACTTTGATCCTCCCTCTCCTGCTGTATGGCACGGAGACATGAACGATCTCAAACGCGAATGAAGCAGGCTTTGGGCGTCTCTTCGAGCTAAAAAGTTCTGCGGGCACATGGAGGAGAACCGTGAACTCGATGGGCTCTATGGTGGCGGTATGTCTAGACAGGTGTCCTCGGATTCAACGCCTAAGGTGGTTGGGCCTCTTAGAGTGGATGGGCAATACTGCTTCAGACCCAGTGAGACGCAATGGAGGACCTCCCAAGCAACTGATGGCGCACACAAGTGGAAAAGGACCACTGCAGGTGGTGAGGCATCTGGTTAAGGCCCAAATCCATCATGGACTGTTGCGCGATCAGAGGGCCTCGTCACTCCATTAAGGGTACGGATACAATAGATCTATCCTGATCGCGGTGTCGTTGCCTCCACGACATGGGTTGCACAGTAGGAAACCAAAAGGGTGCCTCAACAACTATCAGGCGGCTGCCCGTGTTAATTGAATCGACGAAATGATGCTCAAAACATTTTAAAATGTCTGTTTTTTGTTTCGCTGCCATATGGAAGATAAAGCCTTGTTTTTTCATGGCGTCCACAGAAGGAAATGGAGGAGGAATGTTAAGGAAAATATTAAGAAACAGCACGTCGTTCGACAAACGCAAGCAGAGTCGTTCAGAGACCAGGACGCCGCCAGAAACCAGTCAAAAACAACGACGAAGCGTGTTACGGTCAAAGACAGACCTCAACTTGCAGTGATTCCAAAGCAATCGCAGACCTTCATAATCAAATTCAAGAGGCACTCGCAAACAGAAATTCAGCCAAAGACAACGACACTCGATGCTTGTGTCTCAGCTTTAACTCAATCCACAGCAAGGCACTCGAAAACAGGACGTCCCATGCCCAGCTGCAGTTCCATTAGCACACATCCCATGTAGACAACTTTGATTGACCCCATCCACGGCGAGCGCCGCCCATGGGAACCGAACCCAGTCCCCATGTCTGCGTCGGATTCACTTGCAGACGGCACAAGGAAAAAAAAAAACAAACTTGACTCTGAATTAGAGATGATAATCGTTGGCAGTCGGTTCATCCCCCATCGCCGCCCCAAAAAGCAACGCACGAATCCTAAGTGACACAGGACCCGAGATGGTATCACACAATCAGGTGAGGTCACTTATTTATGCCCAGACAGGTCACCGACCATCCGCCGGCAGGGCGCGGCGTAACGAAGCCCCTCCCCCACCCGCTGCGGGAGGCATGACTGTTTTGTAAATGAGGTCGAATGACTTATTTACCACTCGAGCATTAGGCGATTGCATGGCGTGGTGCTTCGGAAAAATGAGAATCAATAAGAGGTCCGCGCACCGCCATCGATTGCTGAACATCGTCACGCAGCGGCAATTAGCCGCATGTCGACGATCGATTGACGGATTGTCTCGTTAATCCCCGCACCGACAGGAGTGGATTATGATGCCAGCACGGGAGTGATAAAGTGGCTGCCCCGAAAATAGTTTTCGCACTTAGCCCACTTGAATTGTTAACGATTCTTCTTCAGCACTCGTGTCTCATCTGTCAGGACTGAGAGTGGTTGTGCATCAGTCGGTGCATTATATTCTAAATTCGGTGTGTTGTGTTGTGCATCGGAGCAAGCAATACCTGCTCACTCTCAGGGGGGATCTCGGTGGCAGCCCGGGGGGATTTGCGGATGTGCGCGCTGCTCTATAAATCATCCAGCGAGCATCGTGCACACTTGCTTTCCAAACAAATTGACGTTAACGTTCAATTATTCAATTGTGGCGGTCCGAGAGTGAGACAGCGGTTGCGGAAACTTTATTCTCACTCCTGACGCGCTGCCAACCATGAATGTGAGGCCAAGAGCTACTCGTGGTCACCGAGGTGGACGGACAGATGGACAAGTGTGGTCAAAGTGACGGATAAAGCTTTTAGTCGACGAAGTCCTTGATGTCGCACCGACGGAGGGAAGGGACTTATGGTCTGTGGCTGGGATTCGTGTCAAGGGAACTGTTTGCTAAGTCCCATCCCCCCCCCCCTTTGGTAGGCACTCAAGACTCAAGGTTAATCCTTCGTTTCATATCGACACACAAGAGAGCATCGCAGGCACTAAGCTCCCCTTTACTCGGCACACCAAGGATGCGAGGCGGATAAATACCACACGGAATGCAATATTCAACGAGATGGAACATCGGAGGAGACACAATTGAAAATATGAGCCCTTGAACGTGCGAATGAGCATGACGCTGTGCATATCTCTCCAACACTCAACATCCCATCCCAACCACCCTCCGTGACATCGTCGTCGTCGTCAGTTGTCAGCGGTTGAGTAGCAGCAGAGGGCTCGGAAAATAATCAATCGACAGGAGCAAATAAGTGCCATGCCTTGGCGGCGTAAATATTTGGCCGACTGTCAACTGCAATTGCACTCGGGGGAACCGATGCAGACACAGGCAATTGTGGGCACCTACTTCGAACAGGACGAGCACCTGCGGTGCGAGTGATGTGCTCTAACTCAGGCGCCTTCGATCGACGTGCAGTGATTGGAATTCGGAATCGAATGGACTGATGTTTGCCGTGGGTGGCCTCCGCTTTTGTTCATTAGTCCGTGCGAGGGCAGCAGGACGGAGATGGTCCTTTTGCCGAAGATGGGCCAGTTCTAGGTGCCCGCAAAGATCACCGCCCCTCCAATCGACACTCTCACTGATCCATGCATCCGCGATAACAACCGCCCCCAAATTGGGCAAACGTCCACGTTGCGATTATAACATTTCAATTAGTTCAACTTGTATAATTAGACGCAATAATTTAATAATGCTTATCGGTGCGGCAGTAGCTGCGCACACATTCGCCCCAAGCCCACCACCTCCACAGGCCCCACCATTCCCGATGTTTAACCTCATTAAACTGCGACAGCGAAAACGTCCGAGAGCAGGGTGCGGTGCCAGTTGCTTTATACCTCCCATCCGGCGTCCTCCATTCGCCGACACACGAACGCGCACAAAAATTGATTGTGGGTCGGCGGCACAAAGCGAACTGGGCTTCTGTTGTTATGGCACGGCGCGGCGCATGGACGGCCTAAATAGTTGATGGCACAGCTATGCTAACGCATGCAAATGCACTTTGACTGCTTTTTATGCTTGCGAGGTTTAATTTTATTCAATTGCCAACACAAACACGGGGGCTGGTGAGATAAGGCCGTACACGGATACGGTTAGTATATCCGTTTGTGCCAGTTCGGTGGACGTTATTGAAATTTTCGCACATTTCGCAGCTTTTACCAAATGTCTGGGGAGGGATGAGAGTCCGCCGAGGACCGAGCCGAACAGTGGATGCTGAACGAGCGGAGGATCGTTGAGTTTTATGACAGCTGCTCGGAAGGATTATCGGTTAATGGCGAGAAATTAAGTTGAATTTTGCGGACGAGAGGCGGTGACACGATTGAGGTGACACTCCGAGGTGACGACAAGTGGGAGGCAGTGATGAGAAAGTGTGTGGAAGTGGCTTTTTGAGAAAAAATTAAAAATTATATAAAAAATAAGAAAATAAAATATAGCAAATTTAAGCTGAATTCGCTGAGGAGAGGTGGTGACATGATTGAGGTGACGACAAGTAGGAGTAGAAGGATGAGAAAGTGGAGAAAATGTAAAAAGTTGTATAAAAAATAAAATAATAAAATATAGCAAATTTTGATAAAATAGAGTGTTTAGCAAGTGGTTTGACAAAAATTTAAGTATTATTGGAATTATACATATATTTTTAGAGTTTCTATAAATTTTGTTTTAATTTTAAATTAAATTTTAGAAAATTTTAAAAAAATTTAATTTTTTTAAAATTTTTATAGATTTGTTTCCAAATTTTTTTAAAATTTTTTTTGCAGGTTCTTTAGGATTTCAGAATATTATGAAAGAAAACATCAAGCGACATTTAAGCGAGAATCGGAATCTAAACATTTGAGTGGCTTTCACTGTCACAAACGAGACCGTCTATCACACATGCCACAACCTTCCAATCTACAATACAGGACCAACGCCCACACAATCAGACAGCAGTAACATCAAAAAGCATAATTTTCTGTGTTCCTTCTATTTTCTCCTCAAACAGCCGCCACTGCCGAAATTCGATTCCGCCTTCCACTCAATTGCGTTCGAGGTCAAACCGAGACCAGTCCAAGCGCTGGACATCACGCACACGCGTCCACAGTCCACACACCCTCTAATTCAAAGGACACCGGCCACCGCAGTCGCCCGCGCTCCCATTCCGTCGTATAATTTGTGCGATGTGCTGCAATGGCGCGGAAATTTTCATGCCTAACGAGAAAAGTGAACTGAATTTCCGTAATTAGGATAGGAAATGATTTTATCACAAAGACACACATTGTTGGGCCATTACATTGCACAATCCATTAGGGGATCCATTTGGGGTGTTATTCGAGTGGAAAAAGTGAATAAACAAAAATATGGAAAGCAGCTCACCGCCGATGGGACTGTGGACGTTGGGATTTGCGCTTGGGACTTTGAACAAATTTACCCGCGTAAATTGAGGCATTATCGGAAATTTGACAGAGGGTTCAAGGTAGCTGATGAGTCTGATTCATGTGACATGGCATGAGGTTTGTTCTTTGCTTCGTGGGGCTTAAGAGTTATGGGCGACAAGCTGCATTACCTGAAGACAACAAGCTGTCCAGTTGCTTATTGTCTACAGGTTCGCCCAATGATAGGGGTCCTTCCACACATATGTGCGCCCATGACACTGACTGCATTGAGTCTCCTTCTTCCCCCATCTGATGGCCCTACAGTCCGAGATGGTCCCGATCCCCAATCAACAAGCCGCTCCAGATCGAACTGAGTCAGTTAGTTAGCTAACTAATTAAAAACCGGAGTCCCACAAGGTTCCCCAAAGTCACCTATTCTTTTTATATACTTCCAGGCTACCTGTCGAGACGAAGTCCGTGCCGACAAAATCTTCAGGCATGAATGAAAATGTTCCACATACGACTCAGTGTCTATCCCAAGAACTAGATACGCTGCAACGACTTGCTGTTGAGGAACTAGTAAAAATATTCCACATACGCCCCCGTGGCTGGCTGTTGAGGAACTAGTAAAAATGTTCCACATACGCCTCCGTGGCTGGCTGTTGAGGAACTAGGAAAAATGTTCCACATACGCCAACGTGCCTAGATGTTGAGGAACTAATAAGAATTGTTCCACATTCGCCCCGTGGCTGGCTGTTGAGGAACTAGTAAAAATGTTCCACATACGCCCTCGTGGCTGGCTGTTGAGGAACTAGTAAAAATGTTCCACATACGCCTCCGTGGCTGGATATTGAGGAACTAGTAAAAATGTTCCACATACGCCAACGTGCCTAGATGTTGAGGAACTAGTAAGAATTGTTCCACATTCGCCCCGTGGCTGGCTGTTGAGGAACTAGTAAAAATGTTCCACATACGCCCCCGTGGCTGGCTGTTGAGGAACTAGTAAAAATGTTCCACATACGCCTCCGTGGCTGGCTGTTGAGGAACTAGGAAAAATGTTCCACATACGCCAACGTGCCTAGATGTTGAGGAACTAGTAAGAATTGTTCCACATTCGCCCCGTGGCTGGCTGTTGAGGAACTAGGAAAAATGTTCCACATTCGCCCCGTGGCTGGCTGTTGAGGAACTAGTAAAAATGTTCCACATACGCCTCCGTGACTGGCTGTTGAGGAACTAGGAAAAATGTTCCACATACGCCAACGTGCCTAGATGTTGAGGAACTAGTAAGAATTGTTCCACATTCGCCCCGTGGCTGGCTGTTGAGGAACTAGTAAAAATGTTCGACATACGCCCCCGTGGCTGGCTGTTGAGGAACTAGTAAAAATGTTCCACATACGCCCCCGTGGCTGAATGGTCGAAACTTGTGCGAAAATATTCCACATACGCCCCCGTGGCTGGATGTTCTGCGAACGCATGAATTTGATTTAGTACACGATGCTCCCCGCTCGATCGTTGACTCTGCCATGCTTGTCAAAAAAGGAGCTCCAGCACAAAAAAATACCATGTATGGCTCGTGATAAGGAATACTGACAAGAATTCCCTCCTCCACACCCACACCTTTGCATACCTTTATCCACCCACGGACTGGTCAGCGTTATCCTCGAAAAAGGTCCAACCGAGGAGATTACATCAGAATTCCCCCTTTGAAGTGGCCCGCCGCTGGTCGGTACGTGGGCAGTCGTTTTGAACCTCAGTCAATGCCAGCAGTGAATGCAAATAGCTCGTACCAAGAAATTCGAAATCAGCTTTAAATCAACCCTTGAATCTATTTTAAGAGCACAACACCAGCCTATGCCCGTGACCCAAGTTCCGGCGAAGAGATGTTCGATTAACTAGCCAAACGACAGGCAAATGTGATTTGGATCTGTCTGCTCTTCCTCCCTCGCTCTGCCCCCTTTCGGAGAACAATCAATCAACGCTCCGTACGGCACATGTATCGTCGAGTCAACAATTCGAAGAAAGTCATCGATGATTTGAGATTAATTCGATTTTAATGATCCAACCGGCAGATGCGGCCGATGCTTGTGCGGTTATGAGGTTGAGGCTCTTTGAGATGCTATCGCAACACAACCTCGACACGTACTCATCAAAATTGAATAATTGACAGTGTGTCCTGTCGTCTGTAATTTGGTTACACTGGCGAACAGATGGAGATGTGTACGATTTGGCTGTGCTGATTGATGATGTCTGCTGCAGCTGCTGGGGAAGGGAGGGGCAGCCTTTTTCGTATTTCATCTGGCTTTGTGGTCAGACAGGGAAGGGTGGCGATATGGGGGAAGAGGTTAACTGAGTTCTGTGGGTTGTCATGTCAATGTTTTATCAGACGAGTTCAAAGGACAAACGATGAGTGTTCAGCTGGATTGCATGGATGAATGAAATATGAAGAGAGACGGTGGTGGTGGTTTGGAGGAGTCTTTTGCTTCAAAAGGGGAATGTTTTGAAAGGCAAACCGCTTTGTTTAGACGCGGTTTATTTGATCGTGCGGGTAGTTGGTGGGCGTCCCGTCTACAGACTTGTTATTTGAGCTCTTGCTCTCGGTGCACTGGGCGAGGGAGGGTGGGTAAAGTAATAATTTTGGTGGCAGGAGAGTGCGGTGTGGACTTGGGACTGTACCTGCTCATGCAGAGACTGAAAGGCGCACTTTGAGACAAGAATACTCGGAGAGCCTTGCCAGTGACTCGAAAATGGAGGAGTTGACGCAC